>LR812535.1:10250686-10513850 GCA_903798195.1 Danio kyathit
TGTTTTTCAAAACAGCATAATCAGTGATGATTTTTCAACTGCTCTCCTGCTTGTGAAAATGAACGTGAGGTGCAGACCTTTATGAGCAGTCTAGTAACTCATACACATTTATAGGTTGTATTAGCAAAACAATCTCATTTTTAGGGTAATGACTTCATACAACATGACAACAGACATTCAAATCTTAAGTCTAATATCTCAATAGAAGCTTTGAATGTCAATATGACAATATTGCTGTCTTATTTTAACACCCTATCTTAGCCTAAAGGTCCCATGAAGTGCTTTGAAATGTGCATTATTTATTCATTCAATGTTTGATGTAATCTCAACTGAAATATGAAGAGAGGGTGGGACAGAGAGTAGCTCCTTCCCTTTAAAAAAACAGCCAATAGTTTTGTTTTATCACGGCTCTGCCAGTGGGAGTGGTTGAGATCATATAAACAGCAAATGAGAATCGTCTTGAAGAGGGCGGGTCATGTCAGACACATCGATTGCATTTGATTGGTCATAGAGAGCATTTGATTGGTCAAGATTTGATGAGAAACTAAAGTTTGAGGTGACAAAAATCGTTGATCCATTTAGGTGGAAGTGACAAACTGCAAGCTTTACATGTTTATATCAGTTTTAAACATGAATTTTGTCACTGTTTTCTAGCACACTTGCTTATAGATATCCCTAAAACTAACTGATTCTAACATCTAAAAAATTTTATTTTAATTTCACAGAACCTTTAAGAACCGCTGCATTAAACCCATTTGGATTAACATTTATTTGCATTGGTATGATTTGTGTTTATGGTGTTGTCAGTGAGTGACCTGCTGACTGCTGCTGATGTCCAGTGTTTTCTGCAGTTCTCGGATGTCTCTGGTCACCCCCTTCAGCAACAGTTTGAGTCTGTTCCCGATCACATGCACCTTCTCTTTGGCCTCCAGACAGTCGCTGCCCTCTGAGTGAACCAGCAGCTGAAGAGACATGTCCTGCAGAGACGCCACCTTCACCTGCGTGTCCAGCAGCTCCCGCCGGATTTGCTGGGGAACAATTAGCGTTAGAGCAAAACAAGTCATGCAAGGTGTAACCCAAATGCTGTATAATAGAAAAAGTAAAGTGAGATCATTTACCAGCAGTGTTTTGTGATGCTCCTGTAGGGTGTCGCTGTCCTGAGTGTGGTCAATCGGGATGATCTCGTTCCTCCTGCGATCGATGTTCTCCAGCCACAGAAGCAGGCCGTGACTCATCTCATGGAAGTCCTGAAGATTAGGACAAATATTAGACGCTTTTATGAATTCAGCACCCAAACAATTACACCTTCCTGCATCATATTCAAGAGGTGTGGTGAAAAATCCATGCGGAGACTTTCAAAATGCATCAATCTTCTCTTTTGAATCCATTCTGAGCTTAGTTTTTAACAGCAGACAGCGCTCTAGGCTACTTTTTTACTGCAGATGGTGCTCTAGGCTAGTTTTTAACAGCAGATTGCGTTCTAAGCTAGTTTTTAACAGCAGACAGCACTCTAGGCTAGTTTTTAACAGCAGAATGGCGCTCTAGGCTAGTTTTTAACAGCAGACAGCACTCTAGGCTAGTTTTTAACAGCAGAATGGCGCTCTAGGCTAGTTTTTAACAGCAGGATGATGCTCCAGGCTAGTTGTTAACATAGCAGACAACATTCTAGGCTAGTTTTTCACAGTAGATGGTGCTCTAGGCTAGTTTTTCACAGTAGATGGTGCTCTAGGCTAGTTTTTAACAGCAGATTGCGTTCTAAGCTAGTTTTTAAAAGCAGACAACACTCCAGACTAGTTTTTAACTGCATAAGGATGCTCTAGGCTAGTTTTTAACAGCAGAATGGTGCTCTAGGCTAGTTTTAACAGCAGGAAGATGCTCCAGGCTAGTTTTTAACAGCAGATAGCATTCTAAGCAAGTTTTTAACAGCAGGATAGTGCTCTAGGCTAGTTTTTAACAGCAAACAACGCTTTAGGCTAGTTTTTAACAGCAGTCAATGCTCTAAGCTAGTTTTTTACAGGAGACAGCGCTCCAAGCTAGTCTAGGCTAGGTTTTAACTGCAGGATGGCACTCTTGAATTGTTTTCAATGGCAGATGGCGCTCTGAATTAGTATTTAACAGCAGACGGTGCTCTAGGCTAGTTACTAACAGCAGACGACGATATAGGCTAATTTTTAACAGCAGGATGGCACTCTTGGATTGTTTTTAATAGCAGATGGCGTTCTAAGCTAGTTTTTAACAGCAAGATGGCGCTTTTATCGTAAGCTTCAGCATGGGCTTTTGTGGAGGTGCTTCTTGCCTGGCACTGCATGAGTGCATGCTGGAGCGCAGTCCTCCACTCGTCCAGAGAGCTGCTGAGTTTCTCCCAGCGGTTGTTCATCTCCTTCAGCCGCCGCTGCAGGTCTCGAGCCTCCTCGCTGTCTGACTGCACAAACTCAGCACTGCAGAGGTTTATGGACAGAACAATGGCCTTACGCTTATCCAGAGCTTTCTGCAGCTCCTGCATCAACAGAGAGAAGGGTCAATAGGTTTAAATATTTTATATAGCTTACATTTAGCAGATTTTTAATATAGATTTTAGATTTTTTATATAGCTTATTCATTTAGCAGATTCTTTTATCCAAAGTGACTTACAAAAACACTTCAAATCACTAGAGAGCAGCAACATATTGCCAAGTATAAGTCATAGATGCCACTTTCACAATTTGCTCAATGTTTTTTGTAGAAACATCCATTGTAGATTCATTTTGGCTGAAGTGATGCAGGTTTTGAATGCTTATATCTTTTAAATACCAACTATCATAAATACCATCTTTTAAATACTATTTTTCACTTTGTTTTAGGAGCACACTAGCCAATGGCTCATGTCCACTGAGTGGTACAGTACAGTATGGCACATTTCAGTATCAAAATAGCGAACTGTAATCATTTAATTGTTGCATCTAAATATGTGGAAAGCATGAGGTTCACTGTTTCTCTCTCTCTATTTTCATGCACTTGCCACTTGTCTACATTTGAAATAATGAAATTGATGAAATTGAAATAATGAAAATGTTTAAGTTTGATTTCAGGGGGACTTTAAGAGTAATGTCAGACCTTGAGCTTCTTGATGCGCAGCTCAATGGTGTGTATGTCTGTGCCGAGGTCCAGTCCCCGCTCCTGCTGCAGCTCTTCTTCTGTCTGGTCCAGCCAGCTGCAGATGCTGCTCAGGTCGGAGTTAAACTGCTGCCACTGCTGCATGTTCTGCTTTATGCGCATCTCTTTACTGAGAGCCTGAGCCTGCAGCAACTCCCAGCGCTCGATCACTCCTACACAACACACAAACACACATGACAACATCCTAAGGCCTGCATGACTTGCAAGATGTGTCTGACTGAATTTTTATTGATTTTCCAATGACATCTTTCCACACATGCAATCTCATGTCTGATGTACTGGGCTGTACTGTACTACGTGCATTAGTTTAATGAGAGGTTTGAAAATTGCATGTATTTATGCCACAGTATGTGATATGAGGTTGTTTAACCTGATGTTTGGGACTCTGAGCTGTTGGGATTGACAAAGCCTGATATCTTGTCATCTTCATCTTTCAGTTCAAATCCCACCCGCTTTACAGCATCAATACTGCCTCGACATTCTTCAAGAAGACGCATCTGAGAGAATAAAAAAAATAGGAAAAAGCTTTACATTTGGATTCTTATTCAAACAAACATATTCACCTTTTTCTTTATGACTGCGTTCCAGTTTGAGGAAGTTCCATTCATATACATTTTAGTATTACGTTTGTGCTACTAACAATCCTCATACATAGTGAGGGGTACAGTTGCACACAAAATGATGAGTTCTTCATTGAAACTGTAATTCTTTTTTCAAATATTTACCAAGTGATGTTTAACAGAGCAAGGACATTTTCACAGTATTTTCTATTATATTTTTCTTTTGGAAAAAAGGTTCAGTTTTGTTTAGTTTAAAACCCAGCTCATTATTGATACGTACCCCTGCATACATTACAAAATCATCTCAAAATTTCTCTCGCGAGTGCCATTCGTGGCTGTTTTTCTCGCGTAAAATCCACCAGAGTCCGCTGTCGACTGACTGACTGACCCACCGACCGATAGCCCCACCCACCCCCTTCCCTACTCCCAACCGATAGTGTTTTAAAAAGCACCGATTTACCCACCCACCCACCCACTTCCCTTAACTTAACCAACAGTGGTTTCAAAAGCAATCCAGAAAAAGAAAAGACCTCGCGGCCGCCAGATTTTTACCACATTTTCAGATTTTACCACATTCTCACCCGGTTATTTACTTGTTTATTTTATTTTTTGGTTTTTGATTTTCCTGCTTTATGGAATCGTTCTTCATTGCGGTCAATGTTTAATGCCAACAAACATGGCGAGCTACTGGGCAAACTGGTAACAGCGGAAAAGCCATCCATATGGAGGTAAGCGGTCGGCGGTAGCGCAGAAAGAAACAGAAACTGTCGGCAGCGTCATACCAGCCCGAGCATTCATTTTAAAGATGAAATGCAGGCATATGTAGCTCTGGCTACATAATTTGTGCTCTCCAGAAATGTATACGGGTGTACGTTTTCACAATTAGCCTGTGTTGTTAGTTAAGCTATACACACACATACACTAAAAAAAATTACATTCGCTGTTTGTTCTAATTACATATTTAAATTGAGCTGAAATGACACAACTCCTGAGTTTTTTTGGGGACAACTTAATTTGATTTCTGTTCAATCCACTTACATTTGTAAAAACGAATAACTTAACTTAATTCCTTCATGTTGTCCCAACACAATTCGATTGTGTGGAACCCAGAATTTTTTACAGTGCATATATAAACGCATATATACACAAATATAAACCACTATTGTCCAATGACTTACCTAGTTACCGTATTTAACCTAGTAAATTCCACTTTAAGCTGAATACTAATATCTTACAAAATAACTAATAAATATTATGTACTGTACCATCATCACAGCAAAAACAAATAACTTTATTTATAGAAATAAGTTATTCAAATTAAAAATGTGTTAAATAAATATTTGAAAAAGAATTGAAATTTCATAGAAGGGCTATTTATAAAGGGTTTTTGTGATATTGCTGTAAGAAAATGTTGTTTTGAGTTTTTGTGGTTATTCATTTTTTTGTGGTCATAAAATGAAAGTAATTTATTAATTCTAAAAAGGTTCATTTTGACATTGGATAGATGAACTCTGAGGAGAATAATGACATCGGAGTTTACCCAGTTTTTTTTAAAACCACTTCACTTATTTAACAGAAGTTGCCCCCTAATTTGTGCAAAGCATCATGGGTCACATTTCACTGTACAGTTGGGTTACACTGATTTTGGCGTAACATTAAATGCGAATGTACAATTAAAGTCAAAATGATTCGCCCTCCTGTGAATTTTATTTATTTTTTTCAGAAATATCTCTTAAATGATGTTTAACAGAGAAAAGGAATTTTTCACAGTATTTCCTATAACATTTGTTCTTCTGGAGAAAATCTTATTTGTTTTATTTTGTCTAGAATAAAAGCAGTTTTAATTTTTTTAATAGAATATTATTAATTTATCAATATTATTAGCGATTTTAAGCTATTTTTTTTTCTCGATTATCTACAGAACAAACCATCGTTACACAATGACTTTCCTAATTACCCTAATTAACCTAGTTAAGCCTTTAAATGTCACTTTAATCTGAATACTAGTACCTTGAAAAATATTTAGTAAAATATTATGTACTGTCATCATTGCAAAGATAAAATAAATCAGAATCAAAATCATAAAATAAATCATTATTAGAAATGAGATATTAAAACTATTATGTTTAGAAATGTATTAAAAAAAAAAACTTCTTTCCGTTAAACAGAAAATGGGGAAAAATATACAGGAGGCCAAATAATTCTGACTTCAACTGTAATATTTGTGTGAGTAGATTACACACAAAGTCAACGTAAAAGAATGACATCTACCTCAATCCCACAAAAAATTTAACTCAAGTGGAAAACTTGTGTGTGGCAAAAAACATCCCACTAGTAATCAAGAGCAAGTGATGCAATGATTAACATTTGGTGTGAACTAGGCATGAAACCATAGCCAGTTTCAAGGTTTACCGCGGTTTGGAAAAGTCAAGATTTTAAAACCGCGCATTTTTTGTTATACCGTTCCTACTGTACGTCATTTTTTTCATGTTTTTTTTTTTTTTTTACAGCTATTTTATTTAGTTTTTTAGGGCAACAGTATCTCCAGCAGAAAAGGACCCTCCACATCAAAAACTACTGGTCAGCCCACGAATTCAGGAAACATCTAAAAAACAAATCGTTTATACACCAACATCCAAGCATGCTATAGACCTGAACAGTGCAGTGGCTTTACTTTATATCCAAAGAAAAGAAAGATCTCCAAAGATGCCTTTGTAAGTTGTAATGAAATCTGTGTTTTTGAAACTAATGATGACAGCAGAAGTCAATGATTTATTTTCATTATTTAGCCTGCCATGTTTACTGTTCTAAAATAGTTTCTTAAAATAAAATATCTTGTATTCAATGGGGGAAAAAGTTGTTGTTTTTTACCCACACATTTTAAAAGAATATATTTTAGAGCAGTGATCACAATACCATGATATTTATATCCAAGGTTATAATACCGTCAGAATCTCAAGGCCAATGCCTAGTATAAACTCGGCATAATAGGACCGTCACTCACATAACCCATATATGTGGCGTCCAGCTCGGGGCCGGTGGGCGTTCGGCTGCGTATGATGTTCTCCGTCTGCTGCAGGTGGAAACAGCTGGTGTTCAGAGCTTTATCCAGCTGTCGGATGTGAGTCTCCAGAGATCCAGCTTCACCTGTAGAGGAACAGCAGAACAAATATCAATGCAGAAACAACTGAAGCATCTGCACGTGGCTGACCAGTGTTGTTTTTCTCAGGCCTGGTGCAGTGAATGTTAAGAGATGCACATCACTACACTGCTCTTTCATTAGTCAAACATACTATGTGCTTCTAATCCAATTTATCATTAGTCAAAGCAGATTACAATCAGTACATATATGAAATGCTCTTCAGGATGGCATTGCTATAATAATGTTGCACTGAACATGTTTAAGATTGTTCACCTTCATTTGTTATTTTTGCATTTGTAATGATGACTTGGCCGGGCATTATGAAGATTTGAAAGTGACTGGCTGAATAATTGGCTGAAACTTGTCATTTTCAGACAGTTACTTGTCCTATTTCTGAAATATGACATTTTCTACATTGTGATCATATTTTCAGGGAATTTAAAAAACAGAATTTAAAAGAACTGACCTTGACGTACAGTAATCTGTCTTTATTGTAGTGCAAAATAATTTAATATGTGAAGCATATAAAAATCCTTTATGTGATTTGAATTAAAAAGTAAGAGGATTTTTATTTTTGGTTAAAGTCACGTAGAAAATTATTCATTCATTCATTCATTCATTCATTCATTCATTCATTCATTCATTTTCCTTCGGCTTAGCCCCTTTATTAATCAGGAGTTGCCACAGCGGAATGAACCGCCAACTTTTCCAGCATATGTTTTACGCAGCGGATGCCCTTCCAGACTGGGAAACACCCATACACACTCATTCACACTCACACATAACAGCCAGTTTAGTTTATTCAATTCACCTATAGCGCATGTCTTTGAACTGTGGGGGAAACTGGAGCACCAGGAGGAAACTAACCAGGAGGAGTGCTAACCACTGAGCCACTGTGTCGCCCAAGCAGAAATTCAATAAAATATAAATATTACATGAAAAATTTTGGAAGCACTATGATTACTAAAGGTAAAACTTACAATTATAAATAATAGAAAGTTTAGAGATAAAACATGTATACTATAATAGCACTTAAATAATATTAAAGTATTAAACTAATCCAAGAAATACTACAGGTATATGCTTTATTGCATTAAACAGCAATGATAATTACTGTAGCTACAAAAATATATATATATATAATAGTCATGACAATAATGTTAAACTCATTCATTCATTCATTCATTCATTCATTCATTCATTCATTCTCCTTAGGATTAGTCTATTAATTATCAGGGGTCGCCACAGCGGAATAAACCACCAAATACTCCAGCATATGTTTTTATGCAGCAGATGCCCTTCCACCTGCAACCCAGTACTGGGAAACACCCATACACACACACACTCGAACCAGCGACCTTCTTTCTGTTAGGCGACAGTGCTAACCACTGAGCCACTGTGCCGCCTTATAATGTTAAATTGAAAAAATAGTCAAAAATTCTTTATGGGAAAAAAAAAACATTTAATAAAAACATATTAAGGTTGAATTTCACTTTGAAATAATAATAAAAAATCTTTCATTTCAACCTTAAAGGGCACCTATGGTGAAAAATCAACTTTTTAAGTTGTTTGGACAGACATATGTGTAGGTATAGTGTATAGAGCGTCATATTGGGGTGATATAAACACACCCAGTCCTTTTTTTTAATTTAACAACATAAAAACGGTGGACCAATTGGAGCGGTTTTGAGACCGACCGCAACTTGATGTTGGAGTGCGGTCCCCCCGCCCACCAATATTGATTGTCAGGTGCGCATTACCATATCCTCAGTTTGTTTCACGTCCGCCATTTTCAGCGTGTGAGTCAAATCGATGTCACCAAAGAAACACCCTTGCTCTATTTTTAGATGTAAGGCTCATTGGGCTTTACACAAGATCACCATTCACCCCATGATCGCTTTCCTCAGTGCCAGTGTTTGTAACTAGGTGGGTTTGCATACATGTGTACTTTTATTGCGTCTTCCTTAAACTTCAGCTGTTTGCATTTCCCAGCCCAGCCACGACCAAGGACACTGTTCATATTTCTGCCGCGCCACAGAGCGTTCTCTGAATAGTTTCATTTTAAATAACATGCGAATGTGCGCGTCTGGTGTGCCGTGTCGTGGCTCTGAGCGGTGCATCCGGTGTATGATGCCCTTTAGATATAGCCTCAAGCAGGTCGCACACCATGTGCGCACTGTGTCGCCGGTGTGTGATGCCCTTCAGTCAAAGTTAATCCAGTGTCCTTGGTTATTAGACTCGGTGTACAAGCTCGGAGCTTTAAACTAGCACACAGTTGACTGTAAAACTATACAAAGACACAAATGATTTTGTAGTCTCTGCTTGGTCTGTGTCCGAGTCGTACATGTACGGCTGAATGCTGGTCCTCTCACTCATGTTGCTTCTCTCTGTCTGCCTGTCTATTGCCATACACAGCGGGGGAGCTCTTGGCTCCGCCCCCTTGTTAAGTTGGGCGGGAAGTCGAAACTAATTTTCATGTGAAGCAACACACCCCTAAAACAACAAACTGCGTACACGCCCCCAAAATGACACTTTTTAACACATCATAATAAAAAATCTGAATTGTGTTTTGAACTGAACCTAAACTGGCACACTCAGAAGAACCATAATATTAATGTGAAATCTTAAAAAGGGGTAAAATAGGTGCCCTTTAATATGTTTTTATGAAATATGTTTGTTTAGACCTTTTGACTTCTGGCTATTAAACACATATCAGTCAACCACTATTATTTAAATTGAACAGCCACATCATTTAATTCTATATTTATTTGCATTTGCATTTTTTTGTAATTGTAATTTGCTCTGATTGTAAAATACTGTGAGTAATGCTGTTGATTGGGAAATCCAAAAGCATTAGAAACCATGGACGAAGACCAAAGTGAACTCAGAGTGGGCATCAACCTGTGACACAACATGCAAACACCGCAAAACCATGTGAAGCAACACAAATCAAAAGAGAGGGGTTAGAAACACAGCTGACTGTGCTTTGATTCGGGTTGTGAGTAGAAACTAAAGATCAGGCAACAGACTAGTAAATGAGTCCCAGATTTCTGTTGCCTACCAGCGCTGGATCTCAGAGTTTGCTCAGTAAGTTTTAGAAATGCCTCAGGACTCTCTGGAATCACTACATCTGAAAGAAACAAATATATGCATACAACACACACATGACTGACTGCTGACCCACAATAAAAACTGCTGATTTAACCATCGGATTCAGGATTATATGAAATGTGGTGAAAAATCGTTCGTGTCGCGGACGAAATTGAAAATTGATGAGGGTTGGGGAGTCGTGAAAGAAAGTGAAGAGCGGGCGGAAGTCCAGTAGAGGGTGGTTGGGTTTAGGGGCAGTGGTGGGGTCGGGCCATATAATAAGGGGTTATATGCAGCCTCTCCAGATGTGCAGGCACACACTTCTCGCTCTACGCTAGTTTTTTTAACAGCAGATGGGACTCTAGATTAGTTTTTTTTAGGGATGCACCGATACCATTTTTTCCCAACCGATCCGATCTCGATACCAAAGTTCTGAATATCGATCGATACCGATCCGATCCCGATACTGTGCCGTTTTTTGTTGTCCCCAACGCTTTTTGCGTTGAGACTGATAGGTGCATCTTTTGCATGGTTTACTAATGTTTTGCCGTTGCGCGCTATGTGCTCTCGAGCGGGAAAAGCGTGTTATGTCAGTCTAGTCTTTTTCATTCTTCAATTAAATAAAAGCAGAGGCGAGGTTGGGCTTTTTCATTCTTCAATCAAATAAAAGCAGAGGCGAGGTTGGGTTTTCTTTGAGGTGACAGCAGTGTCTGTGTTGTCAAGACGACTTCGGCGAGCTTTTAATGATGGAGGAGAGACTTGTGGTCGCTGTTTCAAGTCATTCAAAGCTGTATGACTTTACAAATCTTAAATATCATAATGCAATTAAAAATTACAATTACTGACAGGAACACTCGCGCACAATACGCTCAGCTGATTCAGTCGTTTCCTAGTGACATAAAAAGAGCACCGCGCTCCTTTTTCTCTTGTCATCAATAAAGACAGTGCGGTGCGCCTCGCGTTTTTGCAATGGAAAAGCGCGTGCAGTCACAGTAACGTGCAACCACAAGTGCCTACATATTTTGTCAATGAAGCAAAATGAAAGAAGGATATTTCTGCACATAGTTTGACACAGAATTGTTGACAAACCACCCAGCGCTGATGTGGATCGCCTCTGTGCTGCCAGAGCCGTGTCATAAACTCAATAAATAGGCTATTGGTGATTTAGTGTTCAACTAGCAAACCAACCTTTTTTCCACTTGGAAAATTACAGTTATTAATAGTTCTTATGTAATATCATTTTCTAAATAGCCTACATAGCCTAATCTACCAAACAAATCTAAAGTTTTTTTTTTTTTTTTTTGCATATATGGACCTCGCACCAAACTGAGGCTTTCATTTTACAGCTTAAAAAAACATGTATGCAAATAATGCAATATCATATGTAAACAACAAAATTTTATATGCTATGTAGTAGCCAATACTTTACAAAAAGTCAACATAGAGCCTTTAGGTTTATTGTCTTTCATTACACACAGCGCGCGCACATGAACCGCGAATGAGACAGAGGAAATAAGTCATAGTCGTAATTAAATACATAATCTTTAAACTAATGAATTCTATAAAACATGTTGACAGGAGATTTGTAATATTTAACATTAATTAACATTAATTAAATGCATATTTTGGAGCGATCTATTTGAGGTAGCCTGATATTTTTATCTGATGGAAGAAAAAAAACATGATTGGACAAACAGCCTGCCGGTTCTTAAAAAGTCAGTGTTTTCGTTTTGTAATTTAAACTTGTCATTTAGGGGAAGATCTAGAGCAGGATTTATTTTATTCTTTTTGTTTAGTTTCTGTTTTTCTATATGCTGCTAAAAACACAGCAGGTGAAGATGCTATATATGTTCTGTATGCTGTTTGCATTTAAAATAAATAAGTATTTTAAAATGCAATATTTAATGTGTCATACTAAATATAGGCACGTCAATAATTTTTTTATTAATATTTTAATATTAATCTGTTAGCGGTTAACGAGCCCAAATTAACCGAAATGAGCAGTTTCTATAGCTCTGGTGCTAAACTGAAATCATCTTCTTTAGTAAAAAAATAACAGACCTATAAGTATACATGACAGACCCCAGATAGCAAAATACACTCGGGCCAGTTCCGGCTAGATTCTCGCCTGCCGGAGACTTACCCCTCGGCCCGACTCCGGCTGCCGTACTCGGGCCGGATGCCTATGGACTCACTGCCCGATTCCGGCCCGAATCAATCGGGCCAGATGCGGCGGCCGTAGGCGAGCCGACGCTGCCGCATCCGAGCCGGAATCGGCCCGTGAGTAATGTGCACTGCGGGCCGGAGCTGGCGCGACTAAGTCTTCATATACCTTGATATAAAACCTTTTGGTATTATATTAATACTTGATACATGATATTACAACCATTTGAGTTGATATAACAGCAAACACAGGCTATGTAAACACAAAGTGTAGGCACTGCGTTTAACCTTTAAATAAAATGCAAACAGCATACATATCCTATAATGCAAATAATCAGACAAAGGACAAAATAAATAAATGATAAACGTTTATTGATTGCAAGAAACAAATAATACTCAAATTTAATAAATTGTTTTGTAGTGCACAAGAAAAACAACAATAAAACTGCACAATAAACAGGAAGATTTATAGAAAAAAAAATTTATCTGAAATTGCACACATACACAAAAGTTTTCAAAACAACCCTGTTTTCCCAACAGATTTGAATTAAAAAAAATTGTACAAGACATCTTAAAACAGGTAAATTTTATATAAACTTGAATATAGAAACCAATTTAAGATATAGCAAGAAACATCTTACAAATACCTATGACAATACGTAAAATATACAAGTCAAAGTTGTAAAAAGAACTGCTAAATTCTGAAGAAACGTCTCGAAACATTATTAAACATTAAAATAATAATAACAATAAAACAAAAAAAATATGAATATAAAACTGCAGATGTATAAAGACCTAAACTTAATTTTTAAATAAACTTGAAAGAATAATTTGAATAAATTGCACAAACAGCAAAACATGAGATGATGCGTGTGTGTGTGTGTATATATCTTGTGCAATTTTATATTTAGAATTTTTGTTTATT
Organism: Danio kyathit; assembly: GCA_903798195.1. Taxonomy (NCBI): domain Eukaryota; kingdom Metazoa; phylum Chordata; class Actinopteri; order Cypriniformes; family Danionidae; genus Danio; species Danio kyathit. Next base: position 10,263,720 of record LR812535.1, read on the forward strand.
ATTATTACAGTTATTGAAAATGTTTCAAGATGTTTCTTCAGAATTTGGCATATTGTCATATATATATATATATATATATATAGATAGTGATTTAGATGTTTGACACATTAGCTTTCTCTCTTTCCTTCCTTCCTCCGTGCCTGTCAGGAGCAAGTTGTAGCCACCTTGTAATGCATTTTTCCACCTCTTCATCAGTGGCATGGTATGGACATTTGTCCTCACTGCATCTGTGATCAAAAGATATACAGATAATTAGTAGTGAACAAGTACAAATGTTAAAGAAAAAAATAAACATGCTTGCTCTCACAAGTACAACCTAAATGGGACTATACAGATTTCTTTTTGTTCCTCTGGTTAATAATTCAAATAAATGCACAGATGGAACAGCCCCTAATTGTATTGAAATGTATATTTAAAACCAACTTACTGACTACGACAGTCCCAAGGGGGAGTGCACGAAAGGCCACTTTTTGTTTTGCCCCGCTCCAGTTAATTTGTTTGGCCAAGGAGTTAGCCAAAAGCTTTCCCAGGATACGCCAAACTGACTCCTTGGTGGAAAACACCAATAATTCCTAAGTAGGCTACCTACGAAGCAAAAAATCAAATAAATAAATAAACTTAAAACACTTTGAAATACACAAGAGCTTGAACTTACCATTTTCTTCATTTGTTCGGGCTGGTCCTTTAGTTGATTTTCAAGCTTTTCCAAATCAAACTGGACAAAGGAAGGTCAAATGTGCTTACATCTGGAATTTCATCATGTCTGTTTTGGTTTTGCAGATTTTTGAGAATCAGGACCAGTTGCTGCTTTATGTCGTCTTGTGATTTTAACACTTCAGACAGTGGTGCTAAAAAAGAAAAATAACAAATTAGTATAAATCAACCTATAGCTTATACAACTTGTGTAAATACAACAGAGGGTTAGATACTGCTGATATTCTCTAGTTGATCTTTACTTTCTAGCTGCATAAAGCCTTTACAAATGTAGTGATGTCTTTAATTCTTACAAAGACATGATGAGTACCAGTCAGTTCTGTCTTGATCTCCAACTGCACTGGAACAAGGACTGTAAATGTTCATAGGCGCACTGGAATGTACAGTATCTGTGCATCTTGATGGTGTCCTTAAGGATTCTTCCATAGTCATTGGTGGTGATGGTAGTTGCGGTGCTGCATCTAAGTCTAAAATATTCATATCTGCTTTTTTCCCAGCCTCTTTGTTCCAAATATTTTTTCTTCATCACTGTCACTATAGTTCTGTCTTTTATGTCCCATGATCAGATACATTTACAAAACAAAACATTATTTTAGTATAGTGCCAGGGCAAAAATTGCAGGTTGTAATAGATCAATGAAATAATGTTGACAGTATGTGTTTAAAATAATTGCAAACAAACCTGTTCTTTCTTTTGGTGTATGACGGGCGATCATCGTCCTCATCAGTTTGCAAGTCAGACATCACAGTTGCCTGTGGAAGGGAGTCGAGCTTCCTCATAAGTGTCTATAATAAAACATCACATTGTTGTTAACCTCCCCCCAAAAAAAGTTCAAATCCTGAAATACTATCAAAGTTAATTAATGGCTATAATACCTGTAGTGTAAATGAAGGTTGCACAAGATTTAATCGGGAATTCATGCAGTGTGACAGCCTTATGATTCTTAGACATAGATTTGTAAGATGGTTAAGCACATCTATTATTCTGTACCCATGAAGATGGCACAAATTCCATTTCAGATGACTCGAACCCCACAATATGGAACTCATTAACTGAGCCTTCAGATGTCACCATATCATAATCATCTAGGTTATCAAAGTCTTTATCTTTAGGGGCCTCATTTTTACTATATAAGACTTTTAGATAGTCAGAAGTGTCATCACTACAATGTGTTTGCAAAGGCTTCAAAATCTGAGCAACACTGTCCCTTGCCCTGTTCAAATACTATAATTCACAGAGTAAAACTCATAATTTTCAGCCATGACTTACATTTACTGGCCTCTTCTGTGCCGAGCTTGTTTGATCATGCTCAAGGATCTTGTTGTGGACTGTCAAACAAACAAACATACAAAAGTGTATAAAAAAATGTTTATCTTCACAAAAATCATTATAAACATTAATAATGACTATTCAGAAAAAGCCTGAAATAAACATTATACCCCTTGAGCATAAGCCCAAAATTATTTAAAGTAGAAATAGAGGTAAAGTTGGTTTTATATTCGCACATTCGTTCATTTAGAAGTATATATATTGTTTACTATGTTACTTTGAATATTCGATCGAAATGAGCATGCAAGTATGACTTCAAAACAACACTAACACTGTTTTTTTGACTGTGAACAATGTTGTAGTTTGATAGTCATTGGCTATTAATATGATTTCGCTATTTAGAGTTTGCAAATAATACGTTTATGAAATTATATTATTAAGGGGAAAGTCCGAATGTGCGAATATAAAACCAACTTTACCTCTATAAAGTAGAATAAGTCACAATCAGTCGAATTTCTTTAAAATAAGAAACCTTTTGGATCAGATAGTTGTAAGTTACTAAAAACACTTAACCTAACATTGTAGAAAATGTTTGATGATGATAGCCAATAACAAAACCCATTTCAGCTGTTTGTGAAGCTATTAGTATCGAGCTTAGATAGAGGTAAAGTTGGTTTTGTATTCGCACATTCGTTCATTTAGAAGTATATATATTGTTTACTATGTTACTTTGAATATTCGATCGAAATGAGCATGCAAGTATGACTTCTAAACAACACTAACACTGTTTTTTTGACTGTGAACAATGTTGTAGTTTGATAGTCATTGGCTATTAATATGATTTCGCTATTTAGAGTTTGCAAATAATACGTTTATGAAATTATATTATTAAGGGGAAAGTCCGAATGTGCGAATATAAAACCAACTTTACCTCTATAACAAGTTAAACAATAATATTTTATAGATCCAAAACGATTAATTTTTATTTACACATAATCACTCAGAATTATTTCTGTTGGGTAAGTACACAACTGTAAAATCATTTTTTCAACACCCATGATATATTAATAAAGGTAAAGTTGGTTTTATATTCGGATATTCAGACATTCTCTTTAATAATATAATTTCAGGAAAGTATTCTTTGCAAATTCTAAATAGGTAAATCATATTAGCAGCAAAAGACTATCAAAGTACAACATTGTTCACAGTCAAACAAACCGTGTTAATGCTGTTTTGAAGTCATATTTGCATGCTAATTCTGATCGAATATTCAAAGTAACATGGTAAACAATATAGAGACTTCTAAATGAACGAATGTGTGAATATAAAACCAACTTTACCTCTATAAATGTTAACTCAGAAATAAAAAGCACGTTTTGCCATGGTAGTGTTAACGGATTTGTCTACAGAAACTTTCTTAAACGTAACGTTAAGATACACACCAATTCGTTTCAGTCATGTTTCTTTAAAATAATTAAAATAGTTTTCAGTTACTAAACACTGTTACAATCTAACATTGTGTAAAAGGAACAGGAACTTGCAGACGTGTTTGTAACGTTAGCATACACATCAATTAGCTTCAGTCGTGTTTCTTTAAAACTAGTTGCATTTTGTATCAAATTGTTTTAAATTACTAAACACTGTTACAACCTAACACTGTGAAAAAATGTTTTGAACACTAAATTCGCATAGTATACAGTATAAAAGCAGTAAAAACCTTACCTTTCTGAATGGAAAACACGAGTTCCAAAACTTCTTCTTCTTGTAATCTTTAAGGCGGTTGCCAACCAGCTTTTTGGAGCATTACCGCCACCATCAGTACAAAAGTTAAACAAGCCGAGTCCTTGCCAGAAGCGGCCCGGACTCTACAGACAGACTCGGGCCAGATATGGTTAAAAGGAATCGGGCCAGGGCTTTACAGCCGCATCACAAACACATGTGCGTGAGCAAGCTGCGGGCCATACTCGGCCCAGATAACACTCGCCGATGCCGAGTCGGAGCCGGAGGCGCCGAAGGGTAGCCGAGCTCGGGCCGATTACTACCTGCTATCTGGGACGGCACAATCTAACTAAAAACATGCTTGCTGCAAAACTAGGCTACATTATTTGAGCATTCCTTGTGATATTGTCCTGTCCTTTTTAATATTAAGATTTTTCTTTGATATCTGTAATAGGCTATTGACATCGTTGGTAAAATAATCAGCCTTTTATTAAATGTATTAATTATATTAAATTACAGCCTGATATTTTCCTGCAACTTTGATGCAGATTAAACTAAACCGTCTGATGCCAGCTTTACTTAATAATTCCTCTCCAAATCTTATATGCTTCAGCGCCAAAACACAAATAAAATATTAATATATAAAATGACAGTGAAATGTTCAGTTTCAGAGTAGCCTATATTAGGCTAAATCATTTTCTGTTAATAACAATCCATATTGCGCCCGTCAGTTTCACCTTTAATTTATTTAATAAACTAATGACCACAATGGGCCAGGCTTTAAAACTATTCGCAGCAATTAATGTATTCACCGTAGAAAAATAAACTCAATCTGAAGGATGGGAGAACAAACACATTGTAAGAATAATCTTATACGGAGCGGCGCACCTCGCCTCTGCGCATGCAGCCGGCACGTGAATGAAAGCGCTTGATGCATCGGAGACAGCGCGCAGCGCTCCGGTATCTGCAGACATTTGCAAAACAGCAGCTCAAATGGAAGAAATAAGTGCGTTGAGGATCTGTCCAATGCATTATTGAGGCTTTTCTAAACATTTCAGGTAGGCCTACTTTGTGTGTGAAGCGTTGGAAGAGCAGGTAATAACCGTCTCCACTCCAGTATTGTGAATGCGATCTGATCTAACACACACAGCAGCGCAAACATAATGAAATGAACTCCTGCTGCAGGTTAAAATGAACCCATTTAATGCAAAACTAAATGCATATCTCCACTAATTATTTAGACTAAAGGGAACAAATAGTCTTAGAGAAAGTTTTTCCTGTTGTCAAATGCGACAAGCAGACTGAATTGTGAATGAATGGAGAATGATTGACGGGCGCAGCGGCGGGAAGCGCTGAACTGAACATGAATTTAAACACTTTAATATTCATCTGTACTTCACATTAAACTGTAGAATGGCTTCAGAACATTTCGTATATAGTGGGCCTACACGACAATGTTCTAGTGCCTTAAAATAGGCTTCATGTAGCCTATTAGTTGGCTTATAAACACAGAATATAGCGCACGCGCAAGATCGGATTTGGATCGGTACCAGCTGGCCGATACCCGATCCAGCAAAAATATGCGATATCGAACCGATATCCGATCCAAGTATCGGCATCGGTGCATCCCTAGTTTTTTTAACAGCAAATTGTGCTCTAGGCTAGTTTTTAACAGCAGATGGTGCTTTAGGCTAGTATTTAACAGCAGACTTCTCTCTAGACTAGTTTTTAACATCAGATGGCACTCTACACTAGTTTTTAACAGCAGACAGTGCTCTAGGCTAGTTTTTAACAGCAGACAGTGCTCTAGGCTAGTTTTTAACAGCAGATGGCGCTCTTTGCTAGTTTTTAACAGCAGATGGTGCTCTAGGCTAGTTTTTAACATCAGATGGTGCTCTAGGCTAGTTTTTAACAGCAGATGGCGCTCTTTGCTAGTTTTTAACAGCAGATGGTGCTCTAGGCTAGTTTTTAACAGCAGATGGTGCTCTAGGCTAGTTTTTAACAGCAGATGGCGCTCTAGGCTAGTTTTTAACAGCAGACAGTGCTCTAGGCTAGTTTTTAACAGCAGATGGCGCTCTTTGCTAGTTTTTAACAGCAGATGGTGCTCTAGGCTAGTTTTTAAAAGCAGATGGCGCTCTAGGCTAGTTTTTAACAGCAGATGGTGCTCTAGGCTAGTTTTTAACAGCAGATGGCGCTCTAGGCTAGTTTTTAACAGCAGATGGTGCTCTAGGCTAGTTTTTAACAGCAGATGGTGCTCTAGGCTAGTTTTTAACAGCAGATGGCGCTCTAGGCTAGTTTTTAACAGCAGATGGCGCTCTAGGCTAGTTTTTAACAGCAGATGGTGCTCTAGGCTAGTTTTTAACAGCAGATGGCGCTCTTTGCTAGTTTTTAACAGCAGATGGTGCTCTAGGCTAGTTTTTAACAGCAGATGGTGCTCTAGGCTAGTTTTTAACAGCAGATGGCGCTCTAGGCTAGTTTTTAACAGCAGATGGCGCTCTTTGCTAGTTTTTAACAGCCGATGGTGCTCTAGGCTAGTTTTTAACAGCAGATGGTGCTCTAGGCTAGTTTTTAACAGCAGATGGCGCTCTTTGCTAGTTTTTAACAGCAGATGGTGCTCTAGGCTAGTTTTTAACAGCAGATGGTGCTCTAGGCTAGTTTTTAACAGCAGATGGCGCTCTAGGCTAGTTTTTAACAGCAGATGGTGCTCTAGGCTAGTTTTTAACAGCAGACAGTGCTCTAGGCTAGTTTTTAACAGCAGATGGCGCTCTTTGCTAGTTTTTAACAGCAGATGGTGCTCTAGGCTAGTTTTTAACATCAGATGGTGCTCTAGGCTAGTTTTTAACAGCAGATGGCGCTCTTTGCTAGTTTTTAACAGCAGATGGTGCTCTAGGCTAGTTTTTAACAGCAGATGGTGCTCTAGGCTAGTTTTTAACAGCAGATGGCGCTCTAGGCTAGTTTTTAACAGCAGACAGTGCTCTAGGCTAGTTTTTAACAGCAGACAGTGCTCTAGGCTAGTTTTTAACAGCAGATGGCGCTCTTTGCTAGTTTTTAACAGCAGATGGTGCTCTAGGCTAGTTTTTAAAAGCAGATGGCGCTCTAGGCTAGTTTTTAACAGCAGATGGTGCTCTAGGCTAGTTTTTAACAGCAGATGGTGCTCTAGGCTAGTTTTTAACAGCAGATGGCGCTCTAGGCTAGTTTTTAACAGCAGATGGCGCTCTAGGCTAGTTTTTAACAGCAGATGGTGCTCTAGGCTAGTTTTTAACAGCAGATGGCGCTCTTTGCTAGTTTTTAACAGCAGATGGTGCTCTAGGCTAGTTTTTAACAGCAGATGGTGCTCTAGGCTAGTTTTTAACAGCAGATGGCGCTCTAGGCTAGTTTTTAACAGCAGATGGCGCTCTTTGCTAGTTTTTAACAGCCGATGGTGCTCTAGGCTAGTTTTTAACAGCAGATGGTGCTCTAGGCTAGTTTTTAACAGCAGATGGCGCTCTTTGCTAGTTTTTAACAGCAGATGGTGCTCTAGGCTAGTTTTTAACAGCAGATGGTGCTCTAGGCTAGTTTTTAACAGCAGATGGCGCTCTAGGCTAGTTTTTAACAGCAGATGGTGCTCTAGGCTAGTTTTTAACAGCAGACAGTGCTCTAGGCTAGTTTTTAACAGCAGATGGCTCTCTTTGCTAGTTTTTAACAGCAGATGGCGCACTTTGCTAGCTTTTAACAGCAGATGGCGCTCTTTGCTAGTTTTTAACAGCAGATGCCGCTATAGGCTCTTATTTAACAGCAGATGGCACTTTGGCTAGTTTTTAACAGAAGATCGCGCTCTAGGCTATTTTTAACAGCTGATGGTGCTTTATGCTAGTTTTTAACAGCAGGATAGTGCTCTAGGCTAGTTTTTTTAACAGCAGATGGCGCTCTAGGCTAGTTTTTAAACAGCAGATTGTGCTCTATGCTAGTTTTTAACAGCAGATGGTGCTTTAGGCTAGTATTTAACAGCAGACGTCTCTCTAGGCTAGTTTTTAACATCAGATGGCACTCTACACTAGTTTTTTTAACAGCAGATGGGGCTCTAGATTTTTTGTTTTAACAACAGATTGTGCTCTATGCTAGTTTTTAACAGCAGACCGCGTTCTAGGCTAGTTTTTTTAACAGCAGATGGCGCTCTAGGCTAGTTTTTAACAGCAGACAGAGCTTTAGGCTAATTTTTAACAGCAAAAAGCATCTAGGCTATTTTTAACAGCAGATAGCTTGTTTTTAACAGCAGATGGTGCAGTATGCTAGTTCTGAACAGCAGATAGTGTTCTAGGCCAGTTTGTAACAGCAGATGGCTCCTCTAGGCTAGTTTTTAACAGCAGACAGAGCTTTAGGCTAATTTTTAACAGCAAAAAGCATCTAGGCTATTTTTAAAGAAAGAAAATCCAATTTGCATGTAAAAAAAATTATCAATCAAAATCATCCATGAAAGCTGACGACTGGTGCATCTCCAGATTGTGCTTCTCTTTTCTGTTTAATGCACAATAAAAGCTCCCACTGACCTGAGAGTGCAGACGCTGAACCCTGCAGGTACCCATCATCCTCTGCCTGATCTCCTGTTTCGGAGGAGGACAGGGCCCTGCTGGCGCTTTCCAAACCACGGCTCAGGTCGTAATCGTGGTCCCACTCTAGCGGGATAGAGTCGACGCTGGCTGGAGTGTCTCGACCCGAGCGTTCGGCCCGCAGGGGAGCAGATCGGCTGGAGGATGGCAGAGGAGACAGAAAACCGTCCCCCAAACGCTCGCTCCAGGGGAAGCTGGACACGTCACCAGCTTCATCCAGATCAAACTCCCGGTCTGAGAATGAGACGTCATGCTCATCGTCCGTCAGCTGGAAAAAAAAAAAAGATGATGAGAATTGTCAGTCGTAACTGGAACGTAAAAAATATAGATGAAGTCAGAATTATGGGCCTTCCTGTACAGTATATGTTTCCCCCCAATTTCTGTTTAACAGAAAGAAGATTTTTCTAAACATAATAGTTTTTTATAACTCATTTCTAGGGCCAGACGGAATCTGCGGACGTTTTTTGCTATTTCTGCGGAAAATTTTGGTAAAAATCTGCAGATTTCTGCGGAATTATTTTAGGAGTATCATAACTAAAACCTTAAAATGTGAAATAAAAAAATATATCTTTTTAACTTTTATTTAATGTTTAAAAAGCAAATCCAATTAGATTAACAGTAAATAGTTAACTGTAAGTAAACAAACAGAATTAATGATGGGCTAAAAATCTGCGGAAATCTGTGGAAAATCTGCGAAAAATCTGCGGAATTCTGCACGCGCAGATTCCGTGTGGGCCTACTCATTTCTAATAAATTATTTATTTAATCTTTGCCCTGATGACAGTACAGAATATTTTACTACATATTTTTCAAGATACTAGTATTCAGCTTAAAGTGGTATTTAAAGGCTTACCTAGGTTAATTACGTTGGTTAGGGTAATTAGGCAAGTCATTGTATAACGATGGTTTGTTCTGCAGGCAACTGACAGAAAATATTGCTTAAGGCTAATAATATTGACCTTTAATCGGTTTCTAAAAAATTCAAAACTGCTTTTGTTCTAGCTGAAATAAAACAAATCAGACTTTCTCAAGAAGAAAAAATAAAATAAAATAAATTTAAAAATACTGTGAAAAATTCCTTGCTCTGTTAAACATCATTTGGAAAATATTTGAAACAGAAATTTACAGGAGGGCGAATAATTTAGACTTTAACTGTATATTATAATACAATAACTTACAATAGAATACAATAACTAAATAAATTTAAAAACATTTTAAAAAAAGAAAGAAAGTATAAATAAATTAATTAATCAATAAATGAATGAATGAATATCTAAGAAGGTACACAAAAAGGTTAAGAAATAAAAAAGACTAATAACAAAAAGCAATGAAAATAAATATTGAACAAAAATAAACAAAACTGAAATAAATATTACTGCAACTGAAACTTTGACTAAAATATTTACACTAGATTAAATACTTTTTTAATTAAATGCATGTAAAATGAATGAAACACATGAATGAATGAAAACTGAACAAAATTAAATGAATAAGTGAATAAATAAATAATGAATAAAAATTAATTAATAAAAAACAGCTTAAATGACTGACTAAGTGAATGAATAAAAAATACTAACATTAATAATAAAAATGATTAAAAGTACAACTATTTAATAATATAAACCAACAAACTATGTTAATAGTTTAAGTGAATAAAAAATAAAAATGAATAAAAAAATTTAGAACTTTATTTAAAAATTAAAATTTATAACCGAATAAATAAAAAATAACAAAAATAGTTCATATTTTTATATAGTTGAATAACTGAATATTTAAGTTATATAAAATTTACACTTTGATTTTAAAAAAGCAATTAAATAACACCCGTCTAAACAAAGATTTTGAAAAAAAAGAATGAATACATTTCAATTAAAGAATAACTGAATGAATTTAAAATTTTATTACATAATTAATTAATGATTATTAAATAAATGAATTCCTAAAATAGCTACACAAAAAGGTAAAGAAATAGATAAGACACATCATAATAAATAAGAAAATAAAATGAACGGAAACAAAGACTTTTTAAAAAACAAATGAATACATTACAATTAATGAATAACTGAACGAATAAACAATGAAAAAGAATAAATAAAATAATTAATCAATAAATAAATGAATATCTAAAATAACTACACAAAAAGGTAAAGAAAGAAACCAGACACATAATTAATAAGAAAATGAAATGAATAGAAAGAAAGACTTTTTTTAAAAAACGAATGAAAACATTACAATTAATGAATAACTGAATGAATAAAAAAAGAAATTAATATCTAAAAAAATACACAAAAAGTTTAATAAATAAAAGACATAATAAAAAGCAAGCAAATAACATCTGCCTCAACAAAGTTTTTTAAACAAATGAATAGTATGAAGAATTAAATGTTTGAAAAGAATAAATGATTGAATTAAAAGTTGAATCAAAGAAAGAAAAAATAAATGAATAAATAAATAAATGAATCTCTAAAATAATTACACTAAAAGTTCAAGAAATAAAAAAAGATCAAAATAAATAAGGAAATGAAATGAATGGAAACAAAGAATTTTGTTTAAATGACTGAATAAATCACAATTAATAGCTCCTTTCACACAGTGGTACCGGTGAATATCTGGAAAATTTCCGGAGCGACTTTACCAGTAAATTCATAAATAAGGTGTTCACACAGGCAAGAATGTTCCGTAATGTTTCTGGAATAGACCATTCACACATCTATTCCAAAATACTGCTAAGCTCTGCCATCACCAACCAGAAATGACCTATAAACAGCAGCGCTTGTATTTCTAAACATAGAAGGGGTCGGGCTTTTCTTGATGGTTTCACTCTTATTTAAAGCTTTAGCATTCATGCAGCTGCTTTGTGAGACATCCAAAGGCAGAAACGCGAACCGCAGCTACACACTTGACTACATTACAAATTATGTGGATGGACAAGTATTGTGAACAACTTATATGAAAACATAAGGAGGAACACTTTCAGATGTCGAGATGTTCATAATATGTGTGTGTGCTGGCGCTCACCGGCTCCTTCCAGTGCACACACGTCAAGCAGAGCTCAAATGTTAACAAACAGCAGTTTATCCTAAGCGTTTTATCGATAATTATTTACACAGTTGACATTAAGAAGGAACATAGAAACGTTATCTGACTAACATCTAGCAGCTAAATGTGTCTGGAAAAATATTCAAAGGCTTTTATTTTTATAAACCGCGTGGATGTGAGTGCGTCTGATTGGCTAAAGTAGATGTCTCACGTCAGCACGTTCTAGACATGAACACGCTCTTTCCGGCAATCCTCCTTCTGCATTCACACAGCACAGCATTCCGGCAAATTATCGGTAAAGTTACAACTTCTCTTTATGGAAAATTGCTGGAACGAATTTACCGATATTTTCAAAAAGGGCCTGTTTACACATACAGACCTTTCCGGCAAATTGCCGGTAGTTGTCCAGAAATGTCTGTATGTGTGAAAGAGGCTAATGAATACCTGAATGAATAAAAACATTTAATGAAATAAAGAATATAAATGAATTATGAATTAATCAATCAATAAATAAATGAATATCTAAAATAACTAGACAAAAAGGTAAATCATAATAAATAGATCATAATAAATTGTTATAAATAAGAAAATAAAATGAATGGAAACAAAGACTTTTTAAAAACAAATAAATAACTTAATAAATTAAAAAATTGAAAGAAAGAAAGAAGGAAAGAAAGAATAAATTAATTAATTAATGAATATCTAAAAAAAACTACATAAAAAAGTAACAAGAATCTATCAAATACAAAATGAAATAAATGGAAACAAAGAAATTTTTTAAACTAATGAATAAATTACAATTAATGAATAACTAAATGAATTAAAAAATCATTTATAAAACATTTTAAAAAAATAAAGAAAATGAAACGACTGGAAACCAAAAGAACTCACACAAAGTTCACTCACACAATAAAAATATCTGATGATCACTTAACATACCGGTAATCGTATAAGTTTCTTGTAGTATCGTTCCACTCGTCCAAACACCTCCTGGCAGTATCTCTGCAGCTCCTCCAGCTCCTCCTCGATCACAGCAGCGTCGATCGGCTCACTTTTTTCCAGAAGAGCTTCACCCTGCTGGAAAATGTGGTCGATCTTGCCCGTGTTCAGTGTGATCTCCTGCTGGAACACCTGAAGAGCACAAAAAACACCTTAATGGGACAGTTCACCAAAAAAAAAACATTCTGTCACCATTTATTCTTCATTTGAGTTTCTATTGAACACGAAAGAAGATATTTTGAAGAATGTATGAAACAGGAAGCTATTGTACATTTTTTCTACTATAGAAGTCAATGGCTGCATTTACCTGCACCAAAATAATTGGATTGATGGTTCAATCGGACTCAAAAATGTTTTTGTAAACATCTTAATCGAGCCGTCTGAGTCTGAATTAAATTTCAGTCAGATTGGATTGGTTTATTCCTTTTCTAATCTGATCTAACAACAAAAAATGACCATGTACATGCTTGAATCAGACTACTTTTTCACTCGCATTCAGGAGACACATACTGTATGCAGTGCAATGCGAGTGAGCCATCGAACTTCATTACACTATCCCTTTAAGAAAAGACACATGGAGCAGATGTGCAGTTGTAAAGGTCAGATACCCACCCTGAGCTGTTTGATTTTGGCTTGGACGTCACATTCAGAGAAATGCTCGATGTTGGTGAGCTGCAGGTCCATCTCCGTCAGCCAGACCAGGATACAGTCCCGCGCCGTCTCAAACTCCTCTCTCTGACTGATAAAGTGCTGCAGGAGTCAAAACAAACATATAAACTCAATCAAACCAGAACTACTTACTTGTATTTACCACAGATTTACCAAATTTCAGATTTAATTACATTATTAAGTACATAATGCACACAATTTTATAGTTATTTGATGTTTAATGAAATAAAAGAATAATTTATTTTGTTATATGTTTATATAAATACATACAAGAATGAATAAACAAATGCAAAAACAAGTACATGAAAGAAAGCGTTATTAAATAAATAAATATATTATAAATATATAATAATAACATATATAATATATGTTTAATATATTTAATATTATATTTATATATAATGTTTTGCATATATTTAATAATAATGCTAATAACAATCTCATCTCATCTCATTTTCATCTCTGCCCAGACACTTCCTCCAGCTCCTCCGGGGGGATCCTGTGGCGTTCCCAGGCCAGCCGAGAGACATAGTCCCTCCAGCATGTCCTGGGTCTTCCCCAAGGCCTCCTCCCGGTGGGACATGACTGGAACACCTCCCTAGGTAGGCGTCCATGAGGCATCCGAAACAGATGCCCAAGCCACCTCAGCTGACTTCTCTCAATGTGGAGGAGCAGCGGCTCTACTCCGAGCTCCTTCCGGGTGACAGAGCTCCTCACCCTATCTATAAGGGTGCGCCCTGCCACCTTGCGAAGGAAAACTCATTTCGGCTGCTTGTATGCGAGATCTTGTTCTTTCGGTCATGACCCAAAGCTCATGACCATAGGTGAGAGTAGGAACGTAGATTGACTGGTAAATCGAGAGCTTTGACTTTCGGCTCAGCTCCTTCATTACCATAACAGACCGGTACATTGACCACATTACTGCTGCCACTGCACCGATCCGCCTGTCAATCTCACGTTCCATCCTTCCCTCACTCGTGAACAAAACCCCAAGATACTTGAACTCCTCCACCTGGGGTAAGAACTTTCCTCCAACCTGGAGATGGCAAACCACCTTTTTCGGGTGGAGCACCATGGCCTAGGACTTGGAGGTGCTGATTCTCATTCCAACACCGTCACACTCTGCCCCAGTGCATGCTGAAGGTCCATGTTCGATGAAGCTCACAGAACAACATTGTCTGTAAATAACAGAGATGAAATCCTGTGGTTCCAAAACCGGACCCCATCCAGCCCAAGGCCCAGCCCAGCCCTTCCCTAAACCCAACCAACAATGTTTTCAAATGCAAACGTATGAGAAAAGCCCACTGTGTTTATAGTGGCCACCCCTAGCTCCGGCCCTGCTGTAAATATCATTAGTGTGAACAAAAGTTGTTGGTATCTTAGTTGTTGGCGACCTAGTGTTCATTTTACCTATAAACTGCAATCAGACGTAAGTTTAAGTACGTTTTTGCGATTTCACAAAAGTCACTAGTGGGCATTCCCACTCTGAGGTTGCTTAGGTAATGTTTAGGATGATATTCACAGAGAGCGAGTGAGTTAACGTCCCACTGAAAAAATAAACATTGTTCAGGGAAAACACTAAATATAAATAGAATCAGTTCATAAAATGCTTATTTACAAAGATGAACAAGAAAAAAGTGTGTTCTCAGTCATTGCAGCTATTTATCTCCTGCAAACGGCAGGTCTGTGTAGATCTACAGCACAGAGAATACAACAGGAGCTGAGAGAGGATCACATGAGCTGTGCTGATGCTCCTATTGGCTGTTGCTCGCAAATCTCACTCTTAGTGTGTCGCTCGCAGCTTTTTGCAATTTCACTTGTTTTGATGACCTCGGCTGAAGCATTATATACATTTTTTTTGATGAAGTCTGCATAACCCCCTGTCACATGTGTGGATATTAATTCCTGTTGGTTAGTACAAATGTAAAATAAGATACGATCAAAGATTAGTGATATTAAAACGTGTTGAACTCATGATTGATTAACTACCATCTTATTGATAGTCTGTACCTTCAGTCTGCGGAGGACGGATGACACTCTTCTCTGCAGATTATCCCAGCGCTGATTGGCATTGTGGGCCATTTCTCTTAGACTACAGGCTGCATCGGTGCGATTCTCACGTGCCAGTCGCTGATACTGTTTATTGATCAGCTCCAACTGTGTCAAACTTTCATGCACATGCCGCTGGAACGTCTATAAAGTACATTAAAGAGTATTTATCATCAGACTGTTCAATGACGCTATATTGATTTAGCGTATGATTGAATGGAATTACAGTGGGGGAAGTAAGTATTGAACATGTCACCATTTTTCTCAGAAACATATTTCTAAAGATGCTGTTGAGTTGAAATTATCACCAGATGTTGGTAACAACCAAACAAATACATATATGCACAGAAAATAAATCTTAGTTTACAAATGAAGTTATGTATAATAGAATAAAATGATGTAGGGAAAAAGTAATGAACACATGAAGAAAGGGAGGTGTAGAAAGACAGTGAAAGCCCAGACAGCAGCTGAAATTTCTCAGTAGTTCTTCAGCAACTCTCTGCCTTTCCTCATTGTAAATTAATATTAGTTGCTTCAGTCCAACATCTACATGACCAGAATGATGCACAAAACACAGCCAAGGAAACTCTCAAATGCTTTCAGAGAAAGAAAATCAAGCTGTAGAATGGCCCAGCCAATCACCTGATTTGAATCCAATAGAAAATACAAATTAAAGCTTAGATTTGATAGACCGACAGAAGCATCAAGATTTTTACACTCTGTTGAAGTCTGTGGAAAACTCACACCTGAGCAATGCATGTGACTTCATTCTCCATATGAGAGGCGTCTTTAAGTTGCCATCTCCAAAAAAGCCTTTTATTTAAAGTAGTAAATAGATTACAGTAGTTCAGTCCTTTCTCCTTCTGTCATTCTGTTGTTTTTACAGATTTCTTTGTTTAGTTTTGTTTTTATGGTTGGGTTTTTACCAAAATCTGGTACAATTCCATATCAACAGCTCCTTTAGAAATATTATTCCTAGGAAAAAAAACATGATGTGTTCAATACTTATTTCCCCCACTGTATATGTTTATTTTCCTGTATTTGTATATTTGTTATGTTTTTGGATATGTCCTAAGAGTCTGAATTAAAGGTAATAACAAGTGTGAATGAGGCTCACCTCAAATTTCTTGAGTTCCTCTTTGGCAACGGTGTAAAGGACACCTGAAGAGTTTGGCAGAGCGGCTGTTTTCTCCGACAGCATCAGCCACTCCTCGAAATGAGAGAAATCATCCAGAAACTTCTGCCAGAGACGCCACGTCTCCTCAATCCTGACAGATGAGAAAGAAATGTAGAGTTGTCATTTAGAAAGGGTTTATTTTTCATTAAAATAATTTAATAACTGTATTATACTTTTAGGGCGTCACGGTGGCACAGTGGGTGGCACGATCGCCTCACAACAAGAAGGTCACTGGTTCAAGTCTCGGTTGGGTCAGTTGGCATTTCTGTGCCAATTGACCCAACCTATAATAATAATAATAATAATAATAATAATAATCATCATTATTAATATTATTAATAATATTAAAGTTTTTTTAATTTCCTAATAGATAAAAAATATTAAATTTCATTTCTTAATAAATAGCCCCATTATTTACTTAATTATATGATTTATATATGATATTAGAATACGTGTTAGAGTTTTGTAAGTGATTTTATGTTTTAGAATAGAATATGTAATGTTCTCAATAATATTTGTAAAGGAAACACAGGCCCTATATGTGCCATTTACATATATTTCGATTAATATGGAAAACGAGTGCATGTTTTTATTAAAACTAATTTTGGATTTTTTTTTAAATGCGTGTAAAACAATATAATTTGTACAAAGAAATTATGGGGTTGTTCTCTAAAGTAGTTACTCCACCCCATTTAGAGCATCATTATGGGCGTTTTACGTTAGAACTAACGTGGTTCAAACGATGGATCTGCGACAGAAAAACTACGGGTTTTGGAAAACACTCGTCACTACTTATTCCCCAAACGATGCATCGTACTATGGTAGTTCAGCAGCGAGTTATGTCGCTGTTTGGGAAACGCACACCAGGTCAGTGGTCATACCGGATTCTCCTTTCCATGGACATGACGCAGATGCTCCTCCAGCGGCGGTCCAGGCTGCGTGTGGCCTGCTGGATGGAGTCACACTCCGCATCCGTCGCACAGGCGTCACAGTCGTGCAGTAAAACCTCACACAGATTGAGCACAGACGCCACACCGGTGCTGTGCTTCTCGATGTCTCTCTGAAGCTCCTGAACCAACAACACAAATAGACACTTTTCACATTTCCGGGTTTCTCAGTAGCAGAAGTCGTCACAGTTGGTTAACTTAGAGTGCAGTGAATGGGAGAGTACAATAAAGATTGTTTTACAATCCTTTTTGCTGAAATTATACTAGATAAACTCCAAGTTGGTGTTATCAAGACTTCAAAAAAAGGACAAAAATAGTGTGAGACTGATGACGGCAGCCAGAAGAGAGAACAACGTCAAATTTACTGTCCTGTCCATATATGTGCATTAGAAATGCCTCTCACAAGCGGTAATTCGTTTTTTGTAACTTGATGCAAAGATGATATAATACATACATATAAATGTTTATACGTTGTTGTTTTTTTTAATCAATATATTAAACACTTTCAAGGATTTAAGTTTCTGATGACAGGTAAATGCACTGACTTACTTTCTAGTCCAAATGTCTAAAAATTCTTAAATCAGTAAGCATTTTTTTGGCAAGCAAAACATATTGTCTTGTTTTAAGAAATAATATGCCAAAATGATGTGAGTTTTTCCTCACTTAATAGACACACAAACAAAATAATCTGCCAAATGAAGTAAGCAAAATGATCTTGTTTTTCCTTTTGACATAAAAGTATTATGCTTACCCCATTGACAATTTTTTTACGGCCAATGTTTTCAGAAAAAAAATAGGTGAAAAATATGATAAAAAAACATAATATGGTATAGAAAAATTACATTTTGATAAATGGACCCTTTTCACATTTCCAGGTTTTTCATTAGTGGAAGTTAGTGTTGCCAGATTGGAAATGTGAAAGTATCGTACCAGAAGCTCAAAATTAACGTATTTGGAGGAAAATTATCGTACAAGAGTCAAACGGAGAGTATACAGCTATTATTTAGACAAATAGAGTTTTGACACAACGTGCAAATTACCACAATACGTAAAAAAATAAAAGAACGAAGGCGTACCTTAGTGGGAAGGTTCAAACTCCTCTGAGTCACTGTCATTGAATACCTGCGTGTGTTGCCAGATGTTGAGGGATTCATTTTGCGGTACAAATATGATATAGAGGTAAAGTTGGTTTTATATGCGCACATTCGGACTTTCCCCTTATTAATATATTTTCATAAAAGTATTATTTGCAAACTCTAAACAGCAAAATCATATTAGCAGCCAATGACTATCAAAGTCCAACATTGTTCACAGTCAAATAAACAGTGTTAATGTTGTTTTGAAGTCACACTTGCATGCTAATTTCGACCGAATAATTAAAGTAACATGGTAAACAATATAGAGACTTCTAAATGAACGAATGTGCGAATATAAAACCAACTTTACCTCTATAAATATGATGCCTACATGGAGCGCAACATAGTGCTGGTTGGCTTGAAAGCAGTGCACCCTCCCGAATTTTTCACAGTCTGAGGGTGTGCACGAGCCCATCCAGAGGATCTGTACTGAGCCGATCTCGTGGCTTTGTTTTCATGAGATTAACTTTGGAAAAACACGTTTGCATGATGCATTTGAATGGGGAAAAACGAGAACATCAAGGGCAAACTCCCCTGTCCTTCACACTTTCCTTTTCAGCACTACTTTATAAAACTTGACGACCTCAACCTGAAAACGACTGACTGAACCACGGCCGCACGCAGCAGAAATGTTAACTCGTGGAGAGAGCTATTCGCCACGTTGATTGGCTGAGAAGATGTAACGTAAGATGAGCTAGAAACTAGTCATTGGATAGAAAACGTGTCGAACTCCACCTTCTCCTCACAGACATCAGACACAAGATGCAGCTATCAATAAGTATAGAAGCCCTAAGATTACAATGAAACTCATTTTAAATGCCATAAAATTCTGAAATTATCGTACATTATCGGATTTTTTACATTATTGATCGTACATCGTACAGAGGTCGAAGTTATCGTACAAATACGATAATTATCGTACGTCTGGCAACACTGGTGGCAGTCATCATACACTATAAAAAATGCAGCGTTCCACACAATTCATTCATGTTGTCCCAACAAAACTGATTAAGTTAACTTAACACTTTTAACAAATTTATGTAGATTGAACATAAAAAACTAAGTTGTCCCAATGAAATCTCAAGAATTGTGTTGTTTCAGCTCATTTTAAATAAGTAGTTTGAATGAGCAAAAAAAGTGTAGTTTTGAGTGTAGTTGGTAAACTTAGAGCGCAGTGAACGGGAGAGTACAACAAATCATTTGTTTACAATCCTATTTGCTGAAATAATAAAAAAAAAACTCCATGATGGTGTTTATCAAGACTTATCAAGACAAAAATAGTGTGAGATGGTAGACGGAAGAGAAAACAGTATCAGATTTCCTGTACCGTCCGTAGACACTGCATTTGTCAGGTTTTGTGTTGTTCCATGTGCTCCGTGTTTTCATCATGTGACCCCTTTGTTTTAGTTCCCTCCATTTGTAAATGTCTCATGAGTTTCACCTGCGTCTCTCCCCTGTATGTAATCAGTTTCCTCAAGTCCCTTGTATTTAAGTCCCTGTGATCAGTTAGTTCCTCATCCGGTATTCTAAGTTATGCATTGTCTACACCCCATGTCGTTCCTGAGTCTCCTGTGTTTTCTGTGTCCTTCATGTGAGTGTTAGTAAATAAAACTACGTGTTTAAATAAAACTCCTGCGATCCTTTGCCTTTCTGAGAGAGCCCAGGCGTGACAGCATTAAAAACACCTTACACAAGCGGTAATTGTTTTTTTGTAATTTGATGCAAAGATGATATAATACCTACATAAATACATAGAAATGTTCATACGTTTTTTTGTAAAATAAAAATATTAAATTTTCAATGATTAAAGATGCTGTTGACCGTTAAATGCAACATGAAAGGTGAAAAGGGCATATTGAAACTAAAATTTAAAGCAGCAAAAAAAAAAAAAAATCTCTGATGTTTCACAACTTAGACAAATATATAAAAATCCCTGATTCTCAATGTCTGGAATAAACCTTTTAAAATTACACGATTTTACAGAAATTAAATCACCTGTGGGAATCCTGTGTGTGTGTGTGTGTTTGTACTGTACCTGCTGCAGATCGAGTTTCCTCTGGATCTCCTGGTAGTCGCAGGTGTCGTAGACGATGGGACGGGACAGTTCAGTCTCGATGTGAGCAAGCCAAGAGCGCAGACTGTTCATGTTCTTATCCAACTGCTGAACGGCCACTAAAGTCTCCCTCAGCTTCTTCACCCTGAATAAACAGAGACATTTTCAGGGGTGCACATACAGGTAAAGTCAAAATTATTAGCCCTCCTGTGAATTTTTTTCTTCTTTTTCAATTATTTCCCAAATTATGTTTAACAGAGCAAGAACATTTTTCACAGTATTTCCTATAATATTTTTTCTTCTGGAGAAAGTCTTATTTGTTTTATTTCAGCTAGAATAAAAGTAGTTTTAAATAAAATAAAAAAAAACATTTTAAAGTCAAAATTATTAGCCCCCCTTTTCGATTGTCTACAGCAGTGGTTCTCAGTTCCGGTCCTCGTGACCCCCCGCCCTGCACATTTTGTATGTTTTTCTTACTTGACACACCTGGTTCAGATCATCCACTCATTAACGGGGAGATCCTTGTGTGTCAAATAATAGAGGCATACAAAATGTGCAGGACGGGGGGTCACGAGGACCGGAATTGAGAACCCAGGGTCTACAGAACAAACCATCGTTATACAACAGGGGTCTCAAACTCGCGGCGTGGCCCCTGCCTTAGTTTGAATGTTTAATGTTAGTACGGCCCGCGAGTTTGACATGTATGGCACTTTACACTTTTGTGTGTGGAGCTGAACGAACCCACCAATCACGGTGGGATATATGGCTTTACAACGGGACATCGACTTAGCTTGACGCAGGCAGAGAAACATTTACCAATGAGTGAATGCTACAGCAGCGTTGAAGTGTTTTCTCCCGTGCCTAGCCGGCTGCCTCGTTTCTATTGGGCACATGCAGACATTCGTCCCAGCGCACTTCATTCACAATACCTTAATACAAGTTTTTTTAGTTGCTGCCCAGTGGGACATTATAAACATATAAATGTACATAAATCAGTGCTTAATTTGAGCCGGATCTTGGAGAATCCTGTTCCGGGAAATGTCAAATATTTGTATTTTTCTTTCTGGTATTTATTTTAATTGATTTGGCATTAACTTGAGCACAGTGAATACCTGCATGTGTGTGTATGTGTGTATGTGTGTGTGTGTGTGTGTGTGTGTGTGAGAGAGAGAGAGGGAAAGAGAGAGAGAATGAGTGCTGTGTGGATTGTGTGTGCGCGCACGCATGATGACAGTCATGCGCTAGTTAAAGCAAAATTCACGTTTAACTTTTAGTCCTGAACAATATTTTCAACCAATCATCTTTCTTGCGTTTACAATCACTCTCATGGGTTGGTGGTTATTGATTCGCGCAGTGAGCAGAAAAGAAATCAAGTGATGCGTACGCGGCAGGATAAAAGAAAAGTAAGGAACTCAATGCTGCCTAATGTAATTGTCTGCAGTCACATATCGACACCGGTTCATCGGTCCCCGGTAACCCAAACCAATTATAGGGTCGCACCGTTATTTGTGGGTCATTTGCATCACTCTACTTGCATTGTATTTTCATTGCCTCACACAATAAACATTATATATATATGATGTAAAAGTAGTCAAAACAAATGACAACAACACACAGTGTTGCTTCTTTTTCCTGTAACAACAGCACGGCGGATAAAAGTATATCTATTTATTATTATTATTATTATTATTATTATTTACTATTTATTACTGATTGATTTATTTCCTTATTAAATTTTAATTTGTTTATTTATTTGTTAAAAAAATCCAATCTTCTCAAATCTATTTTTTTAGCACAAAATAAGATAAAAATAAACAAATGAATAATTAATAATATAATTAATTTGCTGTGGAAAACCTGATCCAGACTCGGCCTCCAGCAGCCCCCAGGTAAATTGAGCTTGAGACATAGACTAAAAGATATGGACGTAGTATCCGTGACGTCACCCATAGGTTTATGAAGAACCCAAAAGAAGCTACCAGAAGGCGTGGCCGACCGTCGCCGTCATCGCACCAACCCTGGGCATACCATACAAGGGCAAAGAGGCGGAGCGTGAGCGGAGCTAAAGACGCATGCTGGCATTCCGCTTAGACAGGTTTTCCTATGGGAGAAACGATTTATACTTCATCACCTGCGACTCGTTTGTGTTCTGACCACATGTGGTTGGTTGTACACTTTATCAATAAAGTGTTTAGACTTTTAAAAACACTGTTTCATAAGCAACGTCATAAGCGCAATGCTTAGTGGCTCAATGCATTACACACTGAGCCACTAAGCATTGTGCTTATGACGTTTTTTCAACAGGAGGAAAGTGCGAATTACTTCCAAAAACTTCAGATATAGTCTGTGTTAGTAAATGCAAGGCTAATTATGAAGTCCAGGCAGAACACTGTATGACAACGCTTCAGACGACTGTTCTAGAGCCTACAGCTAATCAATCTGTCAGATTATGGAGTGCATTACAGCTCTAAAGAACATTATAAATGATAAATGATCTTAAATAAAACAAATACATTCATAGAGATGGTATATAATTTCCCTCACCTGGCAAATGGAGGCCACGTGAACGGCTTGTGAGCACAATTACGTGCACACAGCATGCCATATCATCTGATAATTGTAGGAAATAATTCCAAAAGGAAACAGACTGTGTACAGTCACATAAAACAACACAAAAATACGATGAATATGCCGAGATCAGTGGCTAATCAGCCGTAATCAGCTAAGGTGAAGTGACGGCAACCAGCGAGACCTAGCTGTCACTCAAGTGGCCACGCCCTTAATTATGCAAACTTAATATAACCTAATATAAAGGAAACGGATGAGTTATAAAAAAATTCACCCCCCTCACAGTTGTCACGAAGGGTAATATTAGCTATATGAACCAAAATCGTTCTTTGTACCAGGCTGTTAACACCTTTTTTTATGCTGTAAAGTTGGCCATTCTAACAGTGGGCTCAATAGAAATTTGCTCTATTATGGAGCCAGGACTAGCGGAATTTCGATGAATTGCAGTTTCAGTTACTTCCGTATTGGCTTCCCGAGGGAGAGCGGGAGGTTGCCGCTTGGCTTGAGACCCCTGTTATACAATGACTTGCCTAATTAACCTAATTAACCTAGTTTAAATGTCACTTTAAGCTGATATCTAGTAGATATGTAGTGAAATATTATGTGCTGTCATCATGGCAAAGATAAAAGAAATCAGTTTTTAGAAATGAATTATTAAAACTATTAAGTTTAGAAATTAAATTAAACAGAAACTGGGGGGAAATAAACACGAGGTCTAATAATTCAGGAGGGCTGTAATGTAGTAATAATGTGCACCTTTTGTGAAGTTGCTTTAGAATAATAATTATTGTGAAAAGCACTATACAAGTAAACATGAACTGAATTATAAAAATGAGAGATTTATAAAGTAGGGACATAAAAATGTAAACTGCAGCATAATGCAAATTCAATAACAAAAGAATAATACAGCATGTGCATTACAGCAAATTTTTTTTTTTCATAGTATCATGTGAAATAGTGCTGAAATTGGCATAATACGATGTGTGTTACCTGGCTCCTATGAGGTCGAGCAGGTGCTGCCAGCGTTCATTGACTTTACTGAGTTTGTGTTCAATGTCAGAGGCTTTGGTCTCATGACTGGCTCGAGCTAATCGTTCACCAAGATGCTGGAGCTCGAGTTTGTTCTCCTGAGCCGCAGACACCTCCTCCTGATAGTCCTGAAACACACACACACAGCCAGTGCTATTGCTTAGAGCAGGGGTGTCCAAACTCAGTCCTGGAGGGCCGGTGTCCTGCAAAGTTGAGTTCCAACCCCAACCAGATACACCTGGGCTAGCCAATCAAGCTCTTACTAGGCTTTCTAGAAACATCCTTGCAGGTGTGTTGAGGCAAGTTGGAACTAAAATCTGCAGGACACCGGCCCTCCAGGACTGAGTTTGGACACCCCTGGCTTAGAGAGACAAACTCATTCATGGCCTAATACAAATAAAGCTGATTTTGAGCTAGTGGCTATCGGTAAGCTGTTAAAATGAGACTTACAAAATTAAGATAATGATGGAAACCACAGTTGCGTAATGTGTATATGAATGTGTGTGTGTGCAGTACGAAGCAGAAAGGCTAATGCAAAGATCTGCCCGTTACCTTCCGCAGTTTCTCAATCATCTCTTCAATGCTGATGTCTCCATTGTGGGATACTTTGCTTTCCATTTGTGTCAGCCATTCACACAGCTCCTTGTATTTATTATTGAAGATGGCCCATTCATTCATCTTCTCGCTCACCTGCTGTCTGCGCAGAGACAGCTGCACACACAAATACACACACAAAAGTCTTTGAGTATTTCCAAGTATTCCTGAGCATTTAAGCTGTGTTTAAGCAGTATAAACCAAATATTTAGCTCCAGCATCTTTCTGTAGCTTCAAAATTAAGCGTAAGCTAACAGACAGTTGGTTAAAATAACTCTGAAGATAAAAATATGACCATAAAAAAAATCAAATGAAATATCCTTACCAGATGAGCAGTAAAAACACAGCATTGTTGAAGAGTGTCAGTCAGTATCTACTGTTAAATTAGTCTGAAATATCAAACGTAAGCTGACTTCCTGTGGTGTCTCAGCTCACGCACCGGATGCCACAAAGAGCATGCATGAAAAGTCGTACTTGCTTTGCATTTGAGTTTCACTTTAAGCCAAATATGGCTGCTTTGCTTTGCTATACTCTCTTGTTGCACAAAACATGAAGCAACATGTTCTGAGTGTCAATCTCCTATGGCCAAACATTTGGTGACGCAGTTTGTTTCTTCTTTTGTCTGCCAATTTGCTGTGTCTTCTGATCACCATAAATTGGCATGGGAAGAGGATATTGGAATTAACATTTCATATGGTAACAGGGAAGAGGGGCTGAAGCGAATTCACACCTGTTCTATCAATGCAAGATTACAACTCATACAGTTTAAAGTGGAACATAGGCTACATTATACCAAAACTGCTCTCAATAAAAATTTCCCCTTCAGTTTCCCCATTATGTGACAGATGCAAGAGTTCAGAGGGAACGTATGCTCAAACTTTTTGGTTTTGCCTTGAGATCTCTGAGAATATTTTTCAGTTTTATTCAAATGTTTTAGGAGAAAACATTAGTCCAGATGTTGAATTAGCCCTGTTTGGATGCTTTGACCCTGTGTTAGCATAGTCACATAATCATCAAATGCCTATTATGTTTGGTATGGTGGTGGCTAAAAGGGTGATCTTTATGGATTGGAAGTTCACTTTACCACCTACTTTTCATAAATGGCTGACTAAAATGGTTGCTGCTCTTAAGCTTCCAAAAGAATTTGTTTTGCTTCTAAAAACTTCCAAAAAAATCTGGGGCCTCTTCCTTGCTTTTCTTTTTAAGAGTTGAAAGTAGGACACTTATGATTCATGGACAATTTTACTCTTACTTTTCCACTCCATTTTCAATGGTTTGTGTTTGATCAAGTAAAACTCAATGGTGTATATTATTTACTCTATATGGTGCATGTTTGGATGGACTGGTGCTTGTTTTTTGTTTTTGTGTGTTTTTCTTCTTCTTTTTTTTTAATTATTAAGGGTTCATACACATTTTTACTACTAAAATTCCATGACTTTTCCATGATTTTTTTCAAGACTTTCAAGTAAATTTTCATGACCTAATATTTCATGAAATGTCTACATATGCATGGTAAAAGAAAAACAATGCATGTTCAAATTTATTACAGCATATCGTAAAACACGCAACAATCTATTTAGCTTCCATTTATATCTATGTAAAATTGATTTAGATCATTCTTACACCGCACTAATAACGTGAGAGTATATGATTGGCCAAGGACAGAAAAGAAGTAAATAACCTATATTCAAGAATACAGATATTTGTTTTCCATGACTTTTCCAAAACTTTGTGGGTTTTTCTGTTTTTCCAAAACTTTTTTAGGCCTGGAAATTACCATGTCAAAATTCCATGACTTTTCCAGGTTTTCCATGACCATATAAACCCTGATTATTATTATATATATTTTTTGTTTTTAATTAATTTACTTATTTAAAAAAATTTCTCTATTTTTTCCTTATCATTTGTATAAAAAGTATTATAGATTGTATAAATGTTTTTTTTGTTCTGTTTTGTACCTATAAAATGTTATAAATAAAATAAAAAAAACATTCTGATACGATGACAGGTTTTTTAGTTTTGGGTGACCCTTAAAGGTGTCCCTTTAAATCAGCACCTGCTCCACCAACTCCTGCATATGCAGTTAAACAGCACCACCTATTGGCCATGGACAGACGTGTACCTGGTGACAGATCTCCTCCCATTGGCGGTGCAGCAGCTCGATGCGCTCCTGCAGCACACGCAGATCCTCCAGACTGATGTAGCTGGACAGAGACTCTCTCAGCACCGTCAGATGGGTCAGATCCTCCTTCCAGCCATCAAACATGCTTTCCAGATCCTGCAGGGATTAAATGCTTGTCATTCTTCTTCATTTCAGTGTTCAGATTAAAGTCGGCATGAAACAGAAGTTAAGTTTTTCCAATATTGTGATGTACATTTAATTGAAACGGTCCAGAAATCTGAAAAACAAATCAAGGGCTGTGCTTGATTTCATCCTTTGGGAACCGACTGGATCATTGGGAGATGGGCATAGCTAATAAAGTAAAGGAAAATTGATAAATGAATAAAAAATAAATAAATAAATAAAAAAAAAGGAGTAAAAAGGTGATAGCACCACCCCAAATGACTGATGGCCCCGCCTCAGAGGACTGATGGCCCCATTGATGATCCCACCCTAAACTACAGATAGCTCCACCCCCAAATGACTTATGGTCCCACCCTAAATGACTGATAGCCCTGCCCCAAAAGACTGATGGCCCCGCCCTAAAGGTGAAGTTAACTTATTTGATTAAATATTATGAGGGCAATTTAATTTGAACAAAATAAGGAGTTCACAGATAAATAATTTATAACAAACACTATTAAAATGGATTTAAAAAAATGTAAAACTGCTTTTATTCTAGGCAAAATAAAACAATTAAGACCAATTGTCAAAATATTATGGGAAATACTGTGAAAAATATTATAGGAAAAAATATTTATAGAAGAAAAAATATTATAGAAAATACTGTGAAAAATTCCTTGCTCTGTTAAACATCATTTGGGAAATATTTGAAAAGAAAAATAATTCACAGGAGGGCGAATAATTTACACTACAATTGTACATGTAAAAATAAGAAGAGTACATTTTGATTTCATGCTAAGTTTGCATACCTTGCAGCGCATCTGTTCCGCCTGCAGCTCTTCGTGGCGATCTGGCAGCGGCTGTGAAAGCTGTCGTTTAAAAGCTCTCAGCTTTTCCAGAGATCCTCCGATTCCTTTCTCACATCTCTCCCAATCCTGAACACAGTTTACATCAGCTCAGAGTGGGTTGTGAACAACTGCAGTATCAAGCAGTGCTCTATTTACACACACCCTAAACTCAACTATTATGTCCAATCTACAATCAATAAGTTTGACCTGTATTTTTTGGCTCAACATTGAACAAAATTTGGCAACCCAGTGGCGCAGTAGGTAGTGCTGTTGCCTCACAGCAAGAACGTCGCTGGGTCGCAGGTTCGAACCTCGGCTGGGCTGGGTCAGTTGGCGTTTCTGTGTGGAGTTTGCATGTTCTCCCTGGGTTCGCGTGGGTTTCCTCTGGGTGCTCCGGTTTCCCCCACAGTCCAAAGACATGCAGTACAGGTGAATTGGGTAAGCTAAATTGTCCATAGTGTATGAGTGTGAATGTGTGTGTGGAAGTTCCCAGAGATGGGTTGCGGCTGGAAGGGCATCCGCTGCGTAAAATCGTGCTGGATAAGTTGGCGGTTCATTCCGCTGTGGCGACCCCGCAAGGGACAAAGCCGACAAGAAAATGAATGAATGAATGAACAAAATTTTTTTTTTTAGTTTGAGAGCAAAATGAATGATGCTCAAATACAAGAAAGCGAGATCTGACAGAATAAAACAAACACCACAATTATATTTACAATAAATTAAAATAAATAAATTGACCATTTCTGTGTGAAGTAGTATTAAGTAATCATATGAATTATTTATAAAAATATAAAACAAAATAAATAGCTGTAGTTGCATTTTTGATGAAATCACATACAATTATATCCTAACACTAGTTTGCATATTTTTAAATGAATAATTTAGTTTTACTTAGTAACTATTTTTTAAGCAAACAACACAAAAATTGAGCGAATATTATCTTTGTATTATTATTATTTAACTAATGTTTACACTAATACTGATATCACTTGTGATATTTATATTAAGATTAGATCAAAGTCAAAGTCAGCTTTATTGTCAATTCAACCACATGTACAGGACATACAGAGAATCGAAATTCCGTTACTCTCAGACCCCTGACAGAATAAATGTAAGTATATTTTTCGTGCAATCATTTATATTAAGATACATTTTTGTGATAATTTTATTTGTAATTGCTATATATTTATTTATTTAAACAATAAAACACACAAAAACTTCCAACATTCTTCAGTAAATAAGGACTATAAGGACAATTATTTTACATTAATGCTTGCAACATAAGTCTTAATTTATTTCATAAATAAATATCCAATGATTTTTTTATTTAATTTTTTAGGATTTCATTTACATCTACATAACGGTCTCAAAGTTTTTCATAATTGTGGGATGCCTGACTCCATAAATCAGTTTTAAAAAAATATACTTACATTTATTTTACTTACATTTATTACACTTAAATATGCACTTTACACGGTTTCATTAGTTAATGCATTTATTAACATGAACTAATAATGAAAAATATTGGTACAGCATTTATTAATCATAGTTCAACATTTACTAATGCATTATTAAAATCCAAATTCATGCTTGTTTACATTAGTTAATGCATTGTGAGTTACCAAGAACTATCAATAAACACCTTTATTATCATTAACTAATGTTAAAAACATGAATAAATACAGTAATAACTGTATTGTTCATTTTTTGTTCCTGTTAGTAAATATATTAACCAATATTAACTAATGCAACCTTATTGTAAAGTGTTACCAATATTTCTATAAAAGAAAAGAATAACACAAATTATCCAGACATATACTGTAGCAATAAGGGCTGCAAATGAAGTAAACGTGGTTTTTGTAACTGTACCCTGAGCAGGACGGCCAGCTCCTTCTTCTGCTCGTCCAGGCGGATGTTGGCATTTCTCCAGCGCTCTTGAATGTTGAGCAGCTCCTCTTGTAGAGCGGCTTCAGCTCGAGAATCAGCAGACAGAAGCAGTTGTCGACCAGCCTCCACCGTCAGGATGTAACTGCCCTGCTGTCTCAGCAGAACCTTCTCTCTGAGCTGCAGAGCATCAAACAATCCATCACAACCCATAACCTGGGGCAAAACTCACACAAACCTGCAGATACTGACTGCATTCTAGTCCAATTTTTGATGCCCTTCACTCGCTATCTTTCCTCTGTCTCGTTCCCTCGGATAAACAGTACTGTGAAAAAGTCTTAAGCCACTAGTATTTTCATAAAAAAAAAAGGTTTAGTGGGTGACACGGTGGCTCAGTGGTTAGCACTTTTGCATCAGAACATGAAGGTCGCTGGTTCCAACTGGCATTTCTGTGTGAACTTTTTTATGTTCTCCCCGTGTTGGCGTGGGTTTCCTCCGGGTGCTCCAGTTTTCCCCAAAGTCCAAAGACATCCGCTATAGGTGAATTGGATGAACTAAATTGGCTGTAGTCTATGTGTGTGAATGAGAGTGTATGGCTGTTTCCCAGTACTGGGTTGCAGCTGGAAGGGCATCCGCTGTGTAAAACATACGCTGGGTAAGTTCGCAGTTCATTCCGCTGTGGCAACCCCTGATGAATAAAGGGACTAAGTCGAAGGAAAATTAATGAATAATGAAGAATAATTATTCACGCTATGAATATTAATTACTTTATGATTTAAAAGTGCTTGCTGGTTTGAAAGATATAAAATTGCAATTAACAAATATTATGGGGCAGCCTTGTGATTTTTAGTTGAGTTTTTTTAATATGTCATCAAATGATTTTTGTTTTAAATGAGCATATGTTTTGTTATAGGAACTATTGTTAAGCAAAATGACATTAAGTAAAACATTTGACACTTTTGGCTCAAAAATAAACTTAAGTTAAGCATGACGCTAGCTAACATGGCAATATTTTTCATTTTAGAATAGATTAACTTGATTTAAAAAAAACAAAACCTAAGACAAGCTACAAAATGATTTAAAAACTATATTACTTATAGTAAACCAAAACCAAAAACACACAAGAAAACGTCAAATATTAAAAACAGTAACCACAACTAAAACAGTATCTCTGGTGTATAGTATTCATAATTGTTAGGACCAGGCACATGCAGAGGTGGGGGCTTTGGGTGCTCGAGCCCCTGCCCCTTTTTCTCCTAGAGAGAAAAGTGCCCTTTTTTTCCTGGGGATAATAATTATTTTTTAAATACTAATAATAATATAATATATGTATAAGTTAATGAGTGTTCTATTTAAAGACAGCTTTCCCTGTCAAACAATAAAAAACGAAATTTTAAAGTATATCTTAGTTTAAGTCTAGCCGCTCCAAGCGAACCTCGAATCGGCAATTTGGAAAGAAAGAACACATGCGAGGCGAATGCTCTAACGAAGACCCTATTTACATTGTTATCCTGTCCTCAAAAGTAAGGTGTTTACAGTGGAGTAACGTCTATCAGCGCTTATGCCAACTCCTGCATCCGGGCCATAGCTTTACAGTCTGGCCCATACACACACACTGCAGACGGAGTGTGTGTAAAACATACATTACTAGCTGACCTCCGTTACGGCAGTGCGATATGATCGACAGAACGCCAATGTAAATTCATCCCTTATTCATCTATATTGTGTGGAGGTGAGTAACGGTTAACAAAAGACTACCTGAGGCTCAATTTTAACCTCAGCTATTTATTCAAAAGTTCAAAAGCAAATAGGCTATTTTGTCTTGCTAACATCCTCCTGATTAACAACCATGTAATAAGTTAGCTAAACTTTAGCCAGGGCAATATCATAGGCATACAGGCTAATGAAATGGAGAAACGACAGCTGTTTAATGAAATTATTGCCCTCTCGTTTTTGCAGTCATTTATTCAAAATATATAATGTTAATTGAAGCTATAAAACATGTACATATAGGCTAGCTATGGAAGTCAGTGGCTTTCAGTGTCCTACATTCTTCAAAATATTTTATTATTTTGTTTAACAGAAAAAAAAACTCAAACTAAAATAATAGATTGAAAAGGGATTGTTCACCCAAACATTTAAATTTACTCACCCTCAAGTGGTTCCAAATCTTTGTCTCTTTATTTTGTTGAACACTAACGAATTAAAGATTTAAAAAGATATTTTAAAGAAAGCTATAAACTTGAAATCATTGACTTCCAGAGTAGGAAAAACAAACACCATGAAAATCAATGGTTACAGGTTTCCTGCTTTCTTCAAAATATTATTTTGTGTGTTCAGCAGAAGAAAAAAAGTCAAACAGGTTTGGAACAAGTAAAAGGTGAGTAAATGGTGACAGAATTTTCAGTTTTGAATGAACTATCCTTTTAAGGGTGAGTATATGGTGAATTTAGGGTGAAATCTCCTTAATAATCTCCTTTAATATATTTTATTTATTAAAGTACAGTTAATATTATTATTTCATAAAAAAGTGCCCTTTTTCCACTTAAGCCCCTGGCCCTTAAAAGGTCTCTGCACGTCCCTGGTTAGGACGAAGTATACTTTTATCAATTGAAAAATAGTAGTAAGTGTTTTTTATATATAAAATATATCAAATATATAATTGTGGAGGAAACTTCACCATAAAGTTTAAATTCTGTCATCTTTTACTTACCATACACTTGTTCAATATACTGAAGAATGCTGGGGAAAACAAACAGCCATTGACCTCCGTTGTATTTTTAGTTCCTGCTATGGATGTCAATTGCTGCTTTTTTCCAACATTCTTCAGAATATTTTGTTTTGTGTTCAACAAAAGAAAGAAAGTCATAAAAGTTTACAACCACTTGAGTGTGAGTGAATGATAGGAAATTTTCATGCTTGGGTAAACTGTGCCTTTAAAGGTTCAAGAAACCCTTGAGTACTTTTTTTGAGATTTTAATAGATATGTGTGTGTTCAGCATCATTTAAGATCATGTTAACACCTGTTAGCTGGATAATTTTGAGCGTTTGTCAGCTAATTTCATCTTTCGGGTTTAAAATGATTTTTGGGGTGAGATCAAAATCGGTGAGGTAGCGCAAAACTGCAAGAGGAGTGATGATGTGTTGGTTTCTCATTATTATTTATAGCAGAGTTTGCTTATCCTATGAGAAGAGCCTGCTTCTTAATTATTCATGACTGCGCGTGCTTTCCGAAGGCAAGACAGACCTGCCAGTGCCAAGCTGTGAGACCCAATGTTGATGACTGGGTGAGACTGCGTTCACGGAGCCACGGCACACAGTATTTAGCCATACATGAAGGGTCGTATGTGTTAGTTTCCAAGATCCACTGGGTTTGTTGCATGGTTTTCCCCACGATCCGGTCAGGGCCGATACAGCAAAGTTGTATGTGTGCAGCAAGCATTTTTATCAGGAGAGCAGTAGGAGAATTGGAGAATGGCAGACTTTGTCTTTTATCAGTTAAGTTCGTTCACATTTAGACACATCGCTGTGCTGCTGTGTTCGCCTAAATCCTCCAGATTACCAGCAGGGCTAATGGTTGAAATAGGCAGAATTTTTTTTTTTTAAAAAGGTAGACTTGAACCGAAAGGTGGTGGGGGTGGGGGGGTTCATGGCCCTTTAAAGGTCTCGTGAAGTGCTTTGAAATGTGTATTTTTTATTTGATGTTTGACAATATCAATCGAAACACAAAAGTCGCCCCTCCCCTTTTTAAAAAACAGCCAATAGCATTTAGTTTTTATCACAGCTCTGCCAGTGAGAGTGGTTGAGCTCAAGCGCATCAAATAAAAAGCAAGTCTTGAAGGGGGCGGGACATGTCAGACACAAGAAAGCATTTGATTGGTCAAGATTTGATGAGAAACTGAAGTTTTAGGTGATAATAAAAAAGTTGATCCATTTAGGCAGAAGTGACAGACTGCATGCATTACATGATTGATTATATCAGTTTTATATCTTCTAGACACAAATGTTGTCACTGTTTTGAAGCACACTAGCTTATAGATATTCTTAAAACTAACATACTGATACTAACATCTAAAAAATGTGATTTTAATTTCACTGTCCCTTTAAGATGTTCTTGGAGATTATCTACCTGAACTGCATCCAGCATGGCTCGTGCCTGCTGCAGTGGCACTGGTGTACCCGCCTGCAGGCTCTGGGTCTGATGGTTGACCTCCAGCAGCCACTTGCGGAGCTTCTCCACCATCTCCCTGTAGCGTTGCCACTGGCGCAGGAGACTGTCGATGATGCCCCGGCGCTGCTGTGCCCGTCTAACTACTCCCTGCCACTGGTTACTGAGCAGAGCCAGCTTCAGCTTGAACTCATCTCTGCAAACACAGACAGTTTCAAACAGAAGCATCAAATCTGTTCAAGTAGTTGGAACCTATATAACTATTGGTCAGAAATATTAGAATAATTTCTGAAGGTTCATGCGATATTGAAGAAAATTCAGCTTTAAATAAACAACATTTAAAAAAAACTATTAAATAAGAAAATTGTCCAGACTGACAAAGTGCTACAAGAGACATAACAAGGGGTTGACACTAATAATATATGCTCTCACATGCTATCTGTTTAAATGGTTATAATATTTCACAATTTATCAGTTCTTCCTGTATTTTTGATCAAATAAATGCAGCAAACTGATGACAGGTAGTGTGTTATTTTGATATCTTGCAGGAGTACATATCTGATGATGATCATGATGAAGATGGCCCTCACCTGTCGTCCACCTGTCCCTGCTCCAGCATGTGTTGTCCATCGCTGATGATGGAGTGAAGGATCTGCTGTCTGCTGAACATCTCGGCCTGAAACAGCTACAAAAACAAGCATTTATTATGATTTAATCGTTATTTGAGCGGACTTTGCTTTTCCAGCGAGCATGTGCAGTTCATGCATAGATAAATACACGTGTACTTGAGCGAAATCTCCACAGAGCAGAATATTGCAACTCAGGCTCATTCTGAAAACGTACCCCTATATACATTTCTGAAGAGCGCCAAATACATCCCATGAGGTACATTTTTTTGAAGTTTTTGTTTTTGTGAATCCTCCAGGAGCCGCTGTGTATGCTTTTTCAGATCTCAAATTTAATCTTGCGAGTGCCATTCGGACCTGCTCTTCTCACGGAAATGCACCAGAGGTCGCTGTTGACTGACTGACTGACTGACCAATCGAATTAATTTTTTGGCTTTTGTTTTTGTCTTACCTGCTACTGTTCTTCGTCTGACTTGAACCCCGTTGTCGCGGTCAACTCCGCTCCAGGTCACAAGTCCGCCGGCGTATGCAGCGGGCCACCAGACAAACTGGTAACAGCAGGAAAGCCGTCCATATGGAGGTAAGCGGTCAGCTGGTAAGCGCGAAAAGGAACGACGTCATACCGCCCTGTAGCATTCGTTTTAAAGATGAAATGCAGCCATACGTACTTCTGGCTGCATAATTCGTGATCTCCAGAAATGTATATAGGGGTACGTTTTGAGAATGACTCTGTGTTGGAATATTGAGTTATTTTGAACCATGACGCATAAGCAAGCTTGTCGATGGTGCGCTCTGCCGCTCTTGTACTTTAGTTGGTGGCGGCATAAACCATTGAAATGATTGGGTTTGATAATGAAGCTCTTTCCTCGCAGTGACTATGGCTAGAGGAAGTATGAAACCAGCTGACCACTGCTGGGCACTGCGGCGCAGCATAGCCTTTTTTCTTTCAGCCAAAAACCAAAACTGCCTTTTTTAACAGATAACTTCTGGCAGATGAAATGTGCTGCATCCCTATTAATTATTATGCAAGCAAGGTTTGCAGCTCGTGAGTAACATACAGAGTAATTTGCTTTGTTGTATCTGACCTCATGAGCTCTCTGCTGCTCCATCAGGCTCTGGAAGTTTCCGGAAATCTCCACGGCCAGTTTCTCCTCCGTCTGCACCAAGAACTCCATCCACGTCTCGCACTTCTCCAGAAATGTCTGCTGCTGGAGTAGCAGTGCCTGAAGTTTACTGAGGAGACAATTCACACACCCTTTAGAAGGCAAACATTTAAACTATGACCAGGTTTTTACACATACTAAAACAGTTTGGATTATCAATCAGTCAGCAGAAGACATGTAGTAACCTTTCGGCGGTAACCTTTGATTTGGCCCACCATTCCATCTGAGAAGAGAGGGAGAATGATGGTGTGGCTTGTTTGTTTTATTGTTAAAAGCTAACTGAAATTAAATGTTTCAATTAAATGATGTAAATTAATCTGCTTTTGTTTAAATGTACATGCTGTCACGCGACAATGTAGAGACTTGTGAGCAAATCAAGTCAAAGATTCTGCTTGACTAATGAATTCAGCATTGAACTCCACTGTTATAAATGTGATTGTTAATGTTTCTATTGCAACTAATTATCATTTAAAAAGTTATACTGCTATTAGTTTATATGATTTAAAGTAATGTTTTCTATTTATTTTGAAATATTATGAAATAAATTACCCATGGCAACTTTAGTGTAATACATAAAGTTTGGTATATTTACATTCGGCCCATGGCTCGCAATGATATTTGGGTTTTTGCCCTTCCTACGAAAAGGTTTGGGCACCCCTGGTTTAGGATATGGTGCTAAAGCCCAAAGTGAAGCTGGACTGGAAGTCAGATTGGATTGACTTAATTCAAAGAGCTTGTTAATTCCTCTTAATTAGATAACAACGTTTGATTGATACCTTAAACAATGATTCTTTTACACCGGTGTACCACAGGTTTTGAAGATGCTGATTCATTAGAGATAATTATTTAAAATAATGGTTATTTATTATTTGCATTTCGAATATTACACTAGACATATGTCAATATCCAATCATTTAATATATGCTGGTAATGATCATGCACAATACTGTTATCATGGGCACTTCAAAATACTTTGAATAATTATGCCTTGCTTTTAGAGTACTTTTTAAGAATATTCAGATTGCTGTTTTCTGTGTTTGTTCATCGCTGCATCAAATGATTTGAGACTCCTTTAAACATTAATCGAGCCTATGCCTATGACTGTAGGCATTTTGCCGTTAACTCTGTACAGTAGGCCTGCGTTTGTAAACATCAGCTAATTGAATTTAAAGTCAATGAAACAACAACTTCAAAAGCATTTATTAAACTTAGGTGATATTAATTTTTTAGGTAATTCATTAAAATCTAAAGTTGTAATAGTTTTATAAAACATTACTTAACAATTAATAAAAATCTATTTAACACACAGCTATAATATGACTATACTGTATCTTGCTGTTTATTTAAATGCATTAGCTAATGTTTACTAATGAGATTGTACAGTTAAGTGTTACCTATTGTACTTTATCATTCTTTTGCAATTTATTTGGTTTGAACATGTATATACAATAAAGCAATACACTGGGTATTTCTTGGTTGTTATATCTTATAAAATACCTTATACTGTAATAAAAGGTTCATCAGTTAATTGCAACAAAAAATGCAATTTATATGATACTGTCATAAGCCTATAATACACAGTAGATTTTATAGGCTATATATCAAGAATGAAATGTTCAGTTATGAGCTGAAGCTGACCAGAATCTCTCGGTGGTCTGGGCTGAAGTTGTGGACCAGCTTCTGTTGAGGTTCTGCATGCGCTTGATCTCAGAGTCGTTCAGAGGGAGTCTGTAACCCAGTTCATTCAGTCTCTCCAGATCAGGAGCCATACTGCTAAACTTCAGCATCTGCTTCTGCACAAATCAACAACAACAGTATGTCAGTATACTACCAATGACATTTAAAGCAATTAATCATTTACAGTTTTCAAACTGAGTAAAATGTCTAATTTATTTGTGTATTCAACAGTTTGGACACAAAATACTTTTACTATTCTTTTAAATAATTTAGAAAAATAGCAAGATGCAATGCAACACAAAACATATCATAATATGATATGTTATGAATAAATAGTAATCTAAAAATCTGACAAAAGTACAATACAAACCACTTCATTTATATTTGTATTAAATTTTATTCAAACCACTTAAAGTTAAATATTCATAATATTTTAAAATGTAATTAAAAATATAAATATATATTTAACATTTTTATGATCTACATATATATTTTAATGTACATTTAGCGATGAACATTGGCAGAAAATTTGCCAAAACTGTAAAGTAAAGTAATGTCAAGAAATCTAGGAGTAAAATTTGGAATCGTTTTTATTGACTGAATGTTGGAGATGTTAGAGTGAAGAAAGAGACTTGATGCATGCCCTGTGGTCCTGTTCTAAAATACAGGAATTCTGGTTTAAAGTGCACAGTTACATTCAGGATGTTTCTGGATGCTGCTTTTCGTTTTGTCCTGGAATATATGTACTGGGAGACTCATTCGTGTTGTTGGGGGCTGGTGTGAAGATGACTGAGTGGATTCAAATAAGTATTATGATTGGAAGACAAATCATTTTGAGGGCATGGCGTTCAGCAGGTCCAGCATCATTTCAAAAATGGGTTATGGAATTGGGGAAGGTTGCAGCATATGAAAAACTGACATATAGATTACTTGATAAATTGGATGTTTATCAGAGAAGAAGGGGAAATCATTTGGCATTTTTGAAGGATGAATAAGGTCACGGTGGTGAGACAAACCGTAAAAGAGTTATTATCTTTTTTTATTTATTTATGTATAATTATTATTATTGTTTATTATTATTATTATTATTATTATTTTGTACGTGTGCTTTTCTTATATTGAGTTTATATTATTCACCTGTGTTTATTGCATTTATGATAGAAACACCTAATTACTGTAACTGCCGCTGTTGGGGAGGGGAAGACAAAGAGGACGTTAAAACGATGTAAAAATGTGTAAACTGATGGCACTTCTTCAAATTATTGAAGAAAAAAAAAAATTAATCATATATATATATATATATTTTTTTTTTTTATATATATATATATTTATCAATACCTTTTAAAAAGTGAATTTATTAAGTAAATATTACATATATATTATAATATTTATTAAATTAAATATTAAAGCTAAAATTTATATTTTATTTTACTTAAACATTTCATTTTAATAACAAACCAATCCCTATTTCATCATTGTCTAATCAGTCCTGTATACCTTTAGATCCTCCATGCGGTCTTGAATCAATGACTGGTCAGAGGATCCGTTGGGATCTTGTCCTTTCAGAACCTCCTCAGCTTCCACAATCCAGCGGGACAGAGAGTCCAGCTGCTCATTAAACGTCTCATAGTCCCGAACTCCAGCCTGTTGAGGGAAAACAAAACCTAAATATTAGACACTAATAACACTCTCATACACAGTATTGGGTAAGTTATTTAAAAAAAAGCAATTAATTACTATTCACTAATTACTTTTACTATTTATTTTTTCTAATTACTTTGTCTGAAAAGTAACTTAATTACTTTAGTAATTAAATTTAATAAGTAATTAATTACTTAATTCATATAAATCTCAATGCATAGACAATCTATTAGTTTTGTTTTAAGAAATTAACACTTACATATTAAACAATATATGTATTAAAATACAAAATGTTTCAAATTAATGACACCATACCATATATTGACACAAACTCTAAAATATTTTAAGCTTGTGCAATTGACCGACAAATAAAACCTTTATATCTGTATAACAAAAATGACATATATTTACATTTGATTACTCTGCTCTGAATTTATACCTCATATTGTAATGAACTACTTTATCAATCAATTTCTTTCTTATCCATATGTAATCATATGTAATTGTCTTAATGAATGACAAATGTTCTTTAGTTGAAAAATAAATAAATTCTATTAACATAATATAATATATAATAATTACTAATATTAACAACACTCTCAGGCACTGTCCAC
This sequence comes from Danio kyathit, assembly GCA_903798195.1. NCBI lineage: Eukaryota > Metazoa > Chordata > Actinopteri > Cypriniformes > Danionidae > Danio > Danio kyathit. The sequence continues at coordinate 10,303,173 of LR812535.1, forward strand.
ACAAACACCAATATTTTCACAAACAGTTTAGCTGTTTGTCCCATAGACTGTCAAAAAAATAAGTTTGTCCAAATGAAAATGTAGCATCATGGGATTGAAACTGAAACTTTCTGAAAACTCCACCCAGGGTGAAGATTTCCTGAAACTCCGGGTCGTGTGGACACTACAACTGTTGTCAACTGTTGACACTACAGCTGTTTTCTCCTTTCTGATTGGTCAACACGGCTGGGTTCACATCAAATGCAGAAGATGCAATTGAGGGAAATTCCACACATTTGCACCTAACACAAATTCTGTGTTGTTCCCACTGCTGGTCCGCAATCCGCCTCTGTTCTCATGTTTCCATTGACTTGTATGCAATGTACTTTCACAAATACTGAATTCCGCATTTGGTGTGAACCCAGTGTGAAAGGCTTTTAATTGCCCACTGTTGGTTCGGAGTGCCCATAAATATGTGCATTCATGTGAGCAGATATTTTTTTTAAATGAATGCAGGGGAAAAATCTGCTTATAAAAATGCTTGCGTAGGTGTGAACATGGCCTCATACAGCACCAAATGATCATATTGACTGACCTGCAGCGCCACCTGCTGTCGGCTCAGGCTCTGCTCCACCACACTGAGGCGTTGGGTGAGAGAGAGGTGGTCCGACTGGATGGAGGCCACAGCGGATGTGTCTACCTGCTGTTTGAGCTGCTCTCCTAACTCCATTAAAACCTGCAGAGATGCCTGAACCGGAGCCTGACAGCGCAGCAGCTCCTGAGGGAACAAACACAGAGTCAGATGAAAAGTATCATACATTCTTAATGAGCAGGGCTTCACATTAACTTTTTGATCACCAGCCAATGTGGCTAGTAGTTTTCCAACATTACTAGCCACTCAACATTTTCACTAACCACAATTTTTTGTTAGGAAAATATATTTTATATGCATAAAATTTGATTTTGGCAAGCTAAAAATATTTGTATATTTTAACTATAATCTAAGATTTAGATTTTGTGTTATTTCTACATGCCTCCTCATTCATTTCACTTTTTGTGTGTTGTATATGAGCTTGCTCAATCAGCATGAGCAAATGGGTTGTGGTTTTATAGTGTCGTATTACAATTAGTTTTTATTTCACATGACATTTCAGAGCTCAACACTAAGGATTTACCTAATTTTTCTCTGGCCACAACAAAAATAAAAAATAAACAATTCTTAGCCCAAAATAACTGTAAGCAAAAGAAAGCAGATGAAAAACATAACGGGCCCTATCATACAGCCGGCGCAATAAGGTGCAAGATGTGTTTCTATGACGTGTTGCTATTTTCAGAAACTGATTTTCCCGTTTTCCATCATGTTGTTTAAGTAGCAAATCCATTTGCGCCACCTTGTGGACTCATGGGTGTTTTGCTCTAGATAAGAGGTGTGTTAAAGCGCATTGTTGGCGCGTTGCTACTTTCAGGAACTAAAATAGACTGCACATAGACCAGCTAAAAGCAGGTCTAAAGTCCAGCACAGAGCGCATTAGTTGTGCGCCTCGCTTAAACATTGCTTAATACACACAGGATGTACAGCAATACATAAATATCTTTACAAATGAAAAAGAATTAAAGGAATAATATATTTTAAAAAGTTTTACATTCTACATTCTCTCATTCTCGTGCTGCAGATGATCTGTTTAACTGTTTTCTCGCTAGTGAAGTGCTCAGTTTTTCCACTTACAAAGTCCACCATGTAAATAGCAAATGCGCCATGGGAATGGGAGATGAGACTCTGATTGGTTTATTCTCAAAACATACCTATATTTTGTTAAGAGAATAATGTGTTAGACCATGCGCCGCGGCACAGAGCGGATTTTTCCGTCCTTAAAATAGCAAAAGTGGATTTGGACACGCCCTAAATGCTTTTGCGCCATGCGCTTTAGACTTTGCGCATAGATCGTTAAAATAGAGCCCAACGTGTGCAATAATGAAAGGATGATCACGTGAAAGGTTAAAGTGAAAGCAACTTACTGCTTACAAAAAGACCTTTAAAAAATCTGGAGCTCTTGAAAGCAGCAGGACTGTGGGTGCACGAGCGTTGCTTTTTGTCCAGTGTATTGGACCAGTACCAGTTATGCTTCCAGGCACGGATGCTTCGTGCAAGGAATCGTTTCTTTTTTTAAACTTTTAAACACTCATGTGCATCACATCACCTGAAATCAGCCTTGACACTGAAGCCCTCGTCAGCGCATCAGGATCGCCTGTGTCTCACCGTGCGCATGATCATCCTCTCATTCGCTATTCACCTGCTTTCATTGTTGAACTCTGCTTTTTAAGAAAACTACAATTTAAAATGATCTTCAACCAGCGAAAGTGGCTAGTGGGAGTGACTGTCTAACCCGCCACAGCTAAAATCTACCCACATTTGGCGGGTGTTAATGTCAAGCCCTGTTAATGAGGGTGTATAACATTAAACAAATTATCCTTGCTGCAGCCTGTAGCTAGGTGATACACACAGTCATGTATACACTAGTTCACGCACATTGAAGTGTATGCACAACATGCACAATATTGCATGGCTGTGTCTAAAATCGCATACGTCTGTACTACATATAGAAAGTACTTTTCTAATGGTCGTATAGTGTATTCAAATTCAAATGTAGTGTCCATTACTTTGGTCGATTTATTTTATAACACATTTCATTAGCAACTATAATCACAGTTGTAATACAAAATGCTTCCCATACTTATGGTTACTATTACTGAAACATATAATGCATGATTTATTATTTATAGCATAAATAATACTACATTATAAACTTAATACTGCATGAAGGTATATTACTATCATGTAAATTATTTAAGAGAGCACACTGTACAACTAATTCTAAAGCTTTAAAATCTAATTGAAAAATCTAATGATAAATGATTAATAAGACTCCAATTGTCACGGTTGTGGATCTGTCTGTCCCTCTGGTGAATGTGTGTGTGCGTGTTTATGTGTGTGGGTGTGTCTTCACCGTGTGGCTGTCTGTTGTGTTTACATGTCATCAGCTGGGTGGTCACGTGCTCTACTGCTATCAGTAACCTCAGCTGTCAGCACTCCACAGGTGCAGAGCATTACTGCACCTATATCTGTTCAGCATTCCTGTTTTACGTCGTCAGTTCGTTGTTGTTCACCCCTGTGTCTGTTTCCTGTCAGGCAACTCTCGCTAATTCCGCTGGTGGTGAATCTTCATAGAGTCTGTAACATTTGGACTTTATGCACGTCTCTGTTTCATTGATGTTGTTTCTACTGCCTGCACTGATGACTACAGTGAGAGACTTCACTCTGTATCTGCTGCTCTGATGAACTATTACCGCTGGTAAGCGTGTCGATTTCCTTGAGAGTTGCACCATTGCACTAACCCCTTCCCGCGATATCTGGTAAGATATCAGTGAGAGACTTCACTCCGGATCTGTTGCTCGGATGAACTATTACCGCTGTTTAGCGTGTTGATTTCCTTGTGAGAAGCACCCTTGCACTACACAATTCTTCTATATCTGGTGAGATCTATACCAGTTGTCATTCTTGTTATCCCTGCTAATAAATCATCTTGCATTCACTTGCATTTGGGTCTCCTGTGTATATTTGTGACACCAATATTACAATAGCACATATTATTGGGAACTTACGAAAACAATCTCCTGTAGATAACCCATTCATTTTGCACACACATTTTTTTAGTGTAAATGACATTTTTATAACAATATAGCAGGCTGCTTTTATAAAATGCACGGCAACAAATACATTTCATGTTTAAAGGTGCTGTATGTAGGTTTTTGACTCTTCTAAAGCATAAAAATACCATAATATGTTTGCAGATATTTAAGAAACATCCCAAGTGAACATTCTTGTTTATCTGAAAAACAGTGCTGCAGTCAGATATTTTGTTTTGAAAGTGTGTTTTCTGTGCCGGAACGCTGTCTTTGTTTATGTTCTTTTAACCTGTCCAATGCCAGTTTAGCCAATTATATTCCAGCTCTCCGGGTTGCCTTGTTGGAAAACCGCGTATTTCATTCATTCATTCAGAAAGGCTCTGAAAGCATGCGTCCATGAGCGAAATGCAACCTCTGGTGGACAGTATCATATGAACTCTGAAATGAGACAGATTAAGTTCCACATAAGGTTTATTAATTAGCAAATGATATAAATATTACGAGCGTAAACATTAGGTGAGCAGGTTACATTGTAACCCTGTGTCCTAACAACACGCTTCATGACGAGATTTGCAGTGATAAACAATTTGGCTGTTTGGACCAGACGAAACACGACAGAAATTTAAATACAGCCATTCATAAGGACAGAATATGCACTCACTCATAAAATGGTAAGGTTTAGAATCTAATTTATACATATTTAACCTCTTTAACATTATTAAATGTAGATGCTGAATCACGTGTTTAGTTCTAAAGTTCAATTTCAAGACCTAAGGTAAACTATCTGCTGATGCTTTCAGTATATGGAAATAAATGTCATGTAAAATGTCATTCGAACTCACATTGTTAGCATTTAACACTGAATAAAGCACATGAGGTTTTCCTGAGATGATCATTGTCATAATTTTCTGTTGTTCAGCTGTGAGAAATAAAAGCCGTTTCTAATATATCAATTCGAGGTGTTGATTAGAACAAAAATTACTTTTATTATGGAAAATCTATCGCGTGTCGTTGCTTTTAAGTAGAACACAGTTTAAATCACTCACTCCTGTACTCAATCTGGCAACCTGCGCTTCCATTTGTTTTGATCCAGGTGTGCAATACCTAGTTCAACCACTGGGTGTCAAACTTACATACTGCACCTTTAATAATGCAATGAAAAAACTGTGATGCACATATTAAGAATACTCTAGAATAACAAGAAACTACTGCTCATAAATACAATTGTGAAAATGTGAAATTTTCCAGTTGTTATATACTGCAGTATTCTGAAAGTGAATAATTGTGCTGATATTCAAAATTATTAGCTGTCCTGTAAATTTTTGTTTTACAAATGTTTACCAAATGATGTTTAACAGAGCAAGGCATTTTTCACAGTATTTCCTATAATATTTTTTCTTCTGGAGAAAGTCTTATTTGTTTTATTTCGGCTAGAATAAAAGCAGTTTTTAATTTTTTTAAAACATTTTGGGGTAATATCATTAGCCCCCTTAAGCTATATATTTTTAGATTGTCTATAGAACAAACCATCCTTATACAATGACTTGCCTAATTAACCTAGTTAAGCCTTTAAATGTCACTTTAATCTGAATACTAGTATCCTGAAAAATTTCTAGTCAAATATTATGTACTGTCATCATGGCAAAGATAAAAGAAATCAGTTCTTAGAAATAAGTTATTAAAACTATTATTTTTAGAAATGTGTTGAAAAAATCTCTCCGTTAAACAGAAATTTGGGGGAAAATATATAGGGGGGCTAATAATTCAGGAGGGCTCATAATTCTGACTTCAACTGTATGTGCAATTAAATGCAGACACACAGACAGTTTGACTCACAGCACAGTCTTGAATCCAGGCAGACACCTCCTCCTCAGTGATGTCTTTATGGCTGGCTGTCTTCAGCATCTGGTTGGCTTTCTCCTCCAGTTTCTGAACGCTGGAGTCACTCTGTCCATAAAGATCTTTATAGCTCTGCCAGAGCTGCAGGAGAGCCTTACTGCTCTTTAGACGCTCCACGATCTCCTCCTGTAGACTGCTCCACCTGAACCACGCAAGACATGATGCCATTAAATTAACCACACACTCAAATATCCATTTCAGACCATTTTTAAAAAGAAATAAACACATTTGTTCACCAGTGCTGCATTGCAAAGATCAAAGTTGACAGTAAAGACATTTGTGAAGCTTGCATTATTCCATTTCTGTTTAGTTCAGTTATGACTTCAGTTGAATTAAGGTCATCAAAAAAAAGAAAAAAAAAGAAAAAGAAAATCGCTGTTTCGAGCTTATGTGGGCCTACAGTTCAAAATTATTGTTTAACTGAATAAACAGTTAGTAAACACAAGTACATCTTATTGAACATCATTTATTTTCATCACCAATTATCATAGTAGAACAGTTTCTCAAGCAGTTTGTGATGCATTTTGGAAACAGGAGATGAGCCCCTGGTCTAATGCACCACCTGGCTTGAGAAACCCGTTCTCAAAGACTTAGTTTCAGTCATTATATGTGTAGCAGACATATTCTGAACGCCTTTGGCAGAATTCAAATGAGCCATTTGATCTAGATTAATCTAGATTAATTCCAAGATTACAGTGAGATTAATCTAGATTAACAAATTATCTATGCCCAAGCATAATATTTTAATTACTTCATTAAATAAGACAGACAATATTTCCCAATTTTCTGTGATGTTTAACAGAGCAAGGAAATTTGACAGTATCTTCAGTTATATTGCTTCTTCTGGATAATGTATATTTATTTCTTATAGTTTGATAGGAATAAAAAATATAAAAATTTTTGAAAACTGCCTGGGCCAGTAGTATTAATATTAGTTAAGAGATCACTTAAAGAGCCCCTATGGGTTTTTGAAAATTACCATGCATGCAGTGTGTAACACAGCTCTAAGTGAATAGAAACATCCAGCTGAGTTTTAAATCTGAAAGTGCACCGTGTTTAAAACTATTGACTCTATTTAGTTGACCCAGAGCCAAATTAATAATTCGTCATTTGTTCGGATCTTTTGCCTGCACACGTCAACTTCGATACGAGACATCGTTAAAAATGAACTGCCGGATCCGGTAAAACGTGAATGTGCCTTTCCCTTCAAACACTAGCAGAGTTTGAGGGATCATGGGATTGATCATGACGCGAAGATTACCATCACTGAGAAATGGCCAGAGATGCGGCTGTGGGAATAAAGGGTTAAAGTGCAATTTCACAACAACACCACAGTTTAGCCAACCATGTGGTGTTTGTTCCTGTCATTTTTATGATGATTGATACAATAACCTACCCAGCCGGCCGTTTGCTATTAAAGGAAGGATCAGCAAAGACTACTAATGCATGGGAATTTGCTAGTAACTGTTACACAGTTTTTATGGACCAGTTTCTTCTTCCTCCAGATCCTGTAAAGCCTCATTCACACTACAAGCGACTCACAGTGGCAAACCAACAAGCGATGGTTCATTTCAACGGAGAGTGAGTGACTTCCGATGACCTTCGTCTACGCGAGCGACAGCAACCGGTGGCGGCCAGGTGGGCGTGTCAATTGATGCAACAAAGTTGAGAATCCTTCAATTTTACGCAAATGAAGAGCGACTTTCTTGAGCGACATCCAATAGGAGCACCAGCAGAGCTCACGTGATCCTCTCAGCTCACTCAGATGCCGGTTGTATTCTTTATGCTGTAGACCTACACAGACCTGCGTTTGCAGCAGATCACCACCCAGAGCGACTGGCAGCTACAAAGTCCCTGCTAGTGTGAATGAGGCATAAGTGTTTCTCCTTCTTACACAACTTGAAGTGTGATTAAAATGGTTGCCTCATTTTCTGTAGTCTGCAAAATATGTATTTAACTGTGTGAGTAATCGCTCAGCATGGCTTGTAATTACATAAATATTATAGATCAGTGCTTGTACTGTATCTCTCAGTTTAAACCTTTTAAGGGGGGTATTCACATATCGCGTCCAAAACCATGTTGAACGTGGTTCACGTGATGTGTGCTTCTTCCTTTACCAATGTGTTTTGTGCTCGCGATCTCCTGCTGTTTGTTGCTATGGCCGCCATCAGCTGTTCCTCAAACATGTGGCGCGGTATTTAGTGCATTCTTGCATTGGGCTCTCACATATTCTCTGTGCTCTAAGGCAGGGGTTTTCAAACTTTTAGGACACACGCCCCCCCAAGATTGTCCAAATCCCCCCCGAGCCAAAATTATAAACCATGCGCAAGCATCATTCACATATTGCTTGCTGCAATTAAATTGAGTAGAATTAATTACATTGAAGCATAAATATACAGCTTACCTGATTCAGTGTGATGGGTGAGCACACACACACACACACACACACACACACACACACACACACACACACACACACACACACACACACAAGGCTGTCAGTAAAGGACCGCGCACACACACACACACATCACGAACAACAGTGTTGCCAGATTGGGCGGTTTTGAGTTTGCATTTTGGCGGGTTTTGGATAGTTTTTGGCCTGGAATCAGTCAGCTACATCTGGCAACACTGATCACGAAATGCGGAAGTTTTTTTTTCTATTTGACGTGCGCTATCAAATCCCATTAAAACATCTTACACCAGTCCTTACTAAATATTCGCGTCTAATAACCCAGTTTGTCATGGGGACATGAAGAAAATATTCATGAGTGAAAGAGCCGAACTGCAGTTAAAGTCGAAAAATTAAAGATGAAACACCCGAAATGACATGAGACTCTGCAGGAAACGTGGAGAGGCATTCAAAAAGCACTTCACGTAACACCTTAATTATATTATTGTCTTATTCAGATTAAGGCAAACAACTACTGATGTCTATGTAAAGGTAACCTGTATGTCTTCATGTCATATGTCTTCAAAGTAAGTAAAAGATCCAGAAGGGCATCCTGCTGATTTGATTCTGAAGGGCACTTTTTTTGTCAGACGCTCACCGGTCTGTAATTCATTCAGCGTTTTTCCATGTTAAAAAGCAGCCGCTCCATTTTATTTGTATATGTTTTACTGGACAGCATAAACTCTACAAGTGCCTGATAATTAGCTGTGAAACTAACATTAATCCGATTCACTCTAGTGAACGCATAAAAATCATCATCATAATTTACTCGCGTGCACGCCTCAAATTCTCGCGCCCCCCCTAAGAGGTGCTGGCGCCCCCCTGGTGGGGCGCGCCCCACAGTTTGAAAACCCCTGCTCTAAGGTACTTCATAGCCATGCTGGGGGTTTCTGTCTATCTCACGCTGAACGCAGTCGACCAATCACAACTGACTGGGTCTTCGGACCAATTACAGGAGGTTAGCCTCCCGCAATGGAGGTGTTTGGGAACAAATGAGTAGCTGAACGAATCATATTGGAGTCGTTGGGATAATTAGGTAAACATTAATGCATATTATAAGACAATTAAAGTGTTTTTTTGACCTCGCATGCACATCAGCCTGTTGTTGGAGACCCCCAAAACCAAAATATGACCTTTTATAATGCAAAATAGGGGCTCTTTAAGAAATCTTTTTTTCTCTCGATTGATTACAGAATAAGACACTGTTGTCCAATGACTTGCCTAATTAACCTAGTTAATCGAATTAACCTAGTTAAGCCTTTAAACTATTTAGCTAAATAACTAGTAAAATAATGCTCTGTCATCATGTCACCCCCCCCCCCCCCAAAAAAAAGCAAAATTTGTTGTGTTTAAAAGAAAACCCCAACAAGATCGACATGTCTAGATGTTGTTATTATTATTTATTTATTCATTTTCTTTTCGGCTTAGTCCCTTTATTAATCTGGGGTCGCCACAGCGGAATGAACCGCCATTATTATTATTATTATTATTATTATTATAGGAGCACATCAGCTGAAAGTCATGCATGTTTATATGAACTGACTGTTTTGAGAATTGCATAGGGGCAATGGCGCCTGTAATGAAAAGGAAATGAATCGCGCAGTTTTTATGTTTATTCCAAAGTGTTTCTATGCCTAAATAAAACGAAAGCACAGAACCGATTCACATTTAAGAGCAAGGGCGGCCCCTGGTGGTTCGGCGGTATGGGTTGCATATAGGGAGGATCGGCTCTTCTCAGAAAGAGAAAAAATACGGGAGAAATACGGGGAAATACCTTTACGGGATGACAGCGGGATAGAACTGTAAAATACGGGAGAATCCCGGGAAAAACGGGAGGGTTGACAGGTATGGCACCAAGGCCCACGGCAGCTTCCTCCTATGCTGTTTCCTTAACCTGCAAGTCTTTATTTTACCAATTATAAAGATCCTACAGCACTGTATGCTTCTCACGCTCTATGAGGAGTGTCTGGTGCACTCAGAAGACAGTCGCCTGTGACATCATGTTATTTTGTTTTTTGATTGTCAGGATGTTGTAGGTCTAGTTATAATAATATTTATACAATATAGTTATGATGATATTTATACATGAACAAACTAGTGTTACTTTCTCCGCTTCAGCGATGTCCAGCGGCAGAGTAAAGGCTCGTTAATTCATGCTCGTGCAAAGGATGAGACAGACAGAAGTAATCAATGCATGCCCTTCTTTTACTTATTTTCGTGTTGGCAGGTTCACAGAGCAAACAGCTCCCGGAGCTAATAACTTGGAATAACTTGAGTGAACATAAAACAAAGCCGAATAAAACTTTCTTCCTCTGCTTCAACTGCACAGCACACAGCGAGCTCACATCATCCAGCATGCGTGTCGAACTACACTACTCACAGTACACTTCGATATGGACTACAACTCCCGTAAATAGCAGTCTTAAAGCGGCCACTTCTATTTCCCCTCTCCTGCAACACTAAACTGATACTAAATATTTTACATTTCGTTTGCTAAATAAATATTTGTTGCATGCATTATTATTGATGCATATATTGGGTAAAATTGCTACTTTTTATTGTCATTCAATGTGTTTTGGTCATTATCAATGCACTGTCACTTTAATTGAGCGTGAGCAGCGCGGCAAAAATAGACCCAGCGCCGGAACTGCTGCTTCTGCGTGTGGTATGAAAGCTCTAATCTGTTAACATGAAATAATTTTAGTCTTCAACTGTAGATAGATCTCTCTACCTCTATAAACAAGCAAAAGGATTGTGCAGATATAAATAACTGAAAGAAAAAAAACTGTCAGATTTATCACCACACGCACCTAGCATTGATGTCTTTGAGTGTGTTATTGAGTGTGTCAGACACAGACGGGTGACACTCCTCCAGCAGCTGAAGTGTGACTGATCCAAACTTTCTCATACTGCTCTCCTGTTTCTCAAGCTCCTCCTGCAGGTTCTAAAAGACACCATAAAAATAACAAGACTCAGGATTTGTTCTGCTTTTTATCAATAATAATGGAGAAGAAAAGAGCCTGTTTTACCTGCAGACTCTCCACCTGTAGCCGCGACGCCTCCAGAGAGCCCGTGAGCAGACGGTAGCGGGACACAGAGTAGCGGCCCTCCGTCAGGTACCCGTTAATCTCTTCAGACGCTTGTTTGTATTGATTCCACTTGTCCTGGACAGACTTCAGGCTGATTTTAAGCTGCCCGATCTGAGACACAACCAAAACAAACACAAATTACTGGAGGTGTAATGATTCAATGATACAAAAATCCAATCTATTCAAACACAATGAGTGACAGTTCAAAATTATCACTACTGCCACGTGTGACGCCGCCGCAGGACAAAGGGATTAGTAAAATGTCTTAAGGTTTTACAGCAGTTTGTGAGACTGCCGCCAGGGGGCACAAAGGGACGGGATGCGAACGGACAGAAATATACAGTAGCTGTAAATACCCTGCTACTTGTAAATGAAGATTTAATAACGAAACAAAGCATTATAACTCCTTCACGATCTTGTTAACAAGCTTTATTTTCATTGTAAACTTGTTAAGTGCAATGAGGATTAATTTTGGAGAATAAAATTAAAGAAATAAAAGACTACTAAAATGAAAGTACAAACATGAATAAATAAATAAATAAATAAATAAATAAATAAATGAATGAATAAATAAATGAATAAATGAATGAATGAATAAACAAAATAAATAAATGAGTAAATAAATAAATAAATAAATAAATGAGTAAATAAATAAATAAATGAGTAAATAAATAAATAAATGAATGAATGAATAAATAAATGAATAAATTAATGAATGAATAAACAAAATAACTAAATGAATAAATAAATAAATGAGTAAATAAATAAATGAATAAATAAATAAATGAGTAAATAAATAAATAAATGAATGAATGAATAAATAAATGAATGAGTAAATAAATAAATGGGCAAACAAATAAATAAATAAATGAATAAATAAATGAGTAAATAAATAAATGAATGAATGAATAAATAAATGAATGAATGAAAAAATGAATAAATAAGTGAATGAATGAATGAATAAATAAATAAATAAATGAATGAATGAATAAATGAATAAATAAATAAATAAATAAGTGAATGAATGAATGACTAAATAAATAAATAATTGAGTAAATAAATAAAAAAATGAATGAATAAATAAATAAATGAATAAATAAATGAGTAAATAAATAAATGAATAAATGAATGAATGAATAAATGAATAAATGAATAAATAAATAAATAAATAAATGAGCAAACAAATAAATAAATAAATGAATAAATAAATGAGTAAATAAATAAATGAATGAATGAATAAATAAATGAATAAAATAATGAATGAATGAATGAATAAATAAATAAATGAATGAATAAATAAATAAGTGAATGAATGAATGAATGAATGATTGAATAAATAAATAAATAAATAAATAAATGAATGAATGAATGAATAAATAAATAAATAAATAATTGAGTAAATAAATAAATGAATAAATAAATTTATAAATAAATGAGTAAATAAATAAATGAATGAATGAATAAATGAATAAATGAATGAATGAATGAATGATTAAATGAATAAATGAATGAATAAATAAATAAATAAATAAATAAATGAATGAATGATTAAATTAATAAATAAAGCAGTGTTTTAGCCTACATTTAGAGAGATGAACAGTGTTTGTTATTTTAAAGTGATAGGACTAAGACAGACAATAAATAAGCTCTTTTATTTACATTTTCTTTGTTGATTATATTTTACTTTTTCATTGTATGTCTTAATTATTGTACATAAATAATAAATGAACAATTAAATAGGCCTAAATAATTATTTATTTAAAGTATTTATTTAAAGTACTGTATGTAAAATATATACAGTACTGTGCAAAAGTCTTTGATAAGTCCACCACCAGCTCTGGGAGCCTAAGACCGACCGACTGACCGACCATCCATGCATCCATCTATCTATCTATCAATCTAAAAGCTATTGAGCAAGTGCAGGGTCATTACTAGGCCCACACGGAATCTGCGCGCGCAGAATTCCGCAGATTTTCTGCAGATTTTCCGCAGATTTCCGCAGATTTTTAGCCTATCATTAATTCTGTTTATTTACTTAAAGTTAACTATTTACAGTTAATCTAATTGGATTTGCATTTTAAACAATAAATACAAGTTAAAAAGATATTATTTTTTATTTAACATATTAAGGTTTTAGTTATGATACTCCCAAAATAATTCCGCAGAAATCCGCAGATTTTTACCAAAATTCTCCGCAGAAATTGCAAAAAACGTCCGCAGATTCCGTCTGGCCCATTACTTTTGGGTGATCTATATGCTTAATATACAAACAGAAAATATGGGAAATATGTACAGAATATTCAGAAGAAAATTACTTTTGGAATCAGAAGACTAGCATGAAAGGTTTGTGTTTAACTCAACTTATTTAGCACCAGCAACAGCTTGAACTTTTTTGTTGAGTCTTTTCTGAAATGATGTGCTATTTATTATCAAGCATCTTTAAGCATGTCTAAGAGTTCTTCATTAGATTTATCATGTTCTATATTTCTTTAAGGATGAAAAGATAAGAGATAAGGAAAATTAAAAGTGTAATAGGAGATGATTCTTATCCTCTAAAGCCTTTTTTTTGTACTGTTACCCTCTGGAAGAAGGTTCAGAAGCATTAAATGCTCTTCTAATAGATATAAATTCACCTGTGTTTCTGAGGCCACTTGGCTTTATAACCTTACATTTAGCAAGTTTAAAATTTTTTATCTATGGGTCTTTCCTTATTGATGTTGATTTTTGTAGTATTAATATATTAATGAAGGTATTATGAAGCATGCTGGTTTGTGATTTTCAATATTGTGATTTGTCTCTGTATGCGTTTGTTGTGTCATGATGCTACTGCCCTAATTGAATTGCCCCTGGTGGAATTAATAAAGTTGTTAAACTTAAACTTTTTCTCTCCAGGTGAATCCCATACTGCCTATAATATTGCCTATACATACAGTATATAATATTCATGTCTGAACTCTGTGTAGGCCATTTCATGACTTCAGCTGTTTTTCTCTCCAGATATGATTTCTTTACATTAGCAGTGTGTTTGGGATCATTTTCATGCTAAAAATAAAACTATTACAAATTAGGTGCTTTCTACTAGGAATTACATGAGGGATTAAAACCTGTCTGTACTTTTCAGCATTCACAATCCCAGCAATTCAAGCAATATTGACAAGAGCTCTGGCAGAAATGCAGATCAAACCAGAAACATCTTTGATGTCACATCTAACTCTTTCTTTCATATGTCTTAAACAATTAGACCCAAAAAATTCCACTAGAACCTGCATTTTCTGGTTGTATTTTAATAAATAGAATGAGAAGTAATATAATGTCTTTATATTACTTTAATTATATATGCCTAAGCCTTTTGCACAGTACTGTATATATTTAAATATGTGAAGATTCAAATCTGAAGTTCTGTTTTTACTGCTAAAGGTTTAGTTTAAGATTTTAGTTTAAAATCAATCAACAATAAAATGTACAATGTTTATGTTGCTAGCGCATATTGTTATTCTTTAGGCGAACAATTAACCCGTGCAAGTTAATCCACTGAAAAACTGTTTGCTTTGGTCATTTTTAATCATAGTTTGACCATTTGCTTCTGCGCTTGTAGTGACGATCCTTCTCTGATGATGTCGGTTTGATGCTTCAGCCACAATATTCTTAACCACATGGTTATAAATAAATATACCATATATAATTTAATATATAAGACTAAACCATGTATAATTTCTGTTTAAATTGTATTACATTACTGATGGTCTAAATAAAAAAGTGTGTACCAGGTGGTCCAGATTGGCCCATGTGTTATTGAGAGCTCGTAGAGACTCCATCACGACAGCACAGGCCTCGTCCGTCTTGTTTTGGACGAGAGCACAGGCCTGTTCCTCCACTCTCTCCAGCTCTCTCTCCTTCTCCTTCACCATCACCTCCATCTCCTGCAGTTACACATCACATTAAGACAAATACAGTCAAAATTGTTCGCTCTCCTGTCAATTTTTCTTCTTCAAATGTTTCATAAATGATGTATAACAGAGCAAGGAATTTTTCACAATATTTCCTATAATATTTTTTCTTCTGGAGAAAGTCTTATTTGTTCAGCTAGAATAAAAGCAGTTTTTATTTTTTCAAAATCCATTTAAGGTCAATATTATTCGCCCCCTTAAGCAATTTTTTTTTTTTTTATTGTCCACAGAACAAACCAATGTTATACAATGACTTGCCTAACTACCCAAATTTGCCTAATTACCCTAGTTAAGCCTTTAAATGTCACTTTAATCTGAATACTAGTATCTTGAAAAATATCTAGTCAAATATTATGTACTGTCATCATGGCAAAGATAAAATAAATCAGTTCTTAGAAATGAGTTATTAAAACTGTTATGTTTAGAAATGTGTTGAAAAAATCTTCTCTCTGTTAAACAGAAATTAGGAGGAAAAAAATAAAAATCAGGGAGGCTAATAATTCTGACTTCAACTGTAGATCTCATGCTGAATAATATACGGTCATGATTGGTCAAATGGTCAAACCTGGCAGTCTTTGAGTGCGTTTTGCACAGAAGATAAGTTCTCAATCCTGTGTTTCCTCTTGAGTCTTTCTTCTTGAGCATCCAGCCATGCCTGCAGACCCTGAACTTTACCCTCATATTCCACCCAAGATGCCAACAAGCCTTCCAGATACTGCACCTAAAAGAGCAAAATGGCAAAATCATGCTATTTTACAGTACAACTGAGCTAAATTACACCAAATGGTAACATCAATTATAAATCAGTATGTAATCCTAAATAATATAACTGAATTATGAGAATTGCTTTTTGCTTGGATGTACATCAGCATCAAACCTTTTATTTATTTTGTAATGGACCATAGTAATATTCTTTTAAGTACCTTGACGTGCCAATACCATGGCTCATAACAATGGTAAATATTACTGTTAATGTCATGTTATATTCATAAATAAGAAATTTACAAGTACACGTGCATTATGTTATGAAAAATTGTGCAATTTTATAGTACATCTGAGCAATTTTATATCAAACCCTAACATTAATTATAAATCAGCATGTGATCGTAATTAATACGATTAAATTATGAGAAGATTTTTTTAAATATTTTTTGGACATTAAATGTTTATTTATTTGGTAATCTGCCATAGTATAATTCTTTGATGGTGGCTCAGTGCTTAGCACTGTCGCCTCACAGCAAGAAGGTTGCTGGTTCGAGTCCCGGCTGGGTCAGTTGGCATTTCTGTGTGGAGTTTGCATGTTCCCCCCATGTTGGCGTGGGTTTTCTCCGGGTGCTCCGGTTTCCCCCACAGTCCAAAAACATGCGCTATAGGTGAATTGAATAAACTAAATTGGGCATAGTGTATGTGTGTGAATGTGTGTGTATATGTGTTTCCCAGTTCTGGGTTGCAGCTGGAAGGGCATCCGCAGTGTAAAACATATGCTGGATAAGTTGGCGGTTCATTCCCCTGTGGCGACCCCTGATGAATAAAGGGACTAAGCCGAAGGATAATGAATGAATATTTTTTAAAATACCTTGAAGTGTCAATACCATGGCTAATAAAAATGGTAAATGTTACTGTAAATGTCATGTTATATTGACTTTCCGAAAAAAAAAATGTACAAGTACACATGTACTATAAAAATGTTAAAACTAGCAGATTATTAAGAGTATATTTTATAGTAGTGATGCATGGAAACTTTCGGTCAAGTCATATTATCGACCCATTTCGAAACTATAAATCCCATACATTTCAATGGCTTGAGCCTTAAAAAATCATACAAAACTGCATTATACTATTTAATAAAATAACAAATGATTAATACAAAGCATTTGTCCTTCGCTTTTGGTGCATGCAGAATTTTTGGTTTCGGACCAGAATAAAAATTTCTGTGCATCCCAATTTTAAAGTGTATTTTCATAAACTAAAAAGGTATTTAACTAGTTTGTACAATGTCAGTATACCTATAAATACCAATACCACTTGTAATACAAACAATAAGCATAGTAGTAAGCCAGCTGTATACTTTATAGTTTATAATAGCTAATATAGTTATAGTTTACAACAGTCACACAAAATTATATTTTACTTTTTGATCCATTAATATTAGTATACCTACTAATAAAGTATAAAAATAGACTTCAAGTATTCTGGTAGCACTTTATTCCACAGTCCTGTGTCGTATGTGGATCCTATGTATGTATCATAGTCATTTAATAAACTAGGTAATAAACAAGAGCGAACTCCAAACTCAGCATTTTACATTACACAAATACTATGAAATACAGTGCAACTAATATTCTAATAAAAAAAGAACTGAAGAATACTTATATTTGTAATAATTTGGTAGCACAGCTCACACTGAAGTTATCAACAGATTATCTCTTTGAAAAGTCCTAATAATGTGAAGTCTTACCCTCTCTGTGATGCGTGTCTGCAGGATCTGCCAGTGGCAGTTCATGGCGCCCAATTTTTCAGCAAAATCAGTTTTATCACTGCGTTTGCTCTCGACGTCCGCGCCGCTGATCTGGAGCACTGACTGATTCACAAAGTCCACAGTGAGCTGTTTGCAGTTCACATCCACCCTGAAGCCCTACAGGAGGAAAACCACAGTAAGAAACCAAGAGTAAATATGAGCAATGAAGGCTGGGGAAAAGTGTCTTTATTGTTTAACTTGAGATTTTTTGTTCAAAATATTTTATATCAGAAAAACTGAATAATTTCTACTCGACAAGATTGTGATTAATATGATTCCTTCAGTACCAACTTTTATCACTGGATAGCATTAAAGGGCACCTATGATGCAAACTCATCTTTTGTAAGCGGTTTGGACAGAACTGTGTGTAGCTATGGTGTGTCCACAGTCATATTGGAGTGATAGAAACACAATAAATCTCTTTTAGAAATTTCCTGACGTTAAAATAGGGTCCAAATGCCAGTGATTTTGAGGCCTACCACAAGATGAAACTGAATGAGGAGACTCATCAAATGCTAATAATAAACGTTTACAAAGCGATGTAATACTTTCGAAAATTACGATTGCTATATATATGTCCATGCCTAATGTCTGATGGCCAGAAAGGGATTATTTTTTTAGAAATTGTTAATATTTTGGTATTTGTGATGCAGCAAGCCCAGTGATTTTTGTGTACACTATGACTTTATATAAAATTCACTTTAATGTGTGATATGAATAAAAAGTGATCATAAACTAATGTTTTGTCAATTCAAATGAGTGGCAGCTTGGACCCGGAAACAGTATTACATACATCACCATCACGTCACCACTTAACAAGCGGATTTCAGAATGCGGGATAGTGAAAGTGTTGCGTGTGGATGACGTCAAACTTCTGGAGCGTTTTCTTCCGTGTTTGGTGCATCTTCATTATCGTTCAGTTTGACTTTATCACGGCTGAGATCATGCGGTGTGACATGAGAGCCATGTTCGTGCAGTCTGACATGCTACAATCGTTAAGGATTATAAAAAATCTCACAGTGTGAGCCGGCCTTAACTTAGAAAAGTATCATGTACTGTCATGATGACAAAGACTAAAGAAATGAGTCATTAAAACTATTATGTTTAAATATGTGTAAAAAATATTCTCTCCTTTAAACAGCACTAGGGGAATTTTTGAAAAACTTCACATGAAGATTAATCATTTTGGTTTGTTTAAACTGTACTTTATTTTGCTCTAATAAACTCTTTTATTTAATAAAACTCTTTTTTGGCAATTGTTGGTTCTCAACAGTCTTGTCTTCTAAAATTATTAACAACAATTCAGATTTTTTTTCACACCTTTCTTTTCTTATTTTACTAAGGGTGCCAACATTAGCGGAGGGTAATAGCGGAGGGTTTGTAGCTGTACAAACATTAAAGGGATAGTTAACCCAAAATGAAAATCCTGTCAAATCATTTCCTCACCCTTTTGCTTGTGTCAAACCTTCATTTTTCAAACCTTTTTATTTTTGAGTTTTTTTCCTCTGTTAAGTGGAGTTTATTTATAAACTAATTTCGAGAGGATCACGTGCTTATGATTGCTAGCAGCTGGACCCACATTATCCAAATCAACATGCACCAATCAGATGATCCCTTAACTACTATAAATATCCCGGGTTCCATATCACCGCTATCTTCGCTTTGAAGAAAGCTTGGCCTGAAGCAGCAGCTGCCACTGCTACTACTTCTACTGCTGCTGACAATACTACTACTACTGCTGTTACTGCTAATACTACTGCTGCTACTGCTAATGCTGCTTCTGCTAATGCTGCTACTGCTAATGCTGCTGCTAATGCTGCTGCTGCTACTGCTAATGCCGCTGCTAATGCTGCTGCTAAATGCTGCTGCTACTGCTTTTGCTGCTACTACGACTACAAAAAGGTCTTCGCTCTGAAGACCGCTCTGCTTGCATCTACTGCTACAACAACAAATACTTCTACTCCAAAAAACAACTGCTCTCCTATTACAACGCCAACAACAAATTCTACAACAACGTCAACAGCAACATCAAAATCTTCCACTTAAATGCCTCACACGACGCATCCGCTGTGTCTTCAACCCAATTCCCTAGCAAGATCACAGTCTACAAACTCCGCCTAAACTCAAGAAGCCGGCAATTTCAAACATTGCAATGAAGCCAAACTCTCACTGCTCTCATAAGGGGTGCACCTGCGGTAACGTATATAGCACACTTCAAAGGAAAGCCTCACAGAGAATAACCACTCTCCAGCAAAGTCTAAACATTTCTTGAAAGACTAGCGTGAATTCCAAAAAAAAGAACTCACCTCTGAAGCCTCCCGCCTGCCTACAGATCCATACCATTCTGATAGCATGAAGTAATTCATCTGCATAGCCCAATCCGCAAATATTAGTCCATGGTATATTCCTACATTGATCTCCAGTCATAACAATTGTGATCCTGCTCTAAAAAAATGGCCGTCCGCCATTTTCACCCTTGATAGACACGCCTTCAAGCCAATAGCTGAAAGAGAAGCGCCACTATCCAATGAGCTCAAACTTGAGATGGTCCAGCCCTCTCTCTCTCGTCAGGTTAAGAATAGACTCTGACCTTATGAATAAATGACATAGTCTTTAAGCACAGGATTTGATTTTGGCAGTTTGTTTAATTAAACAAATAATAATAAATTAATTATCTATAAAAAAAAAAAAAAAACTTGCCATATCTGATAGCCATTTAAATTCCAAAGATTATTACTCAGATATTAAAAACATTCAACACAGAAGTCCAATTGTAATATGACAGTGACTTGTATGTTCACACACTAATGTCATACGTGAATTCATAATAGCAAGTCGGTTGGACGTAAATGGCAAAGAAACAAACTTCCCGCTTGACTGCTATGAATGGGAGGACATTCCTGACGAATGGAGCAATGTTTCATCCATCGACTCTGTTTAGATACATTTGTATTTTAAACATTCAAACTCCACTCCACTACCACTTCACCTACTCAGTCTTCAAGAGACACTTCCAGGACCACTAGAAAAGCCACGGTCCATATCTTCAGCTCTCCATCCATCTGCCCTCCTGCGGGGGGTCAAATGCCCACCTCAACTATCTTTGCATTGGATCTACAAAGCTATCGTACCATGCATTAACAAAAGGAGCTTCCATTCACAGTTGCCCTTGCCCTCATTAGGACGCCTCACATGGATATCAGCTTAAACAATTCATTGCGTCTGCCATACACGTATCTTGTTGTATTTAATTTCTGATTCTCTCTCGTTTCTTAATTCAGAGTTCTTGACAGAAGGCACCAGAAGTTGACCCTCATCCAACCTATTACACTCTAAATTCATTCTAAAGCTACTGCAAAATCCGCAGCTGACGATCATCTTATTAAAGAGATCGACAACCCCCTTTTATGATTGGACTGCTCTCTGCCCCACCCTTCAAGATGTCACGTATTAGTCCCATAAGCAGTACAACACTCAAACTCTTTAACAAAGGATTCTATCTAATAATTACAGATTAAGGAAGCCACAGTACAATGCATTATAAAGGCATTCCTATTCACCACCTTTAACGCCGCTTTAAGACGCCTCATATTGACATCAGCTATAAAATAATTTATCTTGTCTGCTGAATATGTGCCATTTGCAAAACAAATAACTGACGTGTTTTTCTTTCCAGAAATCTGGTCATTGGCTCCAGAAGCAGACCCCAACCCAACGCCTGTCCCTCCCTTTCCAGAAAAGACACCTCCACCCTAATATCATAAACTCATGGCTCCCGCAGGAGTTAATATGAGCTTCGGCTCTCACAAGAGCCTCACCTATCCCCTCACATTTCTGTTTCCCCTGACAGCGTTGAGTGCTTTCGCTGTTTCCTACTAGCTCTTTACTCCTTGCTTTGACTCTCACCTAACCTCCTTCCTCCATCTAACCAGCTAATGCCATACTCCAGACTAAGGGCTCGAGCACGACCCTGTCTCCATATGCGTATACGTATACGCATATTTGCGTATATATGCGAGTACGTATGTGTGTGTGTGCGTGTGGGTGTGTGTGCGTGTGGGTATATGTGTATGCGTGTATGTGTGTGTAGGTATGTATACGTGCGTGTGTTTATATGCATGCATGCATGCATGCGTGTCTGTGTGCGCACATGTGCGTGCGTATGTACAGTATGCGTGCATGCGTATGTATGTATGTATGTATGTATGTATGTATGTATGTATGTACCTTTCTGTCTCTAACGTCTGCTATGCTTCTTTTCCAGAATTTCGGCTCTTGGCACCAGAAGCAGACCAGCATCCAACACCTGTCCCACCTTATTCACAAATGATATTGCCATAAATCACCCACTACACCAGCTACACGAAACCTCTATATCTCTTATCCTGCACGCCATTGCTCCCAGAACCCAGCAAACATATCTCACAGCATGGAATGCTTCAAGCTTTTCCACTCCCTATTCAAAATACAATTCCCAGATTTCTCACTACTTTCCATCACCTCCTTTATTTTCACACCTACACACTGCAAAAAACATTCAGGCTAGCTCTATAAAAAGCTACCTTAGCGGGATCCAATTTTTCATAAACTGATACACGGGTCCCCCTCAGAAGCCATTTCCAATTCACAAACCTCCCTCCTTATCAAAGGTATCCAAAAAATGCACCCCCCCCCCTCCCCGACACCAGACAACCCATTACACTCAACATACTTTCAAGATGCATCCATACACTGCGCAAAGGATACCTTTCCACTCATGCAGCCCGCACACTTCATGCCATGTTCACCTTAGCCTTTTTCGGCTTCCTTAGGTGTTCAGAAATGGCCATTACATCCAAATTTAAACCCGCCACCATCTGATCTAACTCTGCAGAATGATGAAACAATAGCTTTTTCATCAAGCACAGCAAAACAGATCAGTCAGGGAAAGGGCACTTTATTTTCAACATTCCCTCCCCCACACGTCCTTTCCAAACCCTTCTTGCATTCCTCCACTTTAGGAGAGCTCAAGATCCTAACCCCCTTGCCCCCCCTTTACTGATGACGTCAACCGTCCAGTAACCCGTTTTTGGTTTCAAAAACACTTATAGAAGTGCTCAGCCTTTCAGGCTTTTCCCCTGAACTATATTCTAGCCATTCATTTAGAATTGGCGCAGCCACTACAGCAGCACTCAGAGGTCTTTCCTCACAACAAATTCAGACCTTAGGCCGCTGGTCTTCCGATGCCTTCAAAGCCTACATTCGCCTCAGCCAACCCCACCTTAAGGAAGCTCAAAAGGCACTATCCAGCTAAGTGCGCACCCGCTGTACGGGCGTAAGTGGTGGCGCGTGCGTATACACGCATGCATGACTATGTGAGTATGTGAGTATGCGTGAGTGCCTGCGCATGCGCGCATATATGTGTGTGAATGAACGAGCAGGTGCGGGTACGCGTACGTGCGACGCATTTGTATGCGGGCACGTGCACGTGTCTGTGCATGTGCGTATGTATGTATGCTTATGTTTTGTACGTGTGAGTGTTCATGCTTATGCTTGTATGTACTTTCTGCTTCCAAGCTATGCTAAGCTTGCCACCCTCCCCTACGGCTCGGACCCCCGCAGGGGTCCATCACGAGCTTCGATTCCCGCAGGAATCTTTCTAGGCCCATTCCAGGCCAACCCCCTCACAATCACATTCCCAGATGGAGTCATCATCGCCCCATCCTGTCTCCCCACTCCTTCTGGTTCCCGTAGCCCCCCCATGGCTCTGACCCCCGCAGGGGTCGCTCCGAGCTTCGACTCCCGCAGGAGTCATCACTGCCCACCCCCCAGCCTTTAAGAATGCGTAGTCACGTGTGTGTATTTACATATGCTCACGTATACGCATGTGCGTATGAATAAGTGTGCGTGCGTGTGTGCGTGTACGCGCACGCATTGCGGGCCCTAGCGTGCGTGTCCTTCCACGTGCGTAGGCCAGCTTGCGTGCGCCTGAATGTTACCTCCCCCCCCTTCTTTTCTTCCTTCCGGCGTCGAGATTCTCCGCCCCATTTTTCTCTAACTCAATTTCGGCGAGTTAACACGCCACTCTCATCTTTTCCAATAGGCCCTCAATCCTCAGCTCTAACTCCCGCAGGAGTGACTAAAACGAGCTTCGACTCCCGCAGGTGTCTCGCCCCGGCCACCTCCTGCCGTAGTCTCCACCGCCCCCTCCCTCTCCCAGACTCCGGTAGGAGAAATGCCCCCGCATGGCTCTGACCCCCGCAGGGGTCGCTCCGAGCTTCGACTCCCGCAGGAGTCATCACCGCCCCCCCCCATGGCCACTAGGAATGCATATACACTTGTATATAATCATATACAGGCGTATGCGCATGTATGTATGAGTATGTGTGTTCGGGAACGTGCATATGCATTACGCGTATTCATACGCGTATGTAAGCTCGCTTTGCGCGCCCGAGCGTGTGTGTCTCTGCATGCACGTAGGCCCGCATGCTTGCGCTTGCACGATTCCCCTTCTCCTTTTCTTCCTTCTGGCGTCGAGATCCTCCGCCCCCCCTTTTTTCTCTCTATCTTATTTCGGCGAGTTAACCCGCCACCCTTTCCTCTTCAGCTAGGCCCTCAATCTCCAGCTCTAACTCCCCCAGGAGTGACTAAAACGAGCTTCAACTCCCGCAGGAGTTCATGCCCCCCCCAGCCCACCTCACACCCCTTCTTGCAGGAGTCTTCACAGACCAAAAAACTTTTCCCGACCCCTGCAAAAATTCCGCCCACCCCAGCTCGCTCCCGCAGGAGGTATCCGAGCTTCGACTCCCGCAGGAGTCAATCCCGCCCCTCCCACGCCCCCGCTTAGACTCCAGCAAGAGTCTACTTTTTGCCGCTCCCGCAGGAGCCTCTCTTTCCTAAGCAATCAATGTTATATCCAGCAGCCGGATATGGCATTGTTCCATCTGCATTTGGGGGGTTCTTCAATACGCGGCTGCTGTCCCGAGCTTTTGTAAGGCATTTTGGGGAGTTCTCGAGATCTACCTGAGCTCGATCTCCCCTCTCGCCTTGCAACGGGAGGGAGCCCCGGGCTCGAGGATCTCATGAGCTCAGGGCTCTCTCCCGGGACAGCATGCCAAACAAGCTTTATAACTAATCATCAGCTAAGTGTGAACTCTTGAAGTGGAGTTTATTTATAAACTAATTTCGAGAGGATCACGTGCTTATGATTGCTAGCAGCTGGACCCACATTATCCAAATCAACATGCACCAATCAGATGATCCCTTAACTACTATAAATATCCCGGGTTCCATATCACCGCTATCTTCGCTTTGAAGAATCCCCCCTTCCACCCCTACTCCTTCCCTTTTCTAGATGGGTGACACGGTGGCCCAGCGCTTAGCGCTGTTGCCTCACAGTAAGAGTGTCAATGGTCCTAGGCTCTACCTAACCAGCGGGCATTTCCTGTGCGGAGTTTGCATGTTCTCCCCGTGTTCACGTGGGTTTTCTCCGGGTCCTCCGGTTTCCTCCCACCGATTAAAAACACGCAACCTAAATTTGATTGATCAACTTTATAGACTTGCTCCATATGTAGTACCTATCGCGTTAAAGAGAACTACTATCTGCTCTTCAACACTACGAAGGGGGAGTTCTCGAGATCTACCTGAGCTCGATCTCCCCTCTCGCCTTGCAACGGGAGGGAGCCCCGGGCTCGAGGATCTCATGAGCTCAGGGCTCTCTCCCGGGACAGCATGCCAAACAAGCTTTATAACTAATCATCAGCTAAGTGTGAACTCTTGAAAGATATTATTTTGAAGAATGCTGGAAACCACTGACCTTCATAGTATTTCCTACTATGGAAGTCAATAGCTGTTTCCATCCAAAAATGCGAATGAACTTTATGCGCAAAACTGGATTATCGCATAAAAGACGTGCGAATAAAGCAGCGTTTCCATCCAACGAGTCAAAGCGAACAAAATCGTCACTTCCTGATTAACTGGCGCCAAATATTAACAGTAAAAACTGAATTTGCTGCAGTAGGAGAATCTTTTCTTCATCTGATAAATGACTTGCGCCTCAGAAGGCAATCCTGACACACAGTGAACGCGCGGTGGCGTTTGAAGGTGTCAGACGCGGAGCACAGACACTCTTGATTCTGGAGGTCATTAATAATATAATAACACTAATACTGAAACGGTAAGGTGTTTTAGAATGACCAAAACAACATTTCAGATGGTTTATAATGTGCTCAGCCTGCTGGTTTGTCCATTTACACACATTTTTATCATCACATGATGTCCTATAACAAAATCACATGACTTTAATGCGCACACTGGAATTTGTGCGGTAAAAGTGTTTCCATCGTAGTTTATGCGCATCTTTTCTTATCGAATAAAAAGTTTATCCTACTCAGTTATGCGCATATGTTTTTTATGCGCATTTTAGAAATGTATGCACATCATGGCGTTTCCATCAACCGTTTTTTTAAACGGTTAAAAATAGGTGGATGGAAACATAGCTAGTGGTTACAGGTTTTCAGCGTTCTTCAAAATAATACCTTTGGTGTTCAAACGAGGAAAGAAACTCAAAGGTTTGCGACCACTTGAGGAAGAGTAAATAATGAGTAAATGTTCATTTTTGGGTGAACTATCCCTTTAAAACTCATAGTACTCAGTCTCGTGCATTCAGACTTCTGATCCACTTAGACAAGACTGACCATCTGTAGAGCTGAAAACAGCATCACCTTATATCGCTGCAGGTACTCTTGAATGACCTTTGACCCGACAGCCCCTTTCAGATTCTCCTCATCCTCTTCTATCACCCTCTCCATCAGCGAAATCCAGTTCACCAGCTCCGTTATAGCATGACGGGATGCCAGCTTATCCATCTGAGACTAAAAACAACACATCTTTTAAAGACAATAGCTTGAGAAAGACCAGACAGGAACTAAGAACCTCAGAAATGAAACTAATCCTCTTTGCTGGAGAAGATAAGCCTGTTTGTATCTGTACCTGGTGGAGTTTCTCTTGAACTATGGGAATGCGGGAGAGCAGTTCAGACCACTGAGAGTCCAGACAGGACAGTTCAGCCCGCAGAGACGCAGTATCCATCTTTTTCAGTCTGAGGAGCTGGTTTCCCTCATTCAGCACTGAGGCCTTGAGACTGGAGCGAGTCTCCACTTCTTTACTGAACTCCTATACAGCAGAAAAGATGATGAATTAAAGGGGTGGTCCACTACGATATCATGTGTAATGTAGCATAAAAATAGACATGAACAACATCTCTAAATGTAAGATGCTTAAAGTTCAATGCAAAGGGAGACATTGGCTTTTACAGAGTTAGCTTAGCAAAGCCTACAGCGTACAAATTTGGGGACTACAAAAAATACATCCAGCCTAGTGAGATCACAAGGGCTTCCGGTTACATGCATTCACCTCACGCACACACCCTGCGTAGCGAAGGGGCGTGGCCAGAGGCACTGTAATGTTATAGCAAAGAAAGCTAAAATGGCGTCCGAAAGTTCTCTGTGTCACCATAATGCTGTAATAATGCTTTAAATACAATTTTAATATTTAATGTTTAAAACAAATCTTATGTGAAAAACATTAATTAGTCAAAGTAAATTATTATACAATAATTATATATTACAAAATTCATGATAAAAATAAAGCATCCTTGTGATTTTACATGGGACAAATTGTTTGCAGTATGGATAAAAAATAAAATAAAATAAAATAAAATAAAATAAAATAAAATAAAATAAAATAAAATAAAATAAAATAAAATAAAATAAAATTAAATTAAATTAAATTAAATAAAATTAAATTAAAAATAATGTGACAAGCATTTTGGAAAAAAAGAAAATAACAAGCTCTAATATAAAAAGTTCTAAAATAAAAAGCTCTAAATTTAACCATAAAATAAAACAAAAAATAATCTACTAAAATAAAATAAATTGAAAGGTAGTTTGGAAAATAAAATAAATGAAAAGCTTAAAAATGAAAAAAAAAAGCTGAAAATTAAAATTACATAAAATAAAAAAATAAAATAAAATAACCTCACAAGAAATTTGGAATAAAAAAAATAAATAAAAAACTCTCAAATAAAATAGAAAGAATATAAAATAAAATCAAATACATTAAAAGCTCTAAAATAAAATAAAATTATAATTAAATAAAAATTTATTTAAATAAAATAATACAAAATACAACAACCCAATATGACAAGCAGTATGTAAATGGAAATCAATAAAAAGCTTTAAAGTGAAAAATAAAAAAGCTCTGAAATAAAACTATAATAAAATAAATAAACTAAAATGTTGCATAAGAAATTAAATTAAACACCTTAAAATAATATTAAAAAGCTCTAAAAAGTCATAAGATATTCCCTTTTAAACATTAAAACAAGCCTGACTAACCAGAAAAGCCGACAACTGGCCTTTAACAGTGTCCAGTTCCTGTGGTCCAGCAACAAACTCTGTGTTCCAGAACTCCAAACGCTCCAAAGCCTCCAGTAACCATCGGCTCAGTTCAACAGACTCACTCTTATACCTGTAACCAAACAACAAGCACATAATGTATATTCACAAAACATCATAGACTAAAATCCAATGAAAGCAGAAAGCAGCGGCTGACCTGGTTAAATGCTTCAACATGGACTGGAGGTTCTGCAGCTCCTTGTTGACTTTGGTGGTGTTGTTGAGCCAGTGTTCTCCTAAAATCGTAAGTTGGTTCTCCAGACTCGAGCAGCTCACATATGACAGAAGATGTTTTCCCTCTTCCAGAACTTGATGGAGCTTGTGTTGGTGCTCCACCAGACTGGATCTTAGAGTCTTTAGAGGAGACTGGTGTTAGGTTATCTATCCTAAAACATCTTATCCTAACATACAGCTGGGACAATAAGTATTGAACGTGTGATGATTTTTCCTGGTAAATTTATTTCAAAAGGAGCAGATGACATGAAATTGTACAAGATTTTGGTAAAAACCCAAACAATCCAAACATATAAATGTTTTTTTTTTTTCAGAAACTATGTTATGTGTGATAACAATAGAATGACACAAGGAGAAAATATTGAACTGATTAAATGTATTTAATACTTTCTATAAAAGACTTTGTTGGTAACAATAGCTTCAAGACGCCTCTTGTGTAGGAAACAGGGTCAGTCACACTGCTCAGCTGTGATTTTTTTTTACCTCATAATTCAACGTACAGGTAGTCTTCAAATATTGATGGTTCTGTGACTCTTGTCTATCAACTCTAAACTTTAGTTCTTTTTGCTCTATTGGGTTCAAGTCAGGTGATTGGTTGGGCCATTCTACAGCTTGATTTTCTTTTTCTGAAAGCATTTGAGAGTTTCCTTGGCTGTGTTTTGGATGCTTGTCTTGCTGAAATGTCCACCCTAGATTCACTTTCATCATTCTGCGAATGTAGATTCTGGACTGAAGCAGATAATCCTTATTTACAATGATGAAGGGCAGAGGGTAGCTAAATAATACTGAGAGATTTCAGCTGCTGTCTGGACTTTCCATGCCTTTTTACAAATCCCTTTCTTGATGTGTTCAATACTTTTTCCCCTGTGTCGTTTCATTTTATCGCACATAACTTAATTTAAATAAATTCGATTTGTTTTCTTAGATTGTATGGATTTCTTTGGTTGTTACTGACATCTGGTGGAAAATTTATGTCAAGAGCACCTTTAGAAATATATTTTCTGAGAAAAACAGTGATGTGTTCAATACCTTTTTTAACCTGCTGTAAACACAGTACAAGTTTTATTCCTCCATGATGTACCTGATAGAGCTGTATTCTTTCATTAAGCCTCTCCTCTGTCTCCTCCACCAGACCGACGCTCGGCAGACTCCCCTCCACAACCTCTAGCAGCCGGTACAGTGTCTGATAGTCCAAAACTAGACGACTCCATGTCTATCAAAGAAATAAAAGTGTAAAATAGATATGCAAGTGTGTAAAATATTACTGCAATATTAATGCTAGTATTTAAAAAAAAAACTACTTTTCAATTTCGATCAAATGAATGCATCATTGCTGAAAAAGGCATACATTTCTTCTTAGATAAAAAAAAAATGTTTCTAGCAAACCATAACCCTGCGTGGAGAAACAAGGGTAATAGAGAAAACAAAACAAAACACAACACATAACAAAAAAACAACAAACACACAAAAAATAAAAAATACAAGAGACACAGACAGACACAGACAGACACACACACACACACACACACACACACACACACACACACACACACACACACACACACACACACACACACACACACACACACACACACACACACACACAAACTTAAGATAAAACGCATAACAAAACAAACAAAACGCAAAACAAAACCAAACAAACACCAACAAAACAAAAAACACAGAACAAAACAAACAACAACAAAAACACACAAACAAAAAGGCAAAACACAGAAAAAACAAACAAACAAACAAACAAACAAACAAACAAACAAACAAACCATTAAAAAACCCAAAACAAACAATCATAAAACACTAATCAGATAAACACAAAACAAAACAAATAACAAAAAACACAACAAAACAAAAACACAAAAAACTAAAAGAAAAAACACAGAACAAAAAACAAAAAACAAAACAAACAAACAAAAAACAAAACAAACCATCATAAAACACAAATCAGATAAAGACAAACAGAACAAAACAAAAACAAACAACAAAACAAAAACATAAAAAACAAAAGGTAAAAACACAGAACAAAATAAACAAACAAACAAATAAAAAAATAAAACAAACCATCATAAAACACAAATCAGATTAAGACAGAACAAAACAAAACAAACAACAACAAAAAACAACAAAACAAAAACACATAAAAAAAATAAAAATAAAAACACAACAAAACAAAGACACACAAAAAAACTAAAGATAAAACACAGAACAAAACAAAAAAAACAATCAAAAAACACAAATCAGATAAACACAAAACACCAACAAAAGACAGAATAAAACAAAACAAACACCAACAAAACAAAAAAACACAGAACAAAACAAACAACAACAAAAACACAACATAACTACACAAAAAGGCAAAAACAAAGAAAAAACAAACAAACAAAAAACTAAACAACCATCAAAAAACCTAAAACAAACAATCATAAAACACAAATCAGATAAACACAGAACAAAACAAAACAAACAACAACAAAAAAAACACAACAAAACAAAAACACATAAAAAACAAAAGGTAAAAACACAGAACAAAACAAAACAAAAAAAACTAACAAAAAACCCCAAAACAAACAAACAAACAAACAAACAAACAAACAATCAAAAAACACAAATAAGATAAACACAAAACTACACGCCAAAAAACACACAACAAAACAATAAAACAAACAGAACTACAAAAAATAAAACAAAACAATCCCTGGACAGCACAAGTGCTTTAGAGAAAGTACAGGGAGTGCAGAATTATTAGGCAAATGAGTATTTCATCCTCTTTATGCATGTTGTCTTACTCCAAGCTGTATAGGCTTGAAAGCCTACTACCAATTAAGCATATTAGGTGATGTGCATCTCTGTAATGAGAAGGGGTGTGGTTTAATGACATCAACACCCTATATCAGGTGTGCATACAGTAATTATTGGGCAACTTCCTTTCCTTTGGCAAAATGGGTCAAAAGAAGGACTTGACAGGCTCCGAAAAGTCAAAAATAGTGAGATATCTTGCAGAGGGATGCAGCACTCTTAAAATTGCCAAGCTTCTGAAGCGTGATCATCGAACAATCAAGCGTTTCATTCCAAATAGTCAACAGGGTCGCAAGAAGCGGGTGGAAAAACCAAGGTGCAAAATAAATTGCCCATGAACTGAGAAAAGTCAAGCGTGCAGCTGCCAAGATGCCACTTGCCACCAGTTTTGCCATATTTCAGAGCTGCAACATCACTGGAGTGCCCAAAAGCACAAGGTGTGCAATACTCAGAGACATGGCCAAGGTAAGAAAGGCTGAAAAACGACCACCACTGAACAATACACACAAGCTGAAACGTCAAGACTGGGCCAAGAAATATCTCAAGACTGATTTTTCTAAGGTTTTATGGACTGATAAAATGAGAGTGAGTCTTGATGGGCCGTGGCTGGATCGGTAAAGGGCAGAGAGCTCCAGTCCAACTCAGACGCCAGCAAGGTGGAGGTGGAGTACTGGTTTGGGCTGGTATCATCAAAGATGAGCTTGTGAGGCCTTTTCGGGTTGAGGATGGAGTCAAGCTCAACTCCCAGTCCTGCTGCCAGTTTCTGGAAGACACCTTCTTCAAGCAGTGGTACAGGAAGAAGTCTGCATCCTTCAAGAAAAACATGATTTTCATGCAGGACAATGCTCCATCACACGCGTCCAAGTACTCCACAGCGTGGCTGGCAAGAAAGGCTCTAAAAGAAGAAAAACTAATGACATGGCCTCCTTGTTCACCTGAACTGAACCCCATAAAGAACCCGTGGTCCATCATCAAATGTGAGATTTACAAGGAGGGAAAACAGTACACCTCTCTGAACAGTGTCTGGCTGTGGTTGCTGCTGCACGCAATGTTGATGGTGAACAGATCAAAACACTGACAGAATCCATGGATGGCAGGCTTTTGAGTGTCCTTGCAAAGAAAGGTGGCTATATTGGTCACTGATTTGTTTTTGTTTTGTTTTTGAATGTCAGAAATGTATATTTGTGAATGTTGAGATGTTATATTGGTTTCACTGGTGAAAATAAATAATTGAAATGGGTATATATTTGTTTTTTTGTTAAGTTGCCTAATAATTATGCACAGTAATAGTCACCTGCACACACAGATATCCTCTTAAAATAGCTAAAACTAAAAACAAACTAAAAACTACTTCCAAAAATATTCAGCTTTGATATTAATGAGTTTTTTGGGTTCATTGAGAACATGGTTGTTGTTCAATAATAAAATTAATCCTCAAAAATACAACTTGCCTAATAATTCTGCACTCCCTGTATAACCAAAAATATAATCAAATAAAATTTTAAATAAAATAAATGATCTGCATCCTTGCTGAGCAAACAAATGAACTCTTACTGATAGCAAACTTTTTAAATGCGCTATATATAAAAATCATCTTACCTCAGAGACGCACTCCAGCTCAACTCCTTTTTTATGCGCTTGTTTCAGCACATCCTGAGCACGAGCCAGTGTCTCTTCAAGAGTCTGACGCTCACGCGGTAAAACAAAGGCACTAATTTTCTTGTAAAATGTTTCGGTGAGGACCATGTGCCACTCTAAGCCTTGGAAAAACTCCTGGAAATTCAACATTTGTGGTCAAGTCAGACTGAACATTTTTTCAGATCCATATGTATTTTTACAACATTTAACACACACATAGTCTTCATAAATTATTTAGGAGTTTGTTGTACCTTGTGTTTGTCTAGAAGGTTGTGCACGTCCTCTACTGAGCCGGCGATCATCTTTTGGTCAGCGGTCATCTTATCTTGAGCCGTGTCCACCAGATCAATCAGATCTTGCAGAACTCGTTCATACTGATTCTTCAGAGCCATATTCTGGTTTAGTCCACTCCGTCTCGAGCCCACCGTCATCACTAGCTCCTCATAAGCATCCTGTCCAACAGAGAAAACATACCGAATTATTAGCCCTCCTGAATTATTAGCTGATTTCTTAGCTCTTAGCTGATCTTTTGCCATGATGACAGTACATAACATTTTACCAGATATTTTTTAAGACACTAGTATTCAGCTTAAGGTGACATTTAAAGGCTTAAGTAGGGTAATAATAAAAAAAAATTCTCAGGAAGGCTAATAATTTTGACTTCAACTGTATTTAAATGCAATAACTCTGTATAATTATGCGTATGTAAGTGTAAAGTGTTGATGCCAGTGATTGGTTGTGCACCTGGAGCTTCAGCAGCTCATTGGTGGAGAACTGGTCTGGCTGTAGCTCCGCCCCTCTGGCTTTCAGCTCTGTTATTCTGTGCTCAAAGTCTTTCAGTGTCTCCTCTGCCTCTGCAATGGTCTGTCAGAAGAAAAGTGTTATACAGTAGTTGTTAATTTAATATGTTCGAATTGTTAATAAAACATGTATTCATGAGATAACATAAAAACTAAACAATTATAAAAAGCACTTTGAGCAAAAAAAAAAAGGAGAAATTTTAAAACAAGTTTAAGTTGAAGAATAAAATATACAAAACAAACAGAAATTAATTAATTAATTAATAAGTTCAAAGTAAAATATAATAAAGTCAAAGCAGTTTTTGTTAAGAAAAATGAAAGATAATATAAAATATTCAAATACAATGAAAAACTTGAAAATTAGATTAAATGAAATTAGTAAAATGAGAACACTTGAAAATTGATTAAAGAGTATGAACCCTTTCTTGCTTTTTTATTTTTTATTTATTTATTTTATTTTATGGCAACGCAGTGGCGCAGTAGGTAGTGCTGTTGCCTCACAGCAAGAACGTCGCTGGGTCGCAGGTTCGAACCTCGGCTGGGCTGGGTCAGTTGGCGTTTCTGTGTGGAGTTTGCATGTTCTCCCTGCATTCGCGTGGGTTTCCTCCGGGTGCTCCGGTTTCCCCCACAGTCCAAAGACATGCAGTACAGGTGAATTGGGTAGGCTAAATTGTCCGTAGTGTATGAGTGTGAATGTGTGTGTGTGGAAATTCCCAGAGATGGGTTGCGGCTGGAAGGGCATCCGCTGCGTAAAATCGTGCTGGATAAGTTGGTGGTTCATTCCACTGTGGCGACCCCGCAAGGGACAAAGCCGACAAGAAACTGAATGAATGAATGAATAAATGAATTTTATTT
This sequence comes from Danio kyathit, assembly GCA_903798195.1. Lineage (NCBI taxonomy): Eukaryota > Metazoa > Chordata > Actinopteri > Cypriniformes > Danionidae > Danio > Danio kyathit. Next base: position 10,337,515 of record LR812535.1, read on the forward strand.
TATTTCTTCTCGTTAAATCCTTGTTGTTAAAGCATGTAAAATACTTTTGCTGTATCATGAAACTGCACATGCTTGTTCTCGTTAATAACGCAAAGTATTAAAAAGAATTAAATTACTATAAAATTAAAGCTAAAGAGAAACAAAACTAAAACAAAAATCAATAAGAGAGACAAAACTGCATAACATTGCCAAAATGAAAATAAAACTTTTCAAAATATGAGTATTGTATATATTTATACACATATTAAAAATGCTGCTACATTACTATACAGAAATACAATGAATAATCGCTTAATACAAGCAAATACTGTATAATCACTTAATACAAGCAGTCTATTACATTAATTAACTACAAGCTATTTTCTTTGTAATCTACTTTTTGGGAAAAATAAAAAAGTGGGGGATGTTTTATTATTGCTTATGGTCAAATATGTGTTGTTCCACACCAAAAAAGTTTAAGAAAAACAAATTTGAAGACAAAAAATACAAACTATTTTCTTCGTAATCTCCTTTTTTAAATAAAAAAACTATTTAGTATTTAATATTTCTATTATTTAGTATTTTATTTTATTTAGATTTTATTATTTATTTGTGAGTGGGGTTGAATATGATTAATGAATATTTCATTATTACTCAATGTAAAATTTGTTTTTATGTTCTGCTAAAAAAGTTAAATAAAACATATTTGAAAACAATACAAATTTAAGTTCATTATTTATTAGTGTGAGTGGTGGATATTTTGTTATTACTTATTGTCAAGTAATTGTTCAAGTGTGTTGTTCTACACTGAAAATTGTTATTAAAAACATTTTTGAAGAAGAAAATACAAACAATTTTCCTTGTAATAATTTTTTAAAACACTTTAGCTTTTAAAATATGTATTATTTTGTATTTTATTATTTATTTATGTGAGTGGGGGATATTTTATTATTACTCAATGTAAAATTTGTTGTCAAGTTCTACAAAAAAAAGTTCAATAAAACATATTTAAATAATTTTTTTTAAAATTTGTTATCTGTTTTTTAAAACACTTCAGTATTTTAAATGTTTATATTATTTGGTATTTTATTACTTATTTGTGTGAGTGGGGGATGTTTTATTATTACTTATTGTAATATTTGTGTTGTTCTACTAAAACCAGTCGATAAAAACACATGGAAATAAACAAAAAAATTAAACTAAACTTTGCATTTATTATTCATATTATTTAGTAATTTAATTTTAATTTTACTTTATTTTATTATACTTTAATTGTGTGAATGGAAGAGGATATGATTGATAAATATTTTATTATTACTCATTGTTGTCATTTTCTGCTAAAAAAGATCAATAAAACATAAAAAAATAATAAAATAAAATATTTTCTTACTTCAATCTGTTTAGTTGTTGTGTGGTCGAGAACTCCTGCCATTTTCTGGATAATCTGAAACTTGCTTTCACTGAGAGCTGTAAAGAGACGCTGCAGCTCCGTCTGTTAACACACAGGAATAAAGCTCATCTTGCTGCACTGAATACAACACTGAATGAAGCTCATCAAGTCTGATCTGCACCTGGAAAGCACTGAGTTCCCTCATTCTGCTCCGCATGGAGTCACATCGGCGGTCCAGAGCTGAGTCCAGGGCTCCGAGGCGTCGGGTCAGGCAGTCAAGAGTATCCTTCATCAGGATCTGCTCGTCCTCAGACAGACCCACAGATCCTCTGATCAACCCCTGACTGTGTCCCACCTCCTGCGTCACCTCTGTCACTTCTTTACCCAGGGTCTGTGAGACAACAACGTCAAACAATACGTGATTATTAATATAATTTGCTTCATTTAATAGTAGAGCTAGAGTATAATTATCAATGTTGCTACTATAACTAACACAATGTTAAGCTGCTTTGACACAATCTACATTGAAAACATCTCTACAGAAATAAAGTTGCATTAAAACAGTAACACTAATGTTAGTTAATGTATTTGCTAACATGATCTGCTTACAGGTGTCACTATTACCAGTGACCCAGGCTTGTAGATCGCTGGTAAACATTCGTTTTCACTCGAACTGCAATCTTGTCACCATATGAACTACAAATCCTGTCATGCACCTCATTTCACACCTGTTCCAGTTCACCTTTGATTACACACACAAAGCTGGGAGCTGCTCAAGAAGGTCAAGAAGGTATTAATTTGGACCCTTTAGGTACAAATGTGTAGCTTTTAAAAAGGTACCAACCCAGTGACAGCACTTGTACCTTTATTTCTGAGTGTATGTACCCATTTGCTCCTGTGTTGGACCATTGCCTGCCTGACAAATCTCATAATAAACTGCACGTGGACCCTCACCTCTATTGTCCAGTGTCCTCCGTTACAACAGGATTTATTCATCCTAATTCAACACACACTAATGCATTATTCAAAGCCAACATTGTGCTTGTTGACATTAGTTAATGCACTGTGAGTTAACATGAACTGACAACTTTATTATCATGAACTAACATTAACAAAGTTATATTTAAAATACCATAATACTGTATTAAATAAAACAAAATACTGTAATAAATCTATTGTTCGGTTTTTGTTAATGTTACAGTCAGGGCGTAATTTGTGCCAGAACACGCCTGATCTGTCACCTCTGAAATCTGATCCAGCACCTAATTTTACTGATTCCCCTCCTCAACCGCCCTCCTCCCCTGTCCGCTGTTCACTTTCACATACTTCCGCGACTCCCCAACTTTTGTCCGCACCATCCACCACCCTCCTCCCAGCTCTTCACTTTCGGCAACATGCCGGGTCAGTTAACCCGTTTATTATTATTAAATGTAGAAATGCTGCACTAGTAAATAACTGTAATGAGTTACTAAAATTACTGAAATAAAAATAAAACTATGGCTTAATCCCAATTCTACCCCTTAGCTCTTCCCCTTCCCCCTCATTTTGTGCGCTCCCGTGAAGGGGTAGGGGTGTCCCAATTCTCTTTAGCTTGAAGGCGTAGGGCTAAGGGGAAGGGGTAGATAGCCCTTCGAACGAAGATTTTTCAGGACCACACTCGAAACCAAGCGGTATGAAAATTTCCCAGAAAACACCAGGTACAACGGCAGGATAGCTGCACCCAGAAGGAGATCCACAAATTAGTATTTTTTGTCATTATTACGAATTTTTACAACAAACAAGCACATGTTTTAATATATTCATAACCGCGTTCGTGTTTTACCGTCATGCTTTTATAAAAAAACACTAAAATAAAAACCGCTGAATTTCACTATCTATAATCCATAATAATAACTCCTGTACAGCAGTCACACAACATTCTGACACTCGAATACCCTGTCAGAAAAATCTAGTGGCTGGGAATGAGCTTTTTACAGTGCCTGCTATAATGTTAATGTTGTTTTCAGTGTGTTTACATAGATGAATATGGCCACTGTAATGCGCAGTACAGTTACGATCTTATTGCCACTTTAGATCATTATGATAATATAATATCTGCCTTCAGTGGTTTTCTGAAGATAAATACCAAAAAATAACACAACTGGAATAACTACAGCAGTCGCGATCGTCTAATCTCATATGAAGCAAGAAATCGCGATGACCTATGATGACGTATGCAGGTGCTGTAGTGCTGTCCCAATTCTTAGGGGTACATTTTGAAGCCCTTCCCCTTCACACTCGTTTTTAAGGGCCATGGGGAAGGGGTACAAAAATAGAATTGGGATTGGGCCTATATAACACTAATAATAAACTATAACAAAATATATATATTTTTTACAAAATCACATAAAAAAAATTTAAGATTATCCTAAAATTTATCATAAAAATATAAATATTATTAATAAATATTGTAATATTTGCAATATACAGTATGCAAAATGAATAGTACTGTCAATTATATACAAAATATTATGAATAAATGTTATATTAATATATATGTATAAACAGTAACATACAGTATTAAGTGGGACATTATACTGTATAGACCTTTTTCTTGGCTGCTGAATGGAGGGCGCCATATCGACCAGCGTCTTCCGGTAGAATGTTTAGAACTTCCGTTTACAGTGTTTACAACTGGTAATTTGCGCTCCGAAAATGGGTTTCAATAGCGTTTTGAGTGGATTACGGACTGTTTTTGTGACACAACTTTGAAAGGTGTGCGTTAAAGCCGTTATAATCTGTAAGGTGTGGTTCAAGCGCGAGAGAAAAACGTTCTCCTAGTTCACGTGTCTGCTGTCAGAAATACAGTGTGTGTGTGTGTTTCCCCTGCCTGTCAGCTGTTAGCTCAGTGGCTCTTTAGCGCACACACACACACAATACTTCACTGCATCATAGAGCAAACCAGATTACTGGAATGAAACTTAACAGGTCATGCAATTTACAAAAATGACCAATAAAATGTCTGTTACTGATACTCTGCTGGCTGATTTGCATAATGATTCTAATCGCGAGCCGTTTATGCTTCATTTAGTGTGTTGTATTTACCACGGTTTGTGTTTTTCTGTCATTTCAAAACGTCACTTTATTTTCACTTTGTCGCAGTTATTAAATCAGTGTGTTAGTGTGACAGTACAGCAGGCTACGTGTGTGTGTCAAACATTTTGGTGAACTATATTTGTTTGGATTGGTTATATACTTAAAAGAAAGAGAAACTGTTGACTTTAGCGATGACGGCACAAGATGCCGTCTGACAACGAGTGGAAAATGCCTCACAGTGGCTGTTTTCCATCCTATTAGATCACATTTTTTAAATGATCAGTCCAGGAGGTGGCGCTGATCGACAACATTATTAGTTTAAAGACGTTAAAAGCAGGTAAAATAGATTAAAAATATCATTTCAAAGCTCTCCAAATGTGACCGTTTACACGCATCAGCTGCCAACCGGAAGTTCTTAGCATTCTCCTTCCGCATACACGCAAAGCATAATGGGTAATTTTGCGTTCCAAGAAAAAGGTCTATATATACTGTATATCAGGGCTATTCAATTAGTTAGTCATGGGGGCCAGTTCATGAAAAGCATACTAAATAAGGGGCCGGAGAGATATGACTTGCAATAAGAGTGATGACACAACAGCATATAAGAGCCCATATGCTGTACTTTTGCTCCTTCCACCCACATTGGCTTTTTCTACATTAAAAATTTAATATTGTATTTGAAACTACAGTACATAACATCAGTGCATGGTACAATAGGCTTTTTTTAACAAACATTCATTTTCTTTTCGGCTTATTCCCTTTATTAATCTGGGGTCGCCACAGCGGAATGAACCGCAAGCATACTGTATGTTTTACATAGTGGATGCCCTTTCAGCTGCAACCCATCACTGGGAAACATCCATACACACTCATTCACACACATACACTACAGACAATTTAGCTTACCCAATTCACCAAACTCTTTTGACTTGTTGGGGAAACCAGAGCACCCGGAGGAAACTCACGCGAACATAGGAAAAACATGCAAATTGCACCCAGAAATGCCTACTCACTTGCTTGAACCAGCCACCTTCTTGCTGTGGGGCAATTGTTCTACCCACTGCGCCACCATGATGCCCTTTTTTTTTAAACAAACATATTCAAATGTTGTGTTTCAAACTGTTGTATTAAACTACAACAGCCATCTTAACAACTGGCAAACATTTAGACTAAAGAGAGAAATGACACAACCAGCTCCTTTGCTTTTTACAATCTCTCCCTCAATATTTACACAGAAAGAGTCCTTAACAAATTTCCTTACTTCATCTGGGATTGTAAAATGTTCTAACATATGGGCAAAGTTGGTTTTGAGCACATCTAGAAACCCGTCATCACTGCTGTGATTTGATGACCTGATGTGAGCAACGTAGGGAAGTTGCTGTCAGTCATCGCGTCTCACCCCTTTTTACAGTCTTTGGTTTCACCACCTGAAAGGCTACTCGCGCCACTCGCTTATGTCACAATATGCTCTGCGCAGCCTTCAACTGCAGCTCAACTCAGACGCATGTCACTTCATAAATATAGCAACTGTTTTTCGACTGAACTAAATTTACGTTTGATGTCTTGGGGACACTATTTGGAGGGCAGAAGCAAGCCGCCAATTTAATAGCCCTGCTGTATATAATAAACATCTGGAGAACTCAATGTGGCGAATAGGATTTGATTTCAGGAGCAAGGCTAGGTTCTGTCTCATTAGGATCAATTATTTATCATGCTTGCAAAATCTGCTTCAGACCTCATGGTTGGAGAGTTGTGTGTCTGCGTTCTCCGTCAGCAGCGCAGGGCCAGAAAACAGTGTGTTCTCCACATCATCCACCCAAGAAGAAGTAGCTGTGACTGCTGAATAAAGCTGCTGCTCCATCAGAATGACCTCTCGCTCTGTGGCCTGAACAAACAACCCAACATTACACATCACTGACGAGACACACGATCATATATTAAGCCGTCAACTTAACCAATATTCAAGCCCATGCATTTTAGATATTCTAAAAAGTGTGCAAACAATAATAATGACGATTTTTTAATTTATTTTAAGTATATATGCATATATAAAGTAAATTTAACGTATATATGCGTAATAGTAGAACATTAAGTAAATTTGTTGCATTAATTAACATTTTACTGTTGTATTGTCACAACTGTGCATAATAATGCGTCTACCTGAGGTGTCATTTCCTGTAATGTCTGACTGAATCCATTGTGCAGGGACATCAGGTTGGACTTGTCCTGGACTTGTGTCTCTCTCTTATAAACCGGAGCTGGAGCTGCCGTCTTCACACAAGCAGTTCTGGAGTAAAACTGGAAGAGAACATGCAACTTTTACAACACACTCGTACAACAAAGAGATATTCCATCATTCCAGCTGTGCTCCAGTTACGCAAGAACACCGCTTTCCCTGAAGACGACAGACAGCAAAAAGAATAGTGTTAAAGTTTAAGTCAAATGAGAATGCAGTTCTACAGAAAGTGGGAGAGAGAGACTTATAGTATTATGCAGGAAAAAGTGTATCAGTGTATTATAATTGAAATAGATTTAAGAAAGAAGATGCTAAGGCCATATATTAGAATGTCAAGTGACTGCATGAACTTAAACATATTAGATTTTAAAATTCTGTTAAAATCAATGCCTTGACTCCCTTATGAGATGTCTAATCGAGGTTAAGAACTGGCTGTCGTCAATTTTTTGAAATTTCAATGAGGAAAAAACTGAGCTATTCTGGTTTGGCGATCCTACCCCTCTGCATTTATTAGGTTTTGGTGAGCTATCAACTTATCAAAAACCTGTTGTTAGAAACCTTGGCTTTCATTTCGATAGTGATCTGAAATTTAACAAACAGGTAAATTCAGTTGTTGAATTCATTTTTTTCCATTTACGACTTGTGGCAAAAGTGAAGTCATTTCTCTCTTTTAATGACCTTGAAAAGGTGATCCATGCTTTTATGTGGGGAAGACTGGACTACTGCAACTCTCTATATGTGGGTATTAGTCATAATTCCCTGAATAGATTGCAATTAGTCCAAAATGCGGCTGCGAGACTTCTAACAGGGACTCGCAAGTATGAGCACATATCCCCAATTCTTTCCTCTCTGGGCTAGCTGCCTGTTAGGTCACGGATTGATTTAAAACTATTAATTTTTGTTTTCAAATCCTTGAATGATCTGGCACCACCTTAGTTAGCAGACCTCCTACATATATAATCCTGGTACGTCACTAAGGTCTTCTGATCAGTTTATTCTTTCTGTACCAAGGTCCAGGTGTAAGCGAAGTGGGGATCAGGCTTTTGCTGTTTATCACCCCCAAAACTCTGGAACGGGCTTCCACCCCACATCATACACACTCCAACTCTATCTGTTTTTAAAAAGCTTCTGAAACTTCATCTTTGTTCTTTAGCATTTGAGCCTTTTTAATGTTGAGGGGCTTGCCTTGTGTTTTAATTGTTATGTATGTGATGTAGGTATTATTTTAAATAGTATTGATTAGGGTTGGGCCGATAGACGATGCTATCGTCCATCGGCGATGGCCAATAAACTTCACGATGCTGAGCCGGCATCGCGATCCATCGCCCCGCCCCACATTTATATTGATATATAACTTATTATTTGCATGTCATCTTAATAGCAATAACGGTCTTTTCATGAGCTGTGTTATATTTTACTTATAGCTGCTGTTTGCATGGCTGACAGCATCGTGAGGATTAAATACATCGTGAGTATTATGCAGGACCTCTCGCGCTTAAAATGTGTAGATTCAGTGGCAAACGCTGTTACCTGCAAACCCCGTCACAGGCTTTACAGTGAATGGCTTTTAGTCATTTTCATAGTGGACTTGAAGCCACTGGAAGTCTTTTATCCACTCTTGGAAAAGCGCAAATGGTGGATTAACGTTCAGCACATGATCACTAATAAGATGTGCCATTATTAGTAACGTTAGGGTTTCTAAAACTAAATCTGTCAGTGTTATATGTATTCTCTCATCTTCAGCAAGTTCACAATATCATAACAACTGTTTTAATCTGTTCCTGAGCGCTGCGTTTGGCGTCTTTAGGTGCAAAGATGCATCCTGCATAAATGTCTCCTAAACCCGCACACGCGGTGAGGATTTTGCAGTGAAAACAGGTCGCACGGCAACAATTTATGCACTAGCACAAATGCTTTCAAATATATATTTTAGGTCGCATAACATTTCGGGCGCATACGCCGAAACGGTCGAGCCCTCGCATCTTTACTTGTTATTATTTCCTCATAATAATAGTAATAAAATAAGGAAGTTATCATTAATCACAATACAAATTACAGTGAACTTCAAACGAACTCTCGTCTGGTCTCCGCCACCAGCTGTGGGAAAAAAGCCTTTATATAAGGACACAGATCACTCCGCATATTCATGCCACAGTCCCGCGGAAAAAAAGTGATTGACAGGTGGTAATTTGTGTATAACTTTATTTATTTATGGTTTGGTTATGGGTAAAGCAAAGACCATGTGGGTCAGGTAATGAAAACGATAGGCTACAATTATTAAATTCGTTATGAATTAATTTATATTTAACAACAACCACCCCCACCCCGCCTACGATGACGATACCATCGTCCATCGCCGATGTTCACATTAGACATCGTACAATGCCAAATTGGTCAACATCGCCCAACCCTAGTATTGATTGTGTTAAGCACTTTGGGCAACGTTGTGTTGTAAAAAAATGTGCTATATAAATAAACTAACTAACTAACTAACTAATGCAATGAAAGTTGTTTTAGATTAAACTAAGTATGCAGACCAAGGTAAGTTTCAAATCTATATATTTACTTAAAACTAGGGTTGACAATACTGGAATTTAGAACCAATCAGTACTGAAATTTTCAAAACATCCATTTCCCGCTAACATTTGAGAACGTTCTTTAACACAGCTGATTTGCCATTGTGTTCACGTGCTCAACAGAAATGACTATGATTGGCCGTGAAGGTCAACAGTTCACCGAACTCACCGCTGTTTGCTGAGTGTAAACACAGATACAAGGACACTGGAGTGTTTCAAAGTCATGTCGATCAGCTGGTTTATCTATAAGCTGACATACGAGTGATCCGCTGATGAATCACGGCTTTAAAATGCTCCAGTGTCCCTATATCTGTGGTTACACCCAGTAAACAGCAGTAAGTTCGGAGAACTGATGACCTTCACGGCACATTGACAAACTAATTAAATAAATTGAAAAGCAACCAAAAAAGAGATTAAAAACTGTTGTCCAATGACTTGCCTGAAGCAGATCGCACACCAGAAGCGCCGCTCGGCGACGCGCCACGCATTTCAGAATTCTAAGCATAGGTTTCTATCAGGGTACACACACCGGCGCCGCAAGTCGGCGGTTGTACGCGGCACCCACAACACAGTTCATATTTCTGCAGCGCCACAGAGCGCCATCTGATTAGTTTCATTTTAAATAGCATGCGAATGTGCGCGTCTGGTGTGCGATACTTTCAACAATCAAGTGTGTGACGCCCCTAAGTAAACTAACTTGCCAAGTTAAGCTTTTAAATTGCACTTTAAGCAGAATAATAGTACTGTAACTTGCAAAATAACTAGTAAAATATTTTGTACAGTCATTATGGCAAAGACTAAAGAAATGTTTTAATGTTTTAAAATGTGTTGAAAAAATCTTCTCTCCATTAAAAAAACAGCCTACTATGGACACCCAATCCTGCCACTGAATGAAACATTTTTTAAAAAGGTTATTGTGACTTTTTATCTCAGAATTATGTAATACAAACTCACAATTGTGACTTTTTTCCTCAGAATCGTGAGATGTAAACTCAAAAATGCGAGTTACACTGTCAGAATTGCGTTATAAAGTAGTTTCCTGTTATGGAGACTGATCTTAATTAGAGTGTTAAAGATGCTAATCGAATTGTAAAGCGTTACACAGATCGTCCGGAAATTTTGTGTGTTGTTCATTCGAAAGCCTATGATAAGATTTCTCCATTATTTCTCTATTATATATTCAATTCAATTCACCTTTATTTCTATAGCGCTTTTACAATGTAGATGGTTTCAAAGCAGCTTCACATAGAAGATTGTAGTAAATTGCAGTTTTCAGTGTTTAAGTTCAGTTCAGTGTGGTCTAATAAGCACTACTGAGAGTCCAAACACTGAAGAGCAAATCCATCGATGCGCAGCTCTACAGATCCCGAACCATGCAAGCCAGTAGCAGCAGCGGCGAGGAAAAAACTTCACCAATTGGCGAAAGTGAAAAATTTAAAAACCTCGAGAGAAACCAGGCTCAGTTGGGCACGACCATTTCTCTGGCCAAACGTCTTGATATAGGCTAATGCAATCTGTCCGTGCATGTGTCTTTAACCCTTTTTTATTCATTGGCGGGAGCGGGCTTCTATAGCATACAGTATATACGGTTGAAGTCAAAATGATTAGCTCTCCTGTGATTTATGTTTTTATTTATATTTCCCAAATGATGTTTAACAGAGCAAGGAATTTTTCACAGTAATTTCGATAATATTTTTTTCTTCTGAACAGAAACAAAAATATATATATACAGGGCCAACAATTCTCACTTCAACTCTACATAAAATACTGATAAAAAAAAAAACAAATACTAATGTTATTTGTTAGCTTCTCCCCAGCATTTCAGTGATGTAAACAAGACATCGGTGTACCGGTTGTTTGCTGTCCTGCTCCAGGGTGTTCATAAGGAGCTGTAGTTTGGTGGCCATGTCTTTCTTCAGGCTTTCCCATCTCTTTCTCCTCTGCTTTTTCACAGCCTCACTGTCTCCTTCCAGCTCTACATCAGGTGAGAGCATCTCTGTCGCACTGCAGAACATTAAACAGACAGGATTGTGCAGAAAGAGAGATAAAAACAGATGAAGAAGTGTGAGGTGTAAATGAGGGATTTGTGATGTGAGAGAGAAATGATACCTGGCTCTGACGGGTGACGCCTGCTGTGTAAGAATCTCCTCTCCACGACTCGCTACAGACTTCAACAGCTTCTTCTGCTCCGCAAGCTGCTCTTCAAGCTCCTGTATTAACAACATTTGCTTTTGTTTATTGCTTAGCAGATGGATTCTTATTTAAAGTGACTTACAGTACACTTAATACAGGTTCAGTCATACTGGAGGACACAATGGATATAGTTCTAAATCCATCATTTGACATTTAAAGGGATTGTTCACACACAAAAAATATTTACTCAGTTTACTTGCCCTCAAGTGGTTCCAAACCTTTTTCTTCATTCATTCATTTTCTTTCTGGCTTAGTCCCTTTATTAATCAGGGGTCGCCACAGTGGAATGAACCGCCAACTTATTCAGCATTTGTTTTACACTGCGGATGCCCTTCCAGCCACAACCCATCACTCGGAAACACCCATACACTCTTGCATTCACACACACACCACAGCCAATTTAGCTTATTCGATTCACTGCATGTCTTTAGACTGTGGGGGAAACCGGAGCACCCGGAGAAAACCCACACGAACACGCGGAGAACATGCAAACTCCACACAGAAATGCCAACTGACCGAGCTGGGGCTCGAATCAGTGACCTTCTTGCTGTGAGACGATCGTGCTACCCATTGCGCACCCTGACACTCCTTTCTATTTTCTTTTGAAAACTAAATAAGACATTTTGAAGAAAGCTGAAAACATGTAACTTCCATTGTAAGAAAAACAAATACTATGAAAGTCAATGGTTACAGGTTTCCAGCTTTCTTCAGAATATCTTCTTTTGTGTTCCTCAGAAGTAAAAAAAAAAAAAAAAAGTCAAACAGATTTGGAACAAGTGAAAGGAGAGCAAATTATGACAGAATTAAAATTTTTGGATGAACTATCCCATAAGGCAAGACACTACAGGTGAATGGGGTAAAAAATAATACTAAGTTATCACTATGCTTCCTCAGCTAATTAATTACACAAATCACAGCAAAAACAAAACGTATAAGTGTGTTTATAATTATGTTAAATTTATATTTACAAATTGAATGTAATATAATTCAATACTTATTCATTTATTCATGTGTGCATTTATTAAGCACCAATAAATACCACAACAGTTGACCATAGTGCTGTACAAATAAAATAAAATAACAGCCTTGACAAAACAACACCAATAAAATAACATTAAAACATCTAAATTACAATTGAACGAAAAAGGTTTAAAAACAAATTGTGCCTTAAAGGTGCTGTATGTAAGTTTTTGACTCCTCTAAAGCATAAAAACACTATCATATTTTTGCAGAAATTTAAGAACATGCTAAGTGAACCTACTTGTTTATGTGAAAAATAATGCTGAAATCAGATATTCTGCTTTCAAAATGTGAGTTACGTGCAGGAACGTTTTGTTTTGGTCCCTTTAACCCACCCAATGCCAGTTTAGCCAATTATAATTCAGCACCTCGGGTTGCCTTTAGCATATAAACCACATATTTCATTCATTCAGTCAGGAAGGCTCCCAAAGCATGTGACTGCGACCAAAAATGCGACCTACTGTGGACAGTAGTAGACTCCAAAATGAGAGGCAGATTTAGAGTTCCACATGAGGTTGTTTATTAGCAAATAATATAAATATTATGAACGTAAACATTAGGTGAGCAGGTTATATTGTAACCCTTTGTCCTAACAACACTCTACATGACGACATTTGCAGTGATAAACAATTTGGCTGTTTGCACCAGACGAAACACAACAGAAATTTAAATACAGCCATTCAGAAGCACAGAATAGTGCATTTACTGCACTGCAACAAAATGGTAAGGTTTATAATATAATTAATACATATTACATCTCTTTAACATTATTAAGTATACATGCTGAATCACTGATATGTGTTTGCTCAGTCTCAGATCTGAAAGTTCAATTTCAAGCGGTTTATTTTATTTTCAAGATCTGAGGTGAACTTATCTGCTGCTGCGTGTGTAAGGCTGGGGAAGGCTTAGCCTCCCCCTGGCAAGAGACCACGGAGATAGCAGCAAACAAAAAAACTGCATTGAAAATATGTAACGGGTGTAAGGCGGAATATGAATGTAATTTAATGTTGTTGATTAACAGAACACTTTAATTATTGTAAGTTTGTCAATCAAATTTAAAGTCCCCCTCCGCACAAAAATGGAACTGTCCAACCCCGCATTTGGACTGATGAGCGCTGGTTTTGACTGGAGTTCTCAGCAGCTCTGAAAACTAAACAAAAAGTGCTGGCCAGCGGACTATTCTGATTTGCTGGTGAAGGACATAAGTAATAAAATGACAAATGAGTATTACGAGAGAGGTATAATAATACATTACTTTAACCTGTTTTCAGCATTAAATGAAATTGGTAGTTTCATTGTAACGTAGCAGTCTAGCCTAGTGTAGTAATCTTTTTTAGGCGATTGTTTGGAGTTTTACATTTCAAAGGTCTGAAAAATATAACAGGACATATGTTGATCTTATTTGCAGTGTTGGGGGGAAAAGTAATATGCCTACATTACAATCTAAAGTCACTGTCATTTGTCATTCTTTCTTGCATTGTCTTGAGCCTTCACGTTGCCAATTATATACTATATTGTTAGTAGCCTGGATAGGTCACAGTCATTCTGCTACATCATATCACGTTCTACTCGATGTAAAATGCTCTGCAGTACATTTGGTCATTTTAGAATGTTAAGTTCTGTAGTTATTTTGGTGAAAGTAACTAAAAAGTAACGTAAGAGTAATATAACATATTACAATTTTCAGACAGTAATATTGTAATGTAAGGGATTACTTTTAAATAACAGTAACAAGTAATCTGTAATGTATTACAGTTTAGAAGTAACTTGCACAACACTGATATTAGCCTTACCCTGGAGTTTGTTTACCCTTCGCCTATGGCAATAAATGTCATGTAAAATAGCATTCAAACTCACATTATTAGCATTTAACACTGAATAAAGCACGAGGTGTACGTGAGGTAAACATTGTCAGTTTTCTGTTGTTCATCTGCAAAAAAATTGAAGTCGTTTCTAAAATATACATTTCAGGCGTTGGAAGAAAAACTCCTTTTAATATGGAAAATATTCCTTCTATCGCGTGCCCTTCCTTTTATTTATAACACGACATAAATCAGCCTCTAGGAGTAGCCAGGCACACTCCTGTTGGTCCTCAATCTGGAAACCTGCGCTTGCATGTGTTTTGATCCAAGAATGCAATACCTAGTTCAACCTCTGGGTGTCAAATTTACATACTGCACCTTTAAGCTAATTTTGTTGACATTTGAAAAAGACAAAAGAAATAACTTTCCACTTGTTGATATCTCTGCTATCATTACTATACATATCCCTTGCTGCTGATTACCTAAAAGTGTGTTTTGGACCAACACTGTGGTCAAAAGCAATTTTTTATGTTGTTTTACATTCGATCAGACCTGGGAATTTTATGGATCTCTGGGAATTCCCTGGGAATTTGATGAATATCTTTGATCGGCCCGTGTGAAGTAATTGTATAATTTGAATTCAACCTCAAAACAGGTCTGATACTGTATAGCAGGTCAATGTAAGGGGCCGTTCACATCTTGTGTCTTTTGCATGCTCAAGTTTGTTATTTCAAATGGAGAAGCAGGGCAAATAGGTACTGTATGACCCGCTCAAGTTTTACAGGCAGCCAGTTGAAGTGAGTGCAACGTAAGTCATGTGACAAGAACCAACCAGGCAGCTTCACACTTTGTATGCAATATACTGTACACTGTATTAACGATAGATTTAACAAATCCACATAATCTTAAGCAATCGAGTAATGATCATTTATGAGCTGTACTACTTTGCTTATCCACCATACTCAACCTGATTCAGTGTACTTGTTCAAGCCAAAAACAGGCTAAACTTCTCTAAACTAAACTAAACTAAACAAAAATAAAAATATAAACAAATAAAAATTCACTAAGGTGATTAACATTTCTTGCATTTTCATATGAAGTTGATATTGTGATGCTGGTCTTTAAAATACATGCTCATATTTGTCTCTTTTATTTTTGGAAACCATATATTTTGGCTGTATTATTGTATATTTTAACTGTATTATTCCGGCCTTCTAAAACAGCCCCAGTGTCTAACGTGGCCCCTTAGAGAAATTAAATGCTCACCACTGCATTAGACAAAAAAAAAACACTGAATAAAAAGCCACACAAAACCTGAAAAAAGGGACAGGTATGCTACAAAACAGTGTCTTGCTGTAAAATGAGAAGTACCTTCTGTTTCTGGAGGGTGTCCTGGTGCTGCAGGCTGCGTGTGGTGCGGGCCTGGGCTAGCCAGTCCTGCATGTTTGGACTTTGAGAAAGAGTGGAGTCTGATTCACTCGAGTCTGACGCTTCCTGAAGGGAATCCTGGAGTGCAGGGGAAACACATACGTAAGAACTTACACAAAACACACTGATGAATCTAATCATAGTAATAAAGTCATTATATCAAGCAAATCATCAGTCATCTTTCTGTGATATTCTTGTGCAAAACAGCAGGAAAAAGAGAAGCCATGCATGAGATTGTTCATTTTAACCCAGTGCTGCTGAATTATTCTGCACAGAGTGATAAGCAACACAAGCTGTGATGTGATATAGAATTATTACACTTGCTCTTTGAGGGCCTTTCAACTCCTCCCAAATTAAAGTCGCCTGCAGGACATAAAAGACAAAACTTTGAGACTAAAATGGCTATATTAGCCATTACTCCAAAAGAGAAAATGAAACAATGCTATTTTATTTAGCTAAAACCTGATTTATAAAAACTTTACTGCATTTCTTTCATTTATTTTATTACTACACCATTTGATTGCAAGATCGTTCGCATTATTACATTATTTTCAATTACATTTCACAATCCAGTAAGAGCAAAATAAAGAGACAAATGAAAATAAAATACTATTACATTACTATAACTACATATAATATACTATACCATTTTTGTACGTATTTACATATTTTAAAAACACACAGACACACAATATGTACCAAAAAAAAGTTAATATGTATGTTTTATTTTAAGAGTTTAAATATATAAATATGAGGCTCAATATCATGATTTATGTGACCCTGGAGCACAAAACTTATGTTGTTTGGGTGTGTTTGTGTGACAATACATTTATATGCCAATTTTCATTCATTCCTTCATTTTCTTTTCGGCTTAGTCTTTATTAATCAGGGGTGGCCACAGCGGAATGAACCGCCAACCTGTCCAGCATATGTTTTACACAGCGGATGCCCTTCCAGCTCCATCACTGGGAAACATCCATACACACTCATTCACACACATACACTATGGACAATTTTAGTTTTCTCAATTCACCTATAGCGCATGTCTTTGGACTTGTGGGGGAAACCGGAGCACCCGGAGGAAACCCAAACAAACACGGGGAGAACATGCAAACTCTACACAGAAATGCCAACTGACCCAGCCGAGGCTCGAATCGGCGACCTTCTTGCTGTGAGGCGACAGCACTACCCACTGTGCCACTGTGTTGCCTATGCCAATTTTATTTTATGCAAAAAAATCATTAGATTCTTAAGTAAAGATCCTCTTCCATGAAGACGTTTTATATATGTCCTTCATAAATATATTTAAACTTTATTTTTGATTAGTAATAGGCATTAAGAACTTAAATTGTTCAACTTAAAAGGCAAATTTCTCAATATTTAAATTTATTTTTAACGCCAGATTTTCAAATAGTTGCATCTCAGCAAAATTTTATATTATTATTTATTCAGCTTTTAGATAATGTATAAATCTCATTTTGCAGAATTAGACCCTTATGCCGGATGAGTGTGTTTACAGCAGTACACTAATATGACTGACTTACGTATACTAATATGTCTGACTTACAGTATTAAAAAAAGTTATTTATATACAGATCTATAATATTACTCTGGTTAATTTGATCAATTTATATTAAAACAAAAATTAAGTTACTTGTATATAATTCTGTAATATTAAGGACCGGTTAATTTTAGCAATTTAAAAAATAATAATAATAATTTACTTATACATAATTCAATAATAGTTCTCAGCTTGTTTGTGTGGGTTTCCTGCGGGTGCTCCGGTTTCCCCCAAAAGTCCAAAGACATGCGTTATAGGTAAATTGGGTAGGCTAAACTGTCCGTAGTGTATGTATGTGAATGAGAGTGTTTGTGTGTTTTCCAGTGATGGGTTGCAGCTGGAAGGGCATACCCTGCATAAAACATATGCTCGATAAGTTGCCGGTTCATTCCGCAGTGGCAACTCCTGATTAATAAAGGGACTAAGCCAAAAAGAAAATGAATGAATGAATAATTCAATACTATTACTGACCGGTTAATTATATCAATGTACAAAAAAAAAAAAAAAAAAAAAGTAACTTGTATATAATTCTACAATATTACTGACCGGTCAATTTTAATAAATTTACAAAAAAGCTACTTGTATACGGTTCTATAATACTAGTTATTAAACTAGTTATTTAAAATTAAAGTTATTTATATAAATATTTAACACTAATTACTAGCCTGGGGACTACAGGTAGAAAATGGCATTTTGCTATAACCTGACACATTTTTCCTATGATTGTTCTAGGACAAATGTATTGTTGTGCAAGTTTCCTGTACAATTTTTTTTTACTTATACTACACTATCATAGGCAGAGGGTGTGTAAGGCTGTGGAAGCCTTAGCCTCCCCCTGGTCAGAGACCACAGAGATAGCAGCAAAGAAAAAAACTGCATTGAAAACATGTAACGGGTGTAAGGTGGAATATGAATGTAATTTACTGTTGATGATTAACAGAACACTAGTTTTTGTAAGTTTGTCAATCAAATTTAAAGTCCTCCTCCGCACAAAAATGGATCTGTCCAACCCCGCACTTTGCACTGATGAGCGCTGTTTTTGACGGGAGTTGGTAAAAGCTCTGAAAACGAAGCCAAAAGTGCTGGCCAGCGGACTTTTCTGATTTGCTGGTCAAGAACATAGGAAATAAAATGACAAATGAGTATTACGAGAGGGGTATAATAATATATTATTCTTGTTTAACTTGTTTTTAGCATTAAATGAAATGCCTTATTTTGGTAGTTTCATTGTAAAGTAGGTAGTAGTCAAGCCGGGTTGTTTGTTAGACAGAAGGCTACCATTAATTTATAATATAATATAATATAATATAATATAATATAATATAATATAATATAATATAATATAATATAATATAATATAATATAATATAATATATAAAATTTATTATATTTATTATTATTATATAGTGGGTTAGTTTATCAAAATAATTTAATAAGCATGTTTAATATAATAGACGTTTGTTGATAGGCGGTGCTTTTGTTAAAACCTCTTCTTGGTCAGTCGCAAATCTTTTTAAATGCATTAAAGGGCAGCGCATATCTTAGTCTTACCCTGGAGTTGTTCACCCTCCGCCTATGTATACTATACTATACAATACAATACAATACTATACTATACTATACTATACTATACTATACTATACTATACTATACTATACTATACTACTGTTTACTATGCTATACAATACCTGATACTATGACCATGCCACAGCATCAGCTCTTTTTAAAGCTTCAATCTTAACTTCTTCACCTGAACTGCTCAAAGTTCTTTCATTGAAAGTCTGACCTGCAGGTTGATCTGCTTGTCTTGCAGCATCCTCTGCAGCTCCAGCAGGCTCCCCTTCAGTGTGCGCAGTTTCCGGGCCAGCTGCTCTGCGTCCTCCCTGTTCTCGGGGCGTCCCTCCAGCAGGAAACCCTCGCTGTGTCGGGACAGCTCGGAGAGGGCCAGCACCTTCTCCTCCATCTCCAGCAGCATGTTCTGCAGGAGCAACAGAAGCGAGGCCAGCTCGTACATGATTCTCATCCCAGGCCCTCACCATTATCATCCATTATCCATAATCCCTCACGTGCCATGCTCACAGTAAGCATGCATTCTACTGATAACTGCAGGAATGCATATGACCCTTAAAAAATAATCACATGAGAAATTAATGTCTAGAAAAAAATCAAGGTGTTTTGTAGAGGGATATCTGCCAGTTTGTGACTCTCTGGTCAAGGAGGTTTAAGCCCCGCCCTCTTCTCCCCCCACCAATGCAGCAATAATCCCTCATGAATATGTAATTAAATGGGCAGAGCAGATTATTAGCAACTGTACCAATTGTCTTGCAGGAATCCTCTAATATCCTCAAAGCCGTTACGCTGGGATATTTGCATAATCTGATTACAGCTCGTGCCACAGATGCTTAAGAAACAAGCCATCTCAGAGGCCCTTTAAAGCTGCTGTTTACAGATAAAAGTTTCCTGCTTTCTGGGAGGAGTTAAAGTACACACGAAATCAAAACTAACCATATTGATTATGTTAGCCCTCATTGCTAGTTTTGTGCTGAATAATTCATCTGTGCATGTCATTAAGAAGAAAAAAAATGTTTGCACTTGTAATCTTTAACTGAAATCTGAAAATGCACTTTCTGTTTGTTTTCGGTTCATTCCATTAGTTGGCGGTTCATTCCGCTGTGGCAACCCCAGATTAATAAAGGGACTAAGTCGAAAAGAAAATTAATGAATAAACCCTTTTCCAGATCTTTCTGAATGAAATGCCTACTTTACTACATCCAATCATCTCGTAGTAGAAAAAACAAGCCACACCCACATTTTTCTCCTTTAATATTCCATTTCTATGCGAACTGCATCACAATAAGGAAAAAAAAAAGTTGCAGCTTCCAGTTCATGCAGACTTTAAGTCAAAACTCATTCATTGAAAACAATAAAAACTAAAGCAGGTGTATAATTCATGAGGTAATATTGAAAACTTTTATTTAGATTAGAACAATAGATAGTTGTAAATCAAGTACACAGTTCTAGTAATGGGCTGTTGGAGGTGCTCTAACCTGACAGTCTGTGAGTTGCTCTTCCGCGTCTAAGTCCTGGGAGCAGGAAGTGATGTAACCGTGAGTGCTCTTCAGCCATTGGTCAAGCTGGTCTGCCTGGTTGAGGTAGTGCTGTAAAGCCTGCGCCTGCTGCTGCTTTTCCACGCGCTCACTCTGACATTCCTGCACACAATAGCATACACATCGGTAAATAAGTACTGGGCTGAAGCCTTTTTCAGACTATAAAATAAGTGAAAATGTCAAAACATGGAATTAAAAAAGGTATAGATCATAATGTTGGCCTTTCTTTCTGTTATTATTGTTGTATAACCAAATATCTCATCATATTATTTACTAGATGCACATAATTATTATAACTAATGATGATGTTTCTTATAGTGGTAAAATAAAAATGTTGTCTTTAGAGAATAAAACACAATTGGTCATAATAAGAATATAAAAAAAAAATAATAATAATTTAAAATAAATGAATAAATAAATAAACGATAAAAATTATAAATAAGACTGAAGTAATGAGGCTGTAAAATTGTGCTTGATATCACAGAAATAAATTGCATTTTGAAATATATGAAGATTACATATAATAATAATAATTTAATTAATATATATATATATACATATATTAGTGGTGAGCTGTTATCGGCGTTAACTCTTATCGGGCGATTAAAAAAATAAATAAATAATAAAATTCGCTATTAATCTATTCTCAAAGTTGGGTTAAGAGCTGGGTCTATTCTACGCAAGCTATGATGACTTTCACCTTGATATTTTAGCACGGATGTATACCTGGCCGGTGAGCGGTCTGACAAAAAAGAGCCCTTCTGAACCAAATCAGCAGGATGTCCTTCTGGATCTTTCACTTACTTCGAAGACACTACTGACTACGCTTACATGGACATCTGTAATCTAGCTGTTTCGAGCTTATGTAGGCCTACAGTTCAAAATTCTTGCTTAACTGAATTCTCGAATAAACAGTTAGTAAATACAAGTACATCTTATTGAACATCATTTATTTTCATCCCCAATTATCATAGTAGAACAGTTTCTCGAGCTGTTTGTGATGCATTTTGGAAATAGAGATGAGCCTCTGGTCTAATGCGCCACCTGGCTTGAGAAACCAGTTCTCAAAGACTTACTTTTAGTCATTATTTGTGTAGCACACATATTCTGAACGCCTTTGGCAGAATTCAAATGAGCATCTAGATTAATTCCAAGATTAATTTAGATAAAAAAAATTAATCTATGCCCACCTATAATATATATATTATAGGTGGGCATAGATTATTTTTTTTAATCTAGATTAATCTAGATTAATTTCAAAATTAATCTAGATTAATCTAGATTAAAATACTCATTTGAGTTCTGCCGAAGGCATTCAGAATATGTGTGCTACCTAAATAATAAGTCTTTCAGAACGGGTTTCTCAAGCCAGGTGACGCATTAGACCAGGGGCTCATCTCCTGTTTCGAGAGGAAAAAAGACATAATAAGAAACAGTTATAAAAAATGACACTGAAGTAATGATGTAAACATGTAGCTTGGTATCACAAAGATAAATTATATTTTAAAATATAAGAAGATAGAAGAGCAATTATAAATCGTAATAATTATTCACAATATTATTATTTGCACTGTATTTTTGATCAAATAAACGCAGCCTCATTAAGCAAAAAAAATCGTTATATTTTCCTTACATGTTTGTAAAACCCTTGTATAAATGTGTTCTATAATATGTACAAAAAAATGTATATAGATTTGAAGATAGAAAAAACTGTACACCGATATTTTTAATATTAGTGTATTTTTTAATCAAATAAATGCAGCCTTGCTGAGCAATATTCAGTTGAAGTCTGAATTATTAGCCCCTTGAATTATTAGCCCCCCTATTTATTTTTTCCCCAATTTCTGTTTAACGAAGAGATTTTTTTTCAACACATTTCTAAACATAATAGTTCTAATAACTCATTTCTAATAACTGTTTTCTTTTATCTTTGCCAGGATGACAGTAAATAATATTTGACTAGATATTTTTCAAGACACTTCTATACAGCTTAAAGTGACATTTAAAGGCTTAACTAGGTTAATTAGGTTAACTAGGCAGGTTAGGGTAATTAGGCAAGTTATTGTATAATGATGGTTTGTTCTGTAGACTATCAAAAAAATATATAGCTTAAAGGGGCTAATAATTTTGACCTTAAAACGGTTCATAAAAAATTAAAAACTGCTTTTATTCTAGCCGAAATAAAACTAAAAAGACTTTCTCCAGAGGAAAAAATATTATCAGACATACTGTAAAAACTTCCTAGATCTGTTAAATGTTATTTGGGAAATATTTAAAAAAGAAAAAAAAGTCAAAGGGGGGCTAATAATTCTGACTTGAACTGTATATAGTATATTAAAAAAATATCCTATAATATATTAGATAAAAGTAATTTGAAATTCTAATAATAAAAAGAAATAAACTAAATTGGCCGTAGTATGTGTGTGTGTGTGTGTGTGTGTCCCACAGTGTATAGTTATTTCCCAGTACTGGGTTGCAGCTGAAAGGGCATCCTCTGCGTAAAACATATGCTGGTATAGTAGGCAGTTCATTCTGCTGTGGCGACCCCTGATAAATAAGGGACTAAGCCAAAGGAAAATGAATGAATGAATGAATATTATGAAATGATTACTGTAGGTATACCTCAAGAATCTGGCGTTTTCCAGAAGCCTTCATGTGTATAGTAGCCATTCTCTCCGCCAGCACAGTGAGCGAGGACTGCATGGCCAGCTGATCCGCAGAGTCTGGATCCACGGCGTCAGAATTGTACAGCTCCTCTGTAAAGCTGGACTGGAGCTCATCGATATCATCCTGCAGTCTGACGATTTCTTCCATCTGATTCTGGAGGATTATGACAGCATTTTGTTATTCATATAAAGTCACATACAGTTGAAGTCGAAATTATTAGCCCTCCTGTGCATTTTTTTAAATATTTCCCAAATGATGTTAAACAGAGCAAGGAAATTTTCACAGTATGTCTGATAATATTTTTTCTTCTGGAGAAAGTCCTATTTGTTTTATTTCGGCTAGACTAAAAGCAGTTTTTAATTTTTTAAAATCATTTAAGGTCAATATTATTAGCTCCTTTAAGCTGTATTTGTTTTTTAAATGTCTACAGAACACACCATTTTTATACAATGATTTGCCTAATTACCCTAACCTGCTTAATTAACCTAGTTAAGCCTTTATATGTCACTTTAAGCTGAATACTATTATCTTGAAAAATATCTAGTCAAATATTATTTACTGTCATCATGGCAAAGATAAAATAAATCAGTAATTAGAAATGAGTTATTAAAACTATTATGTTTAGAAATGTGTTGAAAACAAAAAATCTTCTCTCCGTTAAACCGAAATTGGGGGAAAAACATACAGGGGGGGCTAATAATTCTGACTTCAACTGTACACATTAATCATATACAGTAAAGTCATGTTATTCATATATTCATATACAGTCTGCAACTGGAGCAAAAGTCAATTCTGCTATAACCTGCTGACCTGATGTAGGATCATTTGTCTGTCAGGACTGAGATCGTGCATTGGTGGCTCATTTAATCTGTTCTCGATTGACTCCATTTTACTGGAGATTGACTGGAGAGAGCCTTGATAGCGCTGCTGCTTCTCCAGAGCCTCGTAGAGCGTCTTCTGCTTTTCACTTATCTGTAAAACACATGCATTAAATCATTCATGTCCCCAAACATATCTCAACAATTGTGCTGTTTCAGCTCATCTTAAATGAGTAGTTTTAACAAGCATAAAAAACACCTTCTGCACCTGCTGGTAAAAAAAAGTCTCAATTAAATATGATGCTTTTATGATGTTTTGCATTGAAGGACATTTTCTTCCTCAGTTGAAGGCAAAATTATTCATTAACTTTATTTCATTAACTTTGTCTAATATTTACTAAGTGATGTTAAACAGAGCAAGAACATCAGTGTTCACAGTATTGCCCAATATATTAGTTCTTTTTGCGAAAGTCGTATTTATTTTAGTTTAGCTGGAATAAATTCAAATGATTTTTAAGGCCAATTTTATTCCCCCCTAAATCATTTCCCAATTGGCTACAGAACAAACCGCTTTTGTCCAGTGACTTGGCTAATTAACCTAACTTGCTAATTAACCTAGTTATTAAGTCTTTAAAACGCATTTTAAGCTAAATAATAGAATCTTGCAAAATAAGTAGAAAAATAGTATGTATGGCATTACGATAAAGACAACACAACATTTTAAGCAATACACAAATACCATTGGAAATGTATTATACACATAAACCAGTGTTGTCCGAACTCGGTCCTGGAGGGTCGGTGTCCTGCATATTTTAGTTCCAACCCCAATTATACACACCTGAACCAGCTAATCAAGCTCTTTCTAGGTATACTAGGCTTCCAAGCAGGTGTGTTGAAGGAAGTTGGAGCTAAACTATGCAGGACACCGGCCCTCCAGGACCAAGTTTGGACACCCCTGACATAAACCTTACCATATTGGTTTATATACAGTACTGTCCACCCTTTACACAACACCTCAACTTTTCTGATTTTGACTGTAATGTAGTAAGGATGTGCACCTTTTGTAAAGTTGCTTTGGAATGATAATTATTGTGAAAAGTGCTTTTTAGTTAATCTTAGACATTTAGTTAAAAGCGACATTAGTTAATCAAAATTAGCTATTAGTTATAAAACTATTATGTCAAAGACAGCTTTAAAGTGGACCTACTATGCAAAAAGCACTTTTATAAGGGGTTTTAACACAGCTGTGTGGTGACAGATTGTGAATATAACCAGCTTCTAATGGCACAAATTTATTAATTATATTTTTTATAATCACACTTGATAAAGTCTGCAGAAACACTTTGTACATGTCGACATACTGTATGTGGGAAAGCCCCGCCCATTAGTGACGATCTCTCCCTCATTAGCAAATGATGTTAGTCTTGTTTTTGAATCTACCACTATGCTGACACATAGGCATTAGTAGCTTCGCCCTTTTTTGAAAAGAGCACAATCTGATTTGAATTTAAAGTGACAGTAACAAAAATGGCCCAATTAGGATCAAAGCCAAAAAGGGTCAGTTTCAAAGAGTTACAGTATAAAACATTATCTGTGTATTATGTTGAGGTCAAACTTTACACACTCTAGGGACATCAGATACTTATTTTACATCTTGTAAAAAGGGGCATAATAGGTCCCCTTTAAAATAGTATAAATCTCAAGTCAAAAATGTATTATTAATAAGATTCACATACCACATTTTTCAGGGTCTCCCACGAGCGCTGGAGATCATCTAAACTGGCCACAGACTGCAGTGCAGGATTGTACAGCTCCTGGACTGGCGCTCTGGTGAGAGTCGACCTTCCCATCTATATTTAGGACAATGTTGTTATTGTTAATGTATTGGTAATTGTATTGTAGCAGAATGTTTTTTTAAAGAAATAATTAAGAAAAAAGCTAATTCTGATGATTTGTAATGTAATGTGTATTTATATAGCGCATTTATCATGTATGGCCATACACGCAAAGTGCTTCACAATCATGAGGTGGGATCTCTCCACACCACCACCAGTGTGCAGCATCCACTTGAATGATGCGACAGCAGCCACAGGACAACGGCGCCAGTGCACTCACCACACACCAGCTATTGGTGGAGTGGAGAGACAGTGATAGAGCCAATTCTGTAGATGGGGATGATTGGAAGGCTATGATCGGTAAGGGCCAATGAAGGGAATTTAACCAGGACACCGGGGTTACACCCTTACTCTTTACGAGAAGTGCCATGAGATTTTTAACAACCACAGAGAGTCAGGACCTCGGTTTAACGTCTCATTTGAAAAACGGCGCTCACTGACAGTATAGAGTCCCCTTCAATATACTGGGCCATTAGGACTCACACAGACCGCAGGTTGAGTGCCCCATGCTGGCCTCACGAACACCACCTCCAACAGCAACCTAGTTTTCCCATGTGGTCTCCCATCCGGGTACTGACCAGGCTCAGCCCTGCTTAGCTTCAGTGAGTAACTGGTCTTGGACTGCAGAGTGTTAAGGCTATATCATTCATTCATTCATTTTCTTGTCGGCTTTGTCCCTTGCGGGGTCGCCACAGCGGAATGAACCGCCAACTTATCCAGCACGATTTTACACAGCGGATGCCCTTCCAGCCGCAACCCATCTCTGGGAACATCCACACACTCATTCACACTCATACACTACGGACAATTTAGCTTACCCAATTCACCTGTACTGCATGTCTTTGGACTGTGGGGGAAACCGGAGCACCCGGAGGAAACCCACGCGAACGCAGGGAGAACATGCAAACTCCACACAGAAACGCCAACTGACCCAGCCTAGCCGAGGTTCGAACCTGCGACCCAGCAACCCAGCGACGTTCTTGCTGTGAGGCAACAGCACTACCTACTGCGCCACTGCGTTGGTTAAGGCTATATTTATAATATAATTATATAGTTAATTAAAATATAAGAAGACATTTTAGAAGTGGTATACATACTTTAAATGATTTATTCAACAATGGTAAACTAATATCTTATGATGATTTGAAAAAAAAGTTTAAATTAGAAGGACAAGATCATTTTTGGAAATACTTACAAATCAGACACTGTTTTGAAACAAACGTCCCCAAGGTACAGAATATAAATATGTTGGAAACATTTTACAAATTCCCAAAACAGCTTCAAAAAATATTTACGTTTTACAAATTTAGTTCAAAGATTGATAAAAACTGTGAAAATTTAAGACTGATTTGGCAAAAAGATAACAGTAGTGATATAGATAAAGATACCGGGGATAGAATTCTTTCTCACAGTGGCAAATATATAAAAGAAGCAAGAGGTAAATTTATACAGTATAAAATACTTCATAGGTATTATTACACTCCAGTGCATGGGATGCTCAGACAATAATAAATGCTGGAAATGTAAACAGCAGATTGGTACTAGGGATGCAACGATTAACCGGTTTCACTATTAACCGCGCTTTAATTTGTCACGGTTAATTAATCGTAAAGGCTTCTCAACACCGCGTTTCTGCACAGAACAAAACTGCAGCAACCAAACAAAGGTATGCCAACTGTGCTCTAGTTTGTACACCGAGACTAATAACCACGCACACTGGATTAACTATGAATAAGGTTATTAACTACGGCAAGCTCGTGTAAATTGGTTATTTCCAATGGAGGGACGCGCACGCGACGCAACGTGCTCACGCTTTTCAGCCGCACCTAGTTGAGATGACAGGGAGATGTGCGACTGCGATAACTGCAAACGGCTAAAGTTTGGGGAAGAAGCAATGAAAAGTACACAGGTTTGCAGCATGATAATGAGAAATGTAATACAATGTTAGTATTATTGTCATCAGAGTAATCATTAATATTTTATAAATATTAGACATTAATTTTGGAATTATTGCACAAATATCAATAAATCATAAAATAATTAGTTAATTTCTGTTTTTTTGTTAGTCCTGATTGATGTTGTTTTCAAATACAATTAATCTGTTAATATACAATATGCAGTGGTGCTCATTCATTTTTGGTGGGTGCTCCTAAATTTTTTCTGGTGCTCTTAAATGTTTGAAGTTGGGAGCACCTGTGCTACCAAGTAAAAAAAGTTAATTTCGAG
Source organism: Danio kyathit (assembly GCA_903798195.1). Taxonomy (NCBI): domain Eukaryota; kingdom Metazoa; phylum Chordata; class Actinopteri; order Cypriniformes; family Danionidae; genus Danio; species Danio kyathit. The sequence continues at coordinate 10,365,488 of LR812535.1, forward strand.
CCTTGCATCAGACAAATACAATTTTTTTTTATTCTCTATTTTATTTATTTTCTCATTGTTCTGTCATTTATTTACAGCGTAAAAATTATTTATGTTTAAATATCAAAAATGTCACTTATTTTTGAGCACAAAGAGAAAAATTGGACTATTGTTTGTTTTTAACATTAGTATGTGCTGTATTAATTGGTTACTGAGCAGCAATAAACAACACTTAAAAATATAAGGAGTTTTCATGTGATTTTCTAAACTAGTCATGTTTTGAAATTAATAAATGCATAATAATCGTGATAACCGTGAAACCGTGATTATTTCTCAGACTATAATCGTACAACCAAAATCTATAATCGTTGCATCCCTAATTGGTACATACTTTCATGCATTATGGCAATGTACAAAGATTCAACCCTTTTGGGAATCTGTGTTAAGACAATTCGGTAGATGTCTGGGATTTAATATCCCTCTCTCACCCGGGATATGCCTTTTAGGACAAAACTGAGGTTCCACATATTACAAATGATGAGTTCACCCTTATAACTATGGGAATTACTACAGCAGCATGTATAATACTGAGGTTTTGGAAAGATATTCAATGCCCTACAATTAAATTATGGATGGAATCCATGATTGAGAATGTATCATATGAGAAAATGTTGGCCAAAATGAATGGTGATGTTATCATATCATCCATTTAACACTTTTGCATATAAAGAACGGTGGGAGGCTGAAATGCAGGTAGAGATTACACAAGAAAACTGGATTGATATATGCTCAGAAGCCCATAGAGTCACAAACTCAAACGTATGGAGAGAATTTAAGTGGGAAATCATTACAGGATATTTCCACACTCCACAAATTGTAGCAAAGATAAGAATAGGCTCATCTAACAGATGCTGGAGAGAATGTGGTGATCATTTAGGGAACCACTCTCATATCTTTTGATACTGCCCAAAACTGCAGCAATTCTGGAATGATATCTATTAGGTACTTGGAGACATATTTTTGCATTCCTATGTATGGTGCCTGAGAGCATAGGGGAAAGAAGAAGCATTTATTTATTTCAAATACTGCTCTCTGCAGCACTAAAATGTGTTACGTCTAACTGGCTCAGATCAGACCCACCTACGTATGAACAATGGACAAAAACAATTAGAGAAATTTACGAAATGGAAAGAATAACTTATTGCCTTAGACTCCAGATGAATATATTGGAAGCAAGATGGAACCCAATTCTAACAATTATACATGACTAACTTTAAACATAAAACATAGATTTAATAAACAGCTACATTACATACACGATAAGTAGGCCCACACGGAATCTGCGCGCGCAGAATTCCGCAGATTTTCTGCAGATTTTTAGCCCATCATTAATTCTGTTTATTTACTTGAGTAAATGTGTGTAAATCTGAATTTATTCAGTTTTTAAATGACACATATTTCACATATTAAGGTTTTAGTTATGAGACTCCCAAAATAATTCCGCAGAAATCTGCAGATTTTTACCAAAATTCTCCGCAGAAATTGCAAAAAATGTCCGCAGATTCCGTCTGGCCCTAACGATAAGTATATGAGACATCTCCTAATTGCCCATCCTCCCCTCCTTTTTTTATTTTTTATTTTCTAATTAATTTATTTATTTTACTATATTTTATATATATAACTTCAACACAATATATATTGCAATATATATCCCTCCCTAATCTTTTAAGTATCCATCTGTATCCTTACTGACTATTTCTGATGTATCTCTGATTTTGTGTTATGTTCTAATAAAAACTGTTAAAAAAAAAAAAAATGAATGGTGATTACAAGGAAATAGATATATGGGAGATTTAAATTTCCTCACTTGAAATATGAAGGTATCTATCCTGTTATGCTCTGTACTACTATTATTTTTTAGTATTTTTATACTTTTGTTACTGGTTGTTGAATTATTTATTTATTCTCTAAATTGATGAACAAATTTAAAAGTTGTGAAGAACTTGTATACATTTTATATGTTTGTATGGTATTTTGTATGGTAAGAAATTTTTGCTATAAAAATAGATATTTAAAAATCACACACAAAAATAGAATTTTAAATACTAATTACAAATGTGAAATTAGACAAATTATAAATAATTAATACATTTCAAATGATAAATATTTAATCAATTACACACTTAGAAACTTAAACTAATACTTAAAACAACTGAAATAAATAAGCTGAAGCACTGAAAGTACTAAAATTGACAATGAAACAGAATTAAAAATAATTTCGAAATATTATTAAAACTTTCATTTACTTTTTAACTTTTATGAATTAAAAAAAATACAATTATATTATATTTCATGTAAATGAAGCTACAATGAATGGTTGAATGATGATTTCTCAGCTGAATGGGAAATTTGTAATCTATTATTTTATGGGATTGGATAAAGATTTTGTAGACAACAATAGATCTAGAACATTATTATAAAATGTACACATTCTTATATTATATACAAAAAATATCCTAAAACAACAGTAAACTGTATCTGTATATGTGCAAGATTTTTGATTCCATATAAACCATTTGATTATAAAAATTAAATTAATTAATATGACAACAAATACAGGTTTTGAACAGCTAAACTGCCTATTCAAGCTACAAATGCTCTTGCATCAAACATAAAGGACGATAGAGTGTTAACTATGCAGCAGGCAGCAGCTTTTCATTCCGCAAATTAAGGTGAAAATGTTATTTGTAAGAAGGCAGTAAAGTAAAAGTCTGCAAGTAATAGGTTCTGAATTGCCATGAGTGCTGATACCTTGCTAATGACAGCTTCAGTGTTAGTGCTAGCAGAAGGAGATGGACAAAAAGCAGGAGAGCAGATCTCACTGGCGCCCTCCTCTCCAGACTCCTCGGTCACAGGAGACAGGAGAGACTGACAGCGGCCAGCAGACATCTGAGCGCAGCACACAAGAGGATATTGATATTAGTCAATCACTTCACTCAAATCAACAGTTAGCTGAATATCACATGCAAAGATCACAGTTTTACATGGGCAGTCAATAAACCACATATAGTTGAAGTCAGAATTATTAGCCCTGTATATATTTTTGCCCAATTTCTGTTTAATAGAGCGTTTTTTTTTTTTAAATCAAATTTCTAAATATAATAGTTTTAATTACTCATTTCTGATAACTGATCTCTTTTTTTGTCTTTGCCATTATGACAGCACGTCATATTTTACTAGATACTAGTATTCAGCTTAAAGTGCAATTTAAAGATTAACTAGGTTAATAAGGCAAGTTAGGGTAATTAGGCAAGTCATTGTATAACAATGATTTGTTCTGCAGAAAAATATTGCTTAAGGAGGCTAATAATATTGACCTTAAAATGGTTTTAAAATTTTTTTAACTGTTTTTATTTTAGCTGGAAAACAAAAAACAAATAAGACTTCATCCAGAAGAAAAAAATATTATAAAAAATACTGTGAAAATGTCCTTGCTCTGTTAAATATCATTTGGGAAATATTTAAAAAAAGAAAGAAACATTCACATGAGGCCGAATAATTTTGACTTTAACTGTACATGTACTTACGAATAAAAGCATAAGATAATGTACAATTTGTTTTAAAGGAAGATATTCAGCGATTTATCTTGTTTTAAAGGCAGAATATGTACAATTCTTTTAATAAAAATTTCCAAAAACCACAACTCCCATGATTCTACACTCAGTCACGGTGTCATCAAACTATGTCTTTGTTTGTTGTGAATGCACACCCTCTAGTGGCGAAAATTACACACTGTGTAAAAAAAAGATTTTTTATATATATATATATATATATATATATATATATATATATATATATATATATATATATATATATATATATATATACACAGTTGCAATCAGAATTATTAGCCTCCCTTTTAATTTTTTTTTTCTTTTTTAAATATTTCCCAAATGACGTTTAACAGAGCAAAGAAATTCACAGTATGTCTGATAATATTTTTTCTTTCTGAAAAAGTCTTATTCGTTTATTTCAGCTAGGATAAAAGCAGTTTTTATTTTTCAAATTTATTAGCCCCTTTAAGCTAATTTTTTTTCGACTGTCTACAGAACAAACCATCGTTATACAATAACTTGCCTAATTACCCTAATCTGCCTAGTTAACCTAATTAACCTAGTTAAGCCTTTAAATGTCACTTTAAGCTGTATAGAAGTGTCTTGAAAAATATCTAGTAAAATATTATTTACTGTCATCATGGCAAAGATAAAATAAATGAGTTATTAGAAATGAGTTATTAAAACTATTATGCTTAGAAATGTGTTGAAAAAATCTTCTCTCTGTTAAACAGAAATTGGGGAAAAAATAAACAGGGAGGCTATATATATATGTGTATATATATATATATATATATATATATGTGTATATATATATATATATATATATATATATATATATATATATATATATATATATATATATATATATATATATATATATATATATAAATAAAGAAATAAATATGTATATAGTTGCAATCAGAAGTATTAAACCCCCTTTGAATTTGTTTTAACGTATATATATATATATATATATATATATATATATATATATATATATATATATATATATATATATATATATATATATATATATATATATATGTATATATATATATATATATATATATATATATATATATATATATATATATATATATATATATATATATATATATATATATATATACATATACATATATATATATATATATATATATATATATGTGTACATTTAGTTTACCTGGTTGCTACTGTATATGCCGGCGCAATTAACAACTAGGCTATTGGCACCGACAACAAACGCTATTTTGTGTTTTATTTTTGGTAAGAGTGTGTTAAAAGTGTATACTTGGAAAAAAAAGAGAAAATATTAAACCCAAAAAGCTTGATTTAATTTGCTTGCAATTTTTTTTATTTTTTTTTTACGACAATTATAGATATATCTGCAGAATATCTTTCTTTTATAACAGTCTGCTTTTCCAGCAATTACTGTTATGCATGTTTCAGGTCACTTACAGAGACTTGCGACTGTGATTTTCTTTTAGTAAGTTCACCGTCCAGCTCCTCCAGACTCTCGGTTAAACCCTCTGCTTCACTCACTGTCAGGAGTGTGGTGGCGTGTTTGGCCTTCACCGTCAGCATCTTACACTTGGAGTTTAGGGATGCAATCTGCTCCTGGTAGCCCTTGATTTTCTGAGCCAGTTCCTGGTCAGATAAATATAAACACAATGCGACAGATTTAGCTAGTGTTTTAGATGTGATTTAGCTGGCGATGCAATAAAAACAAAGTCAACAAAAACAAAATTAGGTGACAGTGTGGAATCTCTGAGATAAATATACGTAACTAAAACTATAGGACTAATGAAAACACACAAATCCTTCATTATAAAGAACAAAATCAAAAATGAAATAAAATTAGATATACATTTTATAACTTAAATTATAATTTTTTTGTTATAACTTTCCATCTCTAATTTTGTTCAAATACTAAAATGAGTATAAGACAAAAACTGAAGTAGAAATTAAAGGTATTTAGAAAATAAAGTAAGTAAATGAAAACTGTATATATAAATATGCATTACATATTAGTAAATACTTCAAACTGCATCTCATGATGGGTCATTTGTTCATCTCTGAGCTAAATATAAATCACCTCAATTCTATAATAGATATCCAAAAATAAAAAATATGCAAAAAAGCTGAAAGAAGAAAATATTACAAAAAAATCTTCACATCAATACAATTTTAAAAAATAATAAATAACAATTTTAAAAGAAAAGGTAAAACTTAAACATTTCAGTCAGTTGTTTTTTTTTTCTTAGTTTTGAAAAAAATATAAATACATATATAAAACCAAAAAATCTATTATAAAAGCACTTTGCAAAATAACAAAAAAAATGTCAAAATAAAAAACTAAATATATAAAATAATGTTTATTCAAATGTAGGAATTTATCATTTCAACTAATAAAATGTAACCATTTTAAAGTAAACTAATGAAATGTATAATTGCAAATAATAAAATAACTATGATTTGAATATATAAATAATACTAAATCAAATCTGCACCTCGTGATGGTTAATTTGTGCCTGCAGCTCTTGGATGTTGCTGGTGTTCACAGGTTGATCCTGAATGACCCGATGAGCATCTTCAATCATAACCTGCAGGTTTTTCACTTCCTGTTCGTACTGTTCATACTGTACCACAGCCTCCTAAAACAGACATCAAACGAACATACATGTTTATTTCATGACAAGTTAAATATAATTAATAAACCCTAACCCTATCTCTTTCAGACAGCTTTGAATTTAAAAACAAAATTAAGTTAAGACGCTATACTTTATAAAGCTTCTAGATCAGGGGTGCCCAAACTCGGTCCTGAAGGGCCGGTGTCCTGCAAAGTTTAGTTCCAACCACAGTTAGACACACCTGAACCATCTAATTAAGCTCTTTCTAGGTATACTAAAAACTTTAAGCAGGTGTGTTATAGGAAGTTGGAACTAAACCATGCAGGACACCGGCCCTCCAGGATCAAGTTTGGGCATCCCTGTTCTAGATCATGTAGATCCATCATGTAGATAAGGTGTGGGTAATTCTGTTCCTGGAGATCTACCTTCCTGCAGAGTTTAGCTCCAACCCTGAACAAAAACAACTAAACCAACTAATGCCGCAGTCACACTAGAGTTTGTGTGCGCGAAATTCTGTCGTATGGTGCTGCGAAAAGCGAGCGATTGGTCCATGTTTAAAATTTTCAGAGAGTTTTCATGTTTTGATCCTCGATTGGTCTCACACAGTCAAGTGATGCGATTTCCTGGATCAAAACAAACGCAAGCGGGGTTTGCCAGATTGAGGACAGGAGCGAGTGATTTAAACTGTGTTCTAAATAAAAGCAACGACTCGCGATTGAGGGAATATTTTCCATATTAAAAGGAGTTTTGGTTCTAACCAACACCTCGAATTGATATATCAGAAACGGCTTCTATTTCTCACAGCTGAACAACAGAAACTTATGACAGTAATCACCTCAGGTAAACCTTGTGTGTTTTATTCAGTACTAAATGCTAACAATGTGAGTTTGAATGCATTTTACATGACATGTATTGCTATATACTGAAAGCAGCAGCAGATAGTTCAGCTCAGATCTTGAAAATACAATAAACCGCTTGAAATTGAACTTTAGAACTAAACACATATGAGTGATTCAGCATGTACATTTAATGATGTTAAAGAGGGTTAACATGTATTAAATAGATTCTAAACCTTACCGTTTCGTGAGTGAGTGCATATTCTGTCCTTCTGAATGGCTGTATTTAAATCTCTGTCCTGTTTCGTCTGGTGCAAACAGCCAAATTGCTCATCACTGCGTATCTCGTCACAAAGCGTGTTGTTAGGACAATGTAACCAGCTCACCTTATATTTACGTTCATAATATTTATATCATTAGCTAATTAATAACCTGAACTGAATCTGTCTTAATTCGACGTCTGATACTGTCCACCAGAGGTCGCATTTTCGCTCACGGGCGCATGCTTTCAGAGCCTTTCTGAATGAATGAATGAAATATGCTGTTTTCCACCAAGGCAACCCAGGGTGCTGAATTATAATTGGCTAAACTGGCATGTGCATGTGAAAATTACCTAAACAAAGACAGCGTTCCGGCACGGAAAAACCATTTTCAAAGCAGATTATCTGACTGCAGCATTGTTTTTCAGTTAAACAAGTATGTTCACTTGGGATGTTTCTTAAATATCTGCACACATATTATGGTATTTTTATGCCTTAGAAGAGTCAAAAACTTACATACAGCACCTTTAAGTGGGATCTGAATGAGCATTTGGTCATTAAAGACAGGTGTGTTTGATCAGGGTTGCAGCTGAAGTCTGCAGGAAAGCAGATCTCCAGTAACAGGACTGGGCGCCTCTGATGAAGATGTTATTTGAGCTTTTACGGTGCCTTTCACTATAGCAAATGCAAATAGCAAAACCTGACCCACTTTTAAAGTACATATTGTACACAAAGTTGTTTATCATCATTATTCACCTAAAACTGTAAAAATAACCCTCTAAAGAGATCTTGATTTTTCTTGTAAGAAAAACATTTGTGATCATGGACCACAAAACCAGTCATATGTGTCAATTTTAGCACAATTATGCATTATCTGAAACATCAATAAATATGCTTTCCAGTGATGTACATATACTTTGTCAGGGTAAGGCAATATTTTGCTGCTTGTTCAAACTACTTGCTTAAAATGAGTTGAAACACAATTGCTAAGTTTTTTACTTAATTCGTGTTGGGACAACATAAAGGAATTGTGTGGAACTCAGTCATTTTTACAGTGTTGGAGGCTTTCACCATCGGAAAGAAGCTAATTTAATTTTCTTCATCAGGAATAAGTTGGATATACAGTGGTGGAAATAAGTATTGAACACGTCATCATTTTTCTCAGAAAACATATTTCTAAAGATGTCGTTGACTTGAAATTTTCCCCAGATGTTGGTAACAACCAAAGAAATCCATATATGCAAAGAAAACAAAACTAATTAGTCTACAAATGAAGTTATGTGTAATAAAATGGGAAAAAGTATTAAACACATAAAGAAAGGGAGGTGTAGAAAGGCAGTGAAAGCCCAGACAGCAGTTGAAATCTCTCAGTAGTTCTTCAGCAATCCTCTGCCCTTCCTCATTGTAAATGAATATCAGCTGCTTCAGTCCAACATCTACATTAGCAGGATGATGAAGATGAAACCAGGGTGGACATTTCAGCAAGACAATGATCCAAAACACAGCCAAGGAAACTCTCAAATGCTTTCAGAAAAAGAAAATCAAGCTGTAGAATGGCCCAGCCAATCACCTGGCTAGAATCCAATAGAAAATACAAAATAAAGCTCAGATTTGATAGAAGAGACCCACAGAACCATCAAGATTTTTACATAACACTTGAGCAATGCATGTGACTTCATTTTCCACATGAGAGGCGTCTTTAAGCTGCCTTCACCAAAAAAAACCTTTTATATAAAATATTAAATATATTTGAGTAGTTCAGCACTTTCTCCTTGAGTCATTTCATTGTTATTACACACAACTCATTTTTCAGATTTTTTATTTTTTTTTATTTTTATGTTTGTATTGTTTGTTTACCAAAATCTGGTTCAATTCAATGTCAACAGCTTCTTTAGAAATATTATTCCCAGGAAAAAACATGACGTGTTCAATACTTATTTCCCCCACCTTATAATGCCAGTGTCAAGACCATCAGGTCAGCGATTTTCTGTAATTTGTATAGATTTTTTTATTTAGTTATTTTATACCTGCAGGATGTTGCACTGCTGGATGGCGGTGTGCTGCAGCTGACTGGCCTCCTGCTGCAGATTCAGAGCCGTGCGGCAGATGGACAAACTGGTGACCACTTCCTCTGGGACTCTCAGAGCGCTCTGACACTGCTGCACAGCCTCCACCTGCTGCTTGAAACCCTCCATGTCTGCCAGCAAACGCTGAAAAACATCCAAACCTTTTGTAGGAATAAAAACCTTTCCATGCTAAAATATGCATGAAGCAAAAAGCAGTTTCAGACAAAACACTCAATAATTGATCAGAAGAACCTTTCAGTTACCAGATCAGATCCTTTAGCAGGTACACAATATTTTACTTCTTATTTTTAGAAAAAAGCAGAAAAGCTGGATGATTTAACTCCTGATCTATGACTCCAACATTAAATGTATAAGTAAATGTACAAAATAAACTTAAAGTATACTTTATGTAAATAAATGGACCCAAAACTGCAATATGTGACCCTGGACCACAAAACCAGTCATAATAATTGACTAATTGACATAATAAATGATTTATACATCCCCTGAATGTTGAATAAATAACTTTTAAATTGATGTATAATTTGTTAGAATGGAATTTTTATTTGGCCAAAAAACTACTTGGTAAACTGCAATCTGATGGTTCAAAAAACAATCCATATGCAGAAAAAATACCTTAAAATTTTCTGAATGAAGTGCTAAGAAATGCACATTACTAATCAGAAATTGACAGTAAAAATTTACAGTAGAACAATTACAACATATCAACATACCTAATATTCTTATGATTTTTGTCACTAAAAACAAATCAACTATTTTGACCCACACAATGTGTTTTTGAGAAAGGTATAAACTGAGTTCAGAGCCAGCTGCAAATGGGCTGGTCAGCTCCAAGTAGGTAGGACTTGAGCTCCACATAGGCTGTACAAACCTCATGGAGTTTTTATTTTTTAATGTCTTGCACATCAGTGATCCCAACCTTTTTATTGCCGCGGCCCGAGGGGTAGGTGTATGTAAATTGCTAAATGAACATCAACCATTTTCTCAGAGGATGACAAGCTGACAAAACATTGCTGTAACTCTGATACAAGTTTTACTTATGGAGAAAATTTAAAGCACTGCAGTGTTTGTCTGAGGTAATTAGTCTACCAAAATGTGTATATTCCATACAAAATATGATGCTGATCAGTCAGTTTTTGTCACGTGACTTGCTTTCAAGTGGGTGTGCCGCACCGCGTCGTTTGCTTGCGTCGCTCCCAAATATGCGCTCACAAACAATGAACAAAAATATTTTAATGAAAATAACGAACGTGGAAAATATGTGAACTGCCACCATCATTTGCAAACTCCAGCAGTTGATTTTCTTACACCGACATGGTGTATTCACCTAATTTGTTGACAAATAGGTTGCGGATCCATTCCTTGGCTGTGGGTCCTTCACTGGGCCTTTTCCTCTTCACAAAGAAACTTTCCAAAGATGTCTGTTTCTTACTCGTTTTGCTACTTGTGGGTTAAATTTTGGTGCTCAAGAGACTGAGATGTAACTGAGAGAATACGGTCATTTTTCAAAATAAAACATTTTTCAAAATAAAAGATTGTTCAGACTCAGATATAAATAAAATAAAATCAGTAATCAGTATAATACATATACCAACTGATGCACGGACCAGTACCGGTCCGCAGCCCGGAGGTTGGAGATCACTGTTGTACATGACACAGAGTCCAGACTAATTGTGTTTTATTACTGTCTACACCTACCCCAACCTCACAGTAACCTGTTTTGTTTTATTAATGTCAATTACACCTACCCCAACCTCAAACCCAACCTCACAGTAATCTGTTGTGTTTTATTAATGTCTACTACATTTACAATAACCCTAACCCCAGTCTACTTGCGGCCTCACACTTGGAGGTCACCCAGTCTATTGCGGTGTAATCCCTCCCACTTGGAGCTCTCCGGGCTGCAGCAATATATTGTGGGGGAATAGTATCTATGCAACATAGGACTGGTTTTGTAGTCCAGGGTCACATAGGTCTCATCATTTGCTTGCTTAAAAGGTGCGCAACGTTCATGTTTTATGTCAAACACAATAAAACAAATAGTAAATTTTGGTCATTAGACATTTTAGAGGGGTTTCTCAAGTGGGAGTGAAGCTATTATTTGAGATCCATATTTTGAAAGGTGGTCCATAATAGTTTAGTTAGCATAATAATTACACATTAAAACAATCAAAGACATGTCAGATACAGTTCCAAAGAGAAACTAAATTGCAAAATGTATGAATTTGGTCTAAAAATTGATGATTTTATAACGGTAACAAAAGCAATGAAGGAATATTGTTGTGTAGAATTACAAGCACAAACAGCTCATTTAAGATTAAACTTAACAGACTTTACCTGTCTTTGAGTAAGTTGCTCTTTTAGACTTAGTCGGGCCAGTTCAGGAGACGTGAGAGTGGCTTGAACCTGGTCCAGAGACACATGCAGGGCCTTCACTTCACTCTCAAACCTCTCCATATCCTACAACAAACCCCAAAATCAGTCATGTTGACCTATTTAACACAATCTATTAAAGAGTTAGTTCACCCAAAAAATGAAAAAATTCACATTAATTACTCACCTTCATGCTGTTCCAATTATCTGAGATGTAATGTAATGTAATGTAATGTAATGTGTATTTATATAGCGCATTTATTGTGTATGGCCATACACCCAAAGCGCTTCACAATCATGAGGGGGGGTCTCTCCACACCACCACCAGTGTGTAGCATCCACTTGAATGATGCGACGGCAGCCACAGGACAACGGCGCCAGTGCACTCACCACACACCAGCTATTGGTGGAGTGAAGTGCCATGGGATTTTTAATGACCACAGAGAGTCAGGACCTTGGTTTAACGTCTCATCCGAAAGACGGCACCCCTTCACTTTTACTGGGGCATTAGGACTCACACAGACAACAGGTTGAGCACCCCCTGCTGGCCTCTCTAACACTACTTCCAACAGCAACCTGGTTTTCCCATGTGGTCTCCCATCCAGGTACTAACCAGGCTCAGCCCTGCTTAGCTTCAGTGAGTAACCGGTCTTGGGCTGCAGGGTGATATGGCTGTGGCTTTTTATTTTGTGGATCTTTAATCAGAACACAAATTAAGACATTTTTGATAAAATTCCAGAGCTCTCTTATTTATTAATAGACAGCAACAGGCTCCAAAACATTCAAAATCCAAAAAAGGAACCAAAAACTTTGTAAAAAAAAAAAAAACTTTGTGTGCCAAAAAACTCAAAAACAACTTCATCAATGGTGTGTGTTTACTATGGGCAAAACAATGTTTAGTCAGAGTCAGTAGTGCAACATATACAGTAGAAGACAGAATTATTAGCCCCCCTGTTAATTTTTTCCCCAATTTGTGTTTAACAGAGAGCAGGTTTTTTCAACACATTTCTAAACATAATAGTTTTAATAACTAATCTCTAATAACTGATGTATTTTATCTTTGCCATGATGACAGTAAATAATATTTTACCAGATATTTTAATACCCTTCTTTACAGCCTAAAGTGACATTTAAAGGCTTAACTAGGTTAATTAAGTTTACTAGGCAGGTTAGGGTAATTAGGCAAGTTTTTATTCTAGTCGAAATAAAACAAATAAGACTTTCTTCAGAAGAAAAAATATTATCAGACATACTGTGAAAATTTCCTTGCTCTGTTAAACATCATTTGGGAAATATTTAAAAAAGAAAAAGAAATTCAAAGGGGGGCTAATAAATCTGACTTCAACTGTATATATACACATGTAAGTGCGGTATTGCCCATAGTAAACATGCACAAAGCTTTTTTTTTATTTATTTGACACATAAAAGTGTTTTTGAGCTTTGTATAATTACAGATGAGTCACTGAATTCACTTGGACTGCTTTGACGATGTTTTTGGTTCCTTTTCTAGACTTTTAACATCTTGTGACCCTTGCTGTCTATGGTGGGAGCTCTAAGATTTCAACAAAAATATCTCAGTTTATTTTCTAAAGATCTCAGGTCTCAGAGGTTTGGAATGACATGAGGGTGAGTGAAAAACTGAAATATCATTATTGGGTGAAATTGTCTTCTTTAAATATCTTTAAAAAAAATCTGAGGAAGACTGACACAGTTTAGAAAGAATACGATGATATAGAGTAGGGGTGCCCAAACTTTTTCTTATAAAGTGACAAAATGTACATTTTTAAACATTTAATTGAATCATTTTAGTTAGCTTTTTTGTAGCTCTAGTTAAATTAGAAATGACAATCTCTGTTAAAGGCATCTCCCCCAACATTCCCCCAATTATTCTCCCTCTCTTCTCAAATGGGATGGCGGGCCAAATCAAAGGTACCATGGACCAACTTTGGGCATCTCTGATATAGATATATAAGATAAACTGCTGAAACCTTTGCTGCATCCTGTAGGCTCTGCAGGCGTGATCTGATGCTCTGCTCCAGCTCCTCAGTGTGACGGCTCAGTTCTGACACCTGCTGTCCCATCGCTTCCACCTGCAGCGTCTCAGACAGGATCTCCACCTTCTCCTGCATGGCGTCCAGGTCACCATGAAGCTCACGTGACTCGCGCAGAACAGCCTGCATGGGCAAACATGATGTATCAAAAATGTGTCAATACTAGGGATGCTTGGTATGGAATTTGACCAATACCAATAGCCGATATCTCTTTTGGAAATTTGGAGGCTGGTAGACAATTTATACAATTTAATAAACTTTTAATTTTCCTGTACAAACAAAGGCAACCACCAATAAAAATACTAATAAAATAATAAATACAGTTGGCAAAATTAGTAACAGCCGAAAAACATAATTAAGCAGGTATCTTGGACTAAGGCTTGGAAAAAGGGCTGGTAAGTAAGTGATTTTTAACTACAGATTTAATTAGAGGCTGTCAGTTCACCTGATACATTCTGATCTGCTCTTGCAGGTGTGAGGAAGAGTTCCAGATGATGTTGGCCTTCACCAGACTCCTGGCTCGGTCTGTCCACCTCACTATGAACTCAAACATCTCATTGTACTCATCCAGATGTGCATCAGCCTTGAGATGATAAAAGATAAAAAGTGATGTAATGCATGCAATAGGTCCTTTTTATTTAAAGAGATAGTTCACCCAAAGATTTCCGCACCTTTTAATCACACTCGTGTGGTTTTATGAATTTCTTTCTTTTGTTGAGCACAAAACAAAATATTCTGACGAATTCGGAAAAAAAAAAAACAGCCATAGATATCCATAGTAGGAACAAAAAGATACTAGGGATGCACCGATATGGAATTTTTGACCAATACCAACAGCTGATAACGATAGGAAAAAATACTAGGGATGTACCGATATGGATTTTTTGACTGATACCGATAGTCGATAACTCTTAAGCTTTGGAGGCTGGTAGCCAATTTATAGGCCGATTAATAAAATAATTTTTTGGCTTAAAAACATCAACCTAATTTTAAAAATAGCATATATCGGCCGATATTGATATGCCCACCGATATAGACGAATTACCATGTTTGTAAACATTCAGGATGTGCGCGCAGCGAGGTTGCAGAAAAAAACCGGGAGCGCTAGCATTTACAGCGAGGGAATGACATCCGATGCGGTACAGAGTTTGTTGTTGTATTAGAGATAAGTTATATTGATTACATATTATATATATTATTTACATAATGCTTTCAGTGTATTATAACAGCTTGTCAACCAGTGATAAGTACAGTGATTTGGCAAAATAACGTTAAAGTGAGCGGCGTTCGTCTGACAGGTCTATTTGCGATAGCGTCCTCTTAATAGATATTGGATAAGACGACATGGCCAAGCATCCAGCCCAAAATATACAACTATCTCATTGAAACTCCAAGTGATTTTACGAGAGAGAAGTTAAAGGCCTACAAGTCTTTGGATGCCAACAATTTGGTTCTGTGTGGTCATGTGCAAGAAATAATGTTCTATGATTACCAGATTCAAAACTATGTAGTGCTAAAAACCGAGGCTCTGCCTAGCCAAAGACAAGGAAAGAAGATGGAACTGTACAAGGCCTGGGTAATCATCAACAAGCAAAACAACTGCATTCTGACAGTGAACTGCACCTGTACGGCAGGGTATGTGAACTTACATGTTTACATTTCATTCTAAGCATTCAGCGTCCGCAGTTTAATTAACCATATTTAACTGTTTTTGCTGAAATCATTGCTGCAATCAAAAACGAGTAATGTGTATGATTCAGCATAGCGTGAACTTACCTAATATGAAATGAGAACTGCAGAGTCAAGCATTTTTAATTAGGTCCTCACTCCATTCAGCTCCCTTTTAGCCAAAGACGTCTGTGGTTGGCATTAAAAGCAGTGTAGTGTACGGTAAAAGTTAAGTTTTCTATTTTTCGAATTTGGCATCCTACCACACAACACGACATGTTTGCTATTGCAACCGGGAACCTGTGTGACGTAGGTTGGTAATTCCTCTATATCATGCATCCCTAAAAGCCTATAAGTCAATCGCTGTTTTTTCAAACATTCTTGAATATTTCTTTCTTTGAGTTCAACAGATTCAGATAAGAAACTCAAACAGATTTGGGACAAGTATGAGTCAATTTTGGGTGAACTATCCCTTTAATCTATGAATAAAACTATATCTTCTTACCTTCTTCAGCCATATAGTCTTATATTCAGCCAGTCGAAGAGTGTGATGATGGATCTCTCGCAATTTAGCGATTGCATCGGCCAGTTGTCTGGCTATCAGAGGGTTACGGCGACCAAAATCCTGCACTGCAGCTTCCAGCTCAGCAAGAGTTCTTCCACAGCCGTCAAGTTCATCACAGAGGCGCTAGAAATACAGTACAGTTTTTGTGGATTTTTATAACATCTGGCAAAGAGACTAGATAGAGGCTACGTAGATTTGCATTGTTGAGGAATGTTCATTAATGTACAAAATATTTTTGTTGTCAAAAATAAATGAATGAAATTAACTAAATAAGTACTTATTAGTTATTTGTGTAGCATGGTTATGATTATGTTCTCAATACACTGATATGACATACTCTGGCCTCATCTTTGGCCTGATCAATATCTGTGGCCTTTTCCTTCAGTGCTGTAGAAACGGCCTTCATTTTTTCAGATACGTCATGAATCCTGGAGTTGAACTCTTCTTTGATTACTCTGGACTTCTGGATGTCTCTCTCCCTAGCTTGAACCTATGGGCATGAATTGTGTAATTAATACTGCTGATAAAGTATTAGTTAAAATGCTCAAATAATTCAAAACAATTGTAAAACATAATAACAACGAAAAGAGTAATTATGTACCTGATCCTCAATGGATCCCAGTGCCAGAGATACTTCAGCAAGCTGCATTGAGATTTCGGATGGTAAAATAGTGTACAAGTCTAAGTATTTGCTTTGCTGCTGCTCTGCGAGCTTGTCCACATTTTGACGGTGAGTGATCAGCTCTCCATGCATCACCTGCAATATGATACGATACAATTAAGACAAGCCATTCATGCTACAGTACAATAATACATACTATATAATATATACCATGTACATTAAGCAAACATTTCTTATGCAAGCAATATCACAATCACACACTACAGTTAAACAATTGAGCAGTATACAGAAGCAATGAGTGCTGCATCCCAATGCAATGTGCTCAAGATTATAACTGCTCATCTGACCTAATTAAATATGCAAAACTGTCATGTCAATGTAGTTGGATACTGCATACGGTTTCACATCTAATTTTATTCACCTCCAGTTCTTGAGACAGAATGTCCAGATCAGACGTGGGGTTCAGCAGGAGCTCCCTGGAGTCCTGGATCCAGCTCTTGACGAGACTTAGTCCTCTCTCCACACCTTCCCTGTCTGACAGCTCCTGCTGAACCCGAGATTTTCCCGCCCTGGCCTTCTGCAGGAGACTACACAGATTAAACGGATTAAAATTCAGCTATTATTGCATCTAAACAGCAATTATAGACACTGGTTTAAGGCACTATTGGAAGCAAAACTATAAAGACAAACAGGTTAGCATTTAGTAGGGCTGGGCGGTAAGACCAAAATTCTATTTCACAGTATGAATAATTATATTTCACATTAATAATATCTTAAAATATATAGCTATTTAAATAGCAGTTATTCTAAACAATCAACAAAAAGGGTTCATTCATTCATTCATTCATTCATTCATTCATTCATTCATTCATTCATTTTCCTTCGGCTTAGTTTCTTATTCATGAGGGGTCATCATGTCACAATCACCAGCGATCTAACCTTCATACTGTAGATTGCTGGAGAACATTCACATTTACACGGGCTACAATCCTGTCTCAATATGAACTACAAGTCCTGTCATGCAACACACACACACACCTGCTCCAAGTCTCCATTGATTACACTCACACAGCTGATGCTGCTCAAGTACTAATTACACACACACACACAAATACGGCTCACTTTGCAAGGTTTCCGCTACATTCATTCATCCGTGGCGGGCCGCCACGCCAAAATTCATCCCGCCACGGCTACATTACAACTTCTCATTAAACATTTAGTCGTGTTTTGTATAGCGGATTATAATCGCACTAAAACATATTAGAGGTAAACAGCGCAAACTTTTCTGCAATCGTAGTAGTGCTGTGCGCTATTTGTTCAACCCTTTAAGGTGACATGCTGGCTCTCTGACAGACTGACTGACAGGTGCGTGAGTCCAGCAAACACCGCGTAGCTTTCAGTTTAAGATGAACACAGTTTCCATAAGTATATTTTATTGATAAATGTCAATGGCTCTGCATACAATGACTTTATCTTGCTGGAGTTTCACTTTACTTCAGGACGCGTTAATGTCGGAAAACGCACAAAAACACACTAAATCGCGCTTCAGCAGCGCTTACTGGAGAGCGCACGAGAAGATCTGCACTTGAACGTGTAAATTTGAGTGCGTGCAAGAAGTTCTGTGCACGAAGAGGAAATCGGCGCGCAAGCAAAGAGATTCGCATGCTCGTATTACATGAATGCTATCTCGCCTTGCAATAATCCGTGTAATATTGGTCTTTAAAATAGTTGGCAGATCTGTGTAAAAAAAAAAAGTCCTGCCGCCACTGCTTGAAAAAATCCTAGAGGAAACACTGCTTTGAGACTCTCATTGCTGAGTCTTGTTTAGTTAACACCCTGTAACATCACAAAGCGTTTCCTGATATAGTTTCTACGTGTTCTGACCCTTACTTTGTTTTATCGTTTACCCTGTCTGCCACCTGTACTGACCATCTGCCTGTTACCTGATGACACCTCCGGATTGCCTTGTTTGTATCAGTTTACACCTGTTGTTGATCATTCCCTGTCTGACTATGATTCTAAATAAAACCTGCATAAGGATCCTCACTCCATTGTCCCTTGTCTCCCTTGTGGTTACAGATCACAGCGGAATGAACCGCTGAATATTCCAGCATATGTTTTACGCATCAGATGCCCTTCCAGCCGCAACCCAGTACTGGGAAACACCCATACACTCTGACATTCACACACACACACATTCATACACTAAGGCCAATTTAGCTTATTCAATTCACCTACTGTATAGCGCATGTCTTTGGACTGTGGGGGAAACCGGAGCACCCGGAGGAAACCCACGCCAACACTGGGAGAACATGCAAACTCCACACAGAAATGCCAACTGGCCCAGCCGGGACTCAAACCAGTGACCTTCTTGCTGTGAGGCGACAGTGCTAACCACTGAGCCACCATGCCACCCTTACAAAAAGGGTTATAATGAACAAAATTTAACTAAAAATGAATAAACTTGAGTACTTCAGAAATGAAAAGGAGACTTTTTTCTTTTATTTGGACCTTGATAAAATATAGTAGTGATTGTCTTTCTATCAAATATTATCAAACTCCTCTTGGTTGAGCTGATGCCGATATCTTTTCTTTGTTTTTGCGAAGTGTTCATTTACAGTTCAACTTACAGAGTCAGGTTTAAGGCTTCAGTTTGCCATAAGTGTTAGCTTCTTACAATAAATGAAAATCAGGTTTGTGATTTCCAGATTGATGAGTTGTTCCTAGATAGAAAACACCTTTTTTCTTTCATTTTTATTAGTGTAACACCAGCTATTTTTAATGGTGCAGGCACCAGGACCCAGCAGGAGGCTGATTTGAGGGATATCGTAAAGAAAAGGAATTAATAGAGCAGATACTGAATTAAGCTTTATATGATTGGCGTCGCAATCAGTAATTTGATCCTTTTTTCAAATATTCTGACCAATATATCAAATAAGGCTAAGAATTTTATGATATAACTGTGTTATTTTGTTTGCATTTTTCTAGTCTTAGGTTTACAATGCCCCCTTAAGAAATAGTCGTGTTAGGGGCGTCCATTAGAAACTAAGAGAGGCTATTTGTTAGCAGAGGCTGTAGTGCTACTGTACACAAGTGGCTGTTTCACTTACTGAGAGATATTCAGTAGTGGAAAGAGTACTGAAAAATTATACTCAAGAAAAAGTACCATTACTTGTCCAAAAATGTAGTGCAAGTAGAGTGAAAGTATCTGTTGCAAATATTACTCAAAGTATGAGTAAAAAGTAGCCCTTTTAAAAGTACTCAAGAGTAGTGAGTAGTGAGTATTGTGCTGGGAAAGGTTACGTGCATTTACATGTAATTTGTATGTGTGTGTGTGTGTAAACGTAACATTCTGTAGTGCATTTAGTTATTTCGGTCATCATGCAGTAAGCATCCCTCATCTTCTCATCAGTGACATTCAGTCTAAACAGTCTCTGGGTCATTGCATTTAAAGTGACTTCTTGGACACTTTTAATGCTTCCAAACTGTTTGCTGCATGTCTTAAAGGGTCACGAAACACCAAAACACTTTTTTTGAGCTGTTGACAGTCATATATGTGTCCCACGCTGCTATAAACACTATTAGGACACATATATTGCACTAAAAAGTGAAAATTGGTTGTTTTTGCGTTATTTTGAGCAAATTCGTTCTTCCGGTTTGAAACGAATTTTTGAAGCTGCGTCACGGCCATGAGATACATAGGGGTAAATCCAGCCAGGAGAGTGGCTGGCTGTCTTTTTGAGCTTTTCGCATCTGAAAATGGTGAAATCCGGATTTGCCGCTCGTCTCCTTTTAATAAAAAGACACAGCTCCAGTTTGATTGTCTGTCTACAAATTTGGTAAGTGTGTTTGCAGTGCAGTGCCCTTTGTTTTACCCAGATTGCAAAGTTAGTTCGTGGTCAGCAGAGCTCTTTCAGTTTTTAAAGACATACCTCAGTCAAAATGATTTAGTTACCAAGTTTACAGTATGTTAATATCACTGCAATATTATAGTCCAATTTTATAGACTGAAAGATCCGCTGTAAATGCTGCTCTCCAAATGTAAACATGATCAAACTTTTCCCGTCGTGCAGGATTTTCGCCGCATTTTGTGACAGGATATAGTCTATATACCAGTGGTGTAAAGTACTTGAGTAAATGGACTTCGTTACTTTACTTAAGTATTTTTTTGGCTACTTTGTACTTGTACTGAGTATCAAAAATATAAGCAACTTTTACTCTTTACTTGACTACATTTTTGATTGAATATATGTACTTTTTACTCCACTACATTTGAACAGATGCTTACCGTTACTCGTTACATTGCAATTGTGCCAATGACTGTATAAAATATGGACGACGCGACAGCGCCATTTTCCATTAAACGCTGTGAAGAAAAAAACGCCTCGTGACGGGCACAAACTGTGGCAGAAGACTGCTGAAATTGGAGCCTGGGCATGCACAGAAGGACTGCCTGATGGAGCCAGAGGAGGAGCTGCGGAATCAAGCTTCCAACCAAACGCTTGTACATCAAATCAGCCACGCCCCCCGAACTGCTCACTTGACCGCCGGTGTCTGCACTATAACAAAGGCTCGCTAATGTACACTTTGCGTTTACATAGGAGCCTGGTTTGCTGTTTTATCAACACAAATGGTTGTAATAACGTTAACAAAGGTGCGGTTTATATAATGAAGATTTAATCGCGCCAGCTCGCTAACGGCCGCCGGATCTGACCGGATGCCTATGGACACACTGCCCGAGTCAATCGGGCCAGATGCGGCGGCCGTTAGTGAGCCGACGCTGCCGCATCCGAGCCGGATCGGCCCGCGAGTAATGTGCGCGAGTAGGTACAGCAGACGGAGTCGGGCCGAGGGGTAAGTCTCCGGCAGGCGAGAGTGTAGCCGGAACTGGCCCGAGTGTATTTTGCTATCTGGGTGGTTAGGTGTGTATCAGCAAACTGATAAAGCCCCCTGACCCTACCGAATAAACAGTGTTTCACCAGATCCTGTATGTCAGAAACTCTAGTTTACTGCTGAGCAACTCATTTTATCATGGTAAAATAACACAGAAATGGAATAATAACACTTCAGTCTCCTGCCGAAGCTCCGGCGTCTGCTTTGAGAAACTGTCAATCACAGCTGTCAATCACGATGACACGCCCAGCATTAAATTACTGCTCAACACATACTGTTTACAAAACTACTCAAAATAAAAAATATTGCCCCCCTCTGATACTGAGAGATGAATCACATCAAAGTCAGCTCTGATTTTTTTTACTACGTTTTACTACTTTTTTTTTTTGTTGATAAATTGTTTGTGGCTTTTTTGAACATTTGAGTTTGACTGAGACTTTTTGTTCTATTTTTTAAATATATTTTGTTCTGCCATTTTGAAACATTGAGGTGTTAAATTTAATTTATATATTAGGAAAATAAACCTTTCTTGGTGCTCTTTGAGCCTACATTCAGTATGAGTAAAATACTTAAGTTCTTTTAAAATCGGATACTTTAATATTTTTACTCAAGTCTTATTGGAATTGGTGACTTGTAACTTGTAATGGAGTAATTTTTACAGTAAGTATCTGTACTTTTACTCAAGTATGGTTTTCAGGTACTCTTTACACCTCTGCTATATACACACGGCTTTCTGACGCTACCTACCGAGTCATCTAAGTTAGAGAGAAATGCGGAGGATTTTTTTTTCTCCCATTCGCCGTGCGGTATCAAACATTGGATTAAAACTCCATTCTCCAGCAGTTCCTCGCTTTCAATATCTCGTTTGTCACAGGCAACATGCAGGAAATGTTCCTGAATAAAAAGTGAAAATGCCAAACTGCAGTTAAAGTCGACAAATTAATAATTTGGCAAGTAGTTCGATTACTGATGGCCATGTAAACAGTTACTGTCTTTCTCCCCTGCGTCTGCGTGCCCAAACAGAAACTCCCATATTTGCATATCCTTCCCTCTTTCCCTCCCCTGACACTCCCACCTAAACGGAGCTGAACACGCCCACTTTTCCTGACTTTTTTCAAACTAGAGGTGTGAAAACACCCTGCTGAGACAGGGGGTTTCATGGCCCTTTAAGCTAATTAAGTATGATGTGATTTACTTTCTATGTGCGATTTAATTGGACAGGAATCACAGGACTGATTCTAATCCCCATAGAAAGGAAATTTATAAAGTAGTGACTACAGGTTGAAGAAATGTAGTGGAGTAAAAGTACCGATACTGCACTAAAAATCTACTCAAGGGAGAGTAAAAGCACACATTTTTAAAACTACTAAATTACAGTAATTTGAGTATTTGTAATTTGTTACTTTACACCACTGGTGATATTGTACACAAATTTATTCTGTAATTACATTTGCAGTTACAAATAGGAATTCGCTAATCAAAAACAATTAATCTAAAGTTTGCCACAGATTGCTGACCTGATCTTACTTCGAGCGTTTCAGTCAGCCATTGTCTCATACTTATGATCAGAGTTTTGCTGAGGTTTATGCACACTGCCTGTGAGTTAGCAATGCCAGACACAGGAAAAGTTTCAGCCAGACACAGGAAAAGTTTCTTTCCTCAGGCCATCTACCTCATGAACAGTTAAATATTCCCCTACTGTGCAATTAATGTGCAATACTTTCTCATACGCACTTGTACACAGCACCTTGTAACAATATACAACGCAATACTTTCTCACACGCATTTGTACACAGCACCTTATAACCTGTATATTTATAACAAATGTGTACATACAATTCAACATCCAGATCTTTTTGACTAACTGCATCTCTGTTTAATGTTTATTGCCTTTTTGTTTTTGTCACACTTAATTTTGTGTTGTCACTTGTCACTTTATGTACACTGGAAGCTTCTGTTGCCAAAACAAATTCCTTGTGTGTGTGAAGCACACTTGGCAATAAAACTGATAAAACTGAAAACTGAAAAACTGAACTACTTATTTACATGACGTTACACGGAATATTTACACAGAATTAAAAAAAAAAACTATTACAATTGAAAATGTATTATATTATAATACGGCCCAGCCCAAACATTCAATATTTACAATCTGCATTAGCTGCCATTACACTGGCTACTGTAGACACATGAATGACATCTACAATTGTACAATAGATCTGTCATCATGTTGCTTTTCTTTAAATCTTATAAAAACAGTGGGGTTTTTGGGGTTGCATAAGGTTGGAGGAAAATGAAACACGAGAGAAAAACCAAAAGAAAATGAACAGACCTCTCCAGTTGATCTTGCACAGCTTTGATCTCCTTCAGACTTGGCAGCTGCTCATGGTCAGGCGTTGGCACAGACACCTCCACGTCATGTAGCAGACTAAGAGCGTACTGTCTCAGGAGAGTTAGAGATGACAGCTCCCTCTCCAGGTCCTGACCAACCAGCTCGTACTGGTCCAGATGAGACTGCAGTGTGGCTTTGGAGGCTTTTTCAGCGGTGCAATCAGGAACGCGGCCCTTCAGTTCTTCCGTTAGAGATCTTACCTTCATCATCTGGACAACATAATTTAACTCTGTATTACAAAAACCCATTTGCCCCTAGTGCTTGTTTCTTATTTGTTCAATATACCATTTGTAACCCTTGTAAAATTTCTTTAAAGGTGCCATAGAATGAAAATATGGGTATATTTATGCATAGCTTAATAAAACGGGTTTAGTATATGGAAATAGGATACTGTCAGCCCTTAAACTTCATTGTATCCTCGTTCTCATGTAAATCCTGTTAAGTTTAAAATCCTGCTAAAAATCAGGCAAATCAGAACAAAACATAGATTGTTGTATTGCAGATGGGATCATTAATATGCATGCCCCATGCATCTTTGTTTGACCATAACATTTTCTAGTGAGATTATAACACTTATAACCCGTGAGATTATAACACTTATAACCCCCCCACCCCCCCCCCCCCCCCCCCCCTTTCTTATAAGCTTAACTAAGCTTGTATTAAACATACAATGTATGTGGGACTTTTATTTTAAAAACAGTAGTGGCAGGAAGAGTAAAAGAGCAGTTCTGTGAAACAGGCAGTTATGTGCATCTGTTCACAGCTCGTCAGAACACAAAATGCAATACGAATTATAAAAATAGGCACAATGTGTATTTAAATGTGTGTTTTGTTAGTTTAATGTGTATATTGGGAAATTTTAAGTATTTCTGTAATAATAATGTATGTGTAATAATGTGTGTATTTTATATTTTAGTACATCATACTTTGTGTGTTTGTATGAGACAGCAGGCAGTGACACGAGCTGCAGAGCATCAGAACAAAACTCAACACAGGCTCATTGTGGATATGTACCCCTGTCTACATTTCTAGAGAGAGCGAATTATGTAGCCAGAGGTACGTCTGTGGTATGACCTATGACGCTGCCGACGGCTTCTGTTCCTTTTCACGCTACCAGCTGACCGCTTACATCCGTATGGACGGCTTACCAGTTTGCCCAGTAGCTCGCTGCGTAAGATGACGGACTTGGGATGTGGAACGGAGTTGACTGTGACGACGGGGTTTGAGTCTGACGAAGAACGGTTCCAGAAAGCAGGTAAAGCAAAAAATAAATTAAATAAATAAATAAACAACAGGCTGAAAAGATGGTGAAATCATGCAGCTGCGACACCTTTTCTTGTTTTAGATTACTTTTGAAAACACCATTGCTTGGGTTTCGGCAAGTGGGTGGCTGGGTCAGTTGGTCAGTCACCAAGTCAGTTGACAGCAAGCTGGCCTGGTCGGCTGAAGTGTATATTGCACCCTCTGGTGAATTTATGTGAGAAGAGGACAAAGACATACACAGCGGCCTCTGGTGGATTTGCAAAAACTGCGAGCAGACATATCTCCGGTCACACATTTCTCTGTCCCAAGAAATTAAGACCTGGGTACGTTTCCGCAATAAGCCTGGGTTGGCAGAACTCCTTAATATTTATGATCCTTATATGGTCAAAACCAAGATTTTCATTCTATGAGTAATTCCAACAGTTATAAATGAGCATATAAAACCATTGCTGGAAAAGTTTTGAACTTAGCTAAGTCTATGTGGATATCAGAAAACAATTTAACATTTGATTGTATCAATGCACTCGATGGCACCTTTCGTTTCCAGAACATCATACAGAGAGAAACTGTACCTTTTCCCTGAAAGTCCTCCATTCATGGGCCGTGTCCTCCAGCACTCTTTCTTGGCCTCGTGCTACACTGCGTAACCTGGTCCAGCGCTGCCACACGGTGGTCATGGATCGACTTATAGTTGCTTTACTGGCGTCACTTCCAATCTCCTCTAACTGGGATGCTTGCTCCTCCAGACCGGTCAACTTTTCTTGGAAACTGTTCACCATTGATACTAAGGACTGCGGGCATATATGAAGGCATTGTGAATTGGATTATTATTGTCATGTAGATAGTTTCTTTTTCTCCGAGACACAGTTCTACATGCATAGCTCACCTTATGGCTCCTGAGTTTCTCTTCAGCTTCCTGGTTTGTTGCAGCCTTGGCTGTGGAAAACTCTGTTAACTTCTTCTCCACCTCATTCATCAGCTCAATGACTGTCTGTCTGGCTTCCTGGTATGAATTCCACTGAGCAACACAGCTAAAAAAATCCCATTGGTCTTCATTAGCATCTTATGCTTAATATACCAAATAGATTAAAGATTCTAGAAAATTCTGCTCCAAACCTGTTTAAGACGTCTTGGTGGCACTGCAACTGGTCTCTGACCTCCACGCCTCTTTGCTGTGCAGACTCCACACTCAGTCGAAGCTGCTCTTTGGCTGTAGGGTTGACAAGGTTTTCAAGTTGCGGTGGCAGAGATTCCAGCTCCTCGAGAACCCCCAAGAACTCTTGCTCAGTGGCCATGATGTCCTCTTGTTGCCTCAGACACTCTTCGTAGTTCTCTACATCCACCCCAAGACTGGCCTGCTGCAAAAAGCCCACAGCATCCTCCAGCCACTCGCATGCTGCTTGCATTCTGGAGTGGTACTTCTGGCACAAGACAAGAGCTTGCTCTAATGTAATCTACAAAAGAAACAATTGGATTCATTAGTGAGCATTGGCTGACTAAGGAAGTTTTGCTGGCTTAGATAGTTAAAAAGGTTGGTAGACACACTGGCATTCCATGTTGGGCGCTATAATCTAATTACATTTGCATTTACTCATTCATTTAGCAGATGTTTTTAAACAAAGCAACTTACAAATGAGGATAAAAGAAGCACTTCAAATCACCAGAGAGCAGCAATATATAGATGCAATTACAATTCTAAATTAGTGTAGCAGATTTGTTATACATGCTGTACATACACACTCACACACACTCAAATATGCAGGTTTATAAGAAAGTGTCTGGTGTGTATAGAGAGGAAAAGACTGTTTCTCACAGGAGGTTTGTCAAGCCCACTCACCTGCAATAAGTACACATGAAAACATGGCAGTGTTTATAAGAAAGTGTCTGGTGCATATGGAGATGAAATGAGTGTGCCTCCTACAGGTGATTTGTCAAGCTTACTCAATTGCACAGTACACTCAGACTTGCACAATATTTTTTATAAGACGTAATTTCATATGTCTGCTGCAAATGAAGAGGAGAAAGTGTCATGCAGGTGGTTTATCAAGCCCACTCACCTATGTAAAGTATACTCAGTATCCAAAACATATTACTGTGAATCTCTATGTTTTTGTTGCATTGACAGTTTGTATTAGAACTTGCCTGTTTAGAGCTGAGGGCACGTTGAACATCAGCCTCCAGCTTGGCCATCTCTTGTAGACTCGAGTCCACATGAGCAGGGACAAGCTCATTGGCACTGGTGTATTTCTGCTTCTCTCTTGTGCTCAAAGCTGCCACTATCCTCAGCCTTGATTGTACTTCCTCTTGCATGATCTGTTGCTTTCGGATTTCTTCCTGGACCTTCTCAACTTTGACATCTACCACCACCTCAGAGCCAAGTTCATCTTTGATTTGTTGGAGCCAAGTTAAGGTCCGATTGACTTCAGTCTCAAAGTCTTTACTCTGCACGAACCTGTTTTCACACTCCACAATAAGTTCTCCAACAGATGACTGTAAGGACTGAAGCTCTTCCTGCCAAGAGGTCACCCGCTGCTTTGAAACCTCATGTGCAGCGGTATCCATGTGGGATATCAGGTTATCCATCTGCTCCATCAGTCGAGTGAGGTGAGAGCTGGCACCCTGAAGACTAGCAGCTAGGGCATGATAGTTCTTCAATCTTTCCTCAGCCGACTGTGTCTCGGCATTGACTTTCACCAGTTGCTCTTTGGTGGCTTTCAGCTCTGAGTCAACCTGCATAGCCATGGCTTGATGGTCCTCGAAAGATTCAAGAGTGTCGTCGAGATGCTCTACCCTCTGTTCAATTAATCTTTTGAGTCCATTGTAAAGGCTAACCAGTTGGGTCATTTCTTCAGGCATCCAAGGTTGACCGGTGCTTCGGAATCCTTCTTTCTTTTGGTTAAGTTCACCAACGGCTTGTCCAAGATTGGTCAGCTCCTCCAGGAGGGCTTTATAGTCAGCTTGAAGGCTCATAACTTCCTCAGTCTTAAGGCCGATTGGCTGCGTCCCCAAGCTGTGGAACTGTTCCTCAAGTTCTTTAAGTGCTTTATGGGTAACGTCAATAAAGGAGGCATATTCTTGTCGAGCAAGAATGGCTTGCTGTATTTTCTCCTGTTTCTCTTTGGCTAGTCCCAAGATATTATTGTACTGTTGAGGAAGAGCGATCAATTTCTCATCCAAGTAGCAATGGTCTACTTCATTGAGAGTGGGAAGTATCTCTTGACCTGTCCTTTGCACAGTTAGCAGGAGGTTCTCAAATTCCATAGCTTGATCCAATATCTGTTGGTATTTTGTAAGCTGTGAGCATAATTCTGCATCTCCATTCATGAGGTTTATCTCTGGGAATGTCACAATATCAGCTTGTTTCAACCATTGGCATATCTTCTCTAGATCTGCCTTAAAGTATTTCCTGGTCACCAACACTTTTTCCAGCTCCTGAAGCCTCTGGCTACACTTCTGCAGGGCAACCTCAAAGACACTTTGCAGTTCTTGGAGCTTATGCAGCATCTCTGTCTTCTCTTCTTCAGAAGCGTCTTTCATCAGATCCCTGCCTTGTGACCACAAGGAGGTCAGCTCACTCTGGTAGGCTCTCAAACTGCTCTGAATGTTCCGGCATGTTCTCACCTGCTTTGAAAGGTCGTCAGGAAGAAGGGCTATGTACTCCTCTGCTTGTGCTTTCTTCTCATTCTGCTGGACCCAGGTAATAGCTTGATTCACAGCCAACAAGAACTGTGTTCTCTCGGTGAAAGCTTTGCTTAGGTGTTTCCTACGCTGAGCTACTTTGACACTCAAGCACTCTACTTCTGCTTGCGTTTCTGAGATGAGCTGCTGCAGCTTTTGTCTTTCGTTTAGTCCCAGATGTGCTAAAACCCTATCTGCATCACCCATTGCCTGGGCCAGCAGAAGCTGCTTAGCTTCCAGCTCACTGCATATGCTGAGATGGTCAAAGAGGAAACTTTGCGCTAGCTCCGGTGGGGGACTCATCTTCATGGCTTCAACCAGGGTCGGCTGCTGCTCCTCAGCCCATTCACGAGCTTCCCTCAAACGGGCCTCAACTTGCCCCATGTCTTCAAGTGTCAAAATAGAGTCCTGGATCTTCCTCTCAATGAGGCTCTCTAGATGGGCCCAACGCTGCTCAAAGTGGCCTATCTGCTCCTTCACCAGCTCTTTGTCATCCAGGTTTAGATGGTACATTACTTTTTGCTTCTGCTCTTTGAGATCCTCAAGTGTGCTTTTCTTTTCTTTAAGAACAACCGAGAGCTTGCGAAGAGCCTCCAGATGATCAGATGAACTTTCAGCGTCAGTTCTACAAAACATGAAAGAATAATAAGTCTCAAAAGTTTCTAAAGCCCCATTTAGACTACACAATTTTAATTGTCAATTACAATAGTCACTGTGTCAGATTATGCGATTTTGTCCAGATAAAATCTTGATGTGTGGTGGGTACCAAATACGCCAGACTAAAAGCTGCTTTGAGATCAATCATCAGGTGATGTCCACAATGTGCATTCTGTCATCAAGAAGCCTCAAAAAATACAAATGTCTCTGTATCAATTGTTTCCCACAGGTGTGAGTTTCCCCCATATATCTATTTGTGTGTGTTTTCAGAACAAAATGCTAGATAAGTAGATTCATTCTGTGCTAGTAAGAGGTGCTTTTGGAGCTACAGAAGTGGCTTCCCAATGACACTTTCAGTAGACAGCCAGTTCCATTCAAAGATACATTCTTATAACATTTCCCACGCCGAATTGAGTGATTTGCTAGTTTATTTGCTAGATCTATTACTCACTGGGCTGCTGAGGTACCTCGGCTATTAATTAACATCATAATATTTTTATTCTGCCATAGTAGTACCTCGACGAAACCTTATACAGCTTATTTCTTGTCCACCTAGCAGCACAGTTCTTTCTCTTTCTGCATTTTAAAAGCTTTGTATGAAAGGGATTCTGTGCTCTTATTGGTATGTGGTGTAAGCCATTGTGGACAGCAGGAAAAAAATTAAACATGCTAGACTTTCTGCATTGGCCTTGGTTTTCATGCATTACGTTGTGCACTACATGAAAAGAAATGACTGAACCTTGAATCTGACACCCATTTGTCTTTTACGAATCCCCAAGACACTCTACATCAAGCAAATCATGTCAAAATCTGAAAAAAGGGGTGTAATCTGAATGGGGTGAACTTAATTTACACTTACAATGTGGCATTAAATAAGACTGACATAAGATTACAGTTACACTAAATCCTGAATAATAGGTCTACCTGGCCAGGTTGTCCCATTCCTTGGACACCTGTTCAAAGAGGGCCTCCATGGCACTGATGCAGTCGTGATACTCTTTAGTCCTCTGCAGATCTTCTTCTCTTTGAGTTTGTAGTTTGTTGGCCTGGTGACACAGTTCCAGCCATGCGTGACTCAGTCGACCAATCTCGGTATGCTCAGGAGACTCCTTCCCTTCTGTCAGCTTACTCACAAGCTCTGTCATCTTAGTCAGAGTGCTTTGTCTGTTTTGAAGCTGTTGGCCAAACTCCTGCAGGCAACAAGAGCACAGAGGATGAATCATAAAAAGAGAAACAGCATGAGACATAAATATGATTCTCTTATGTTAAAAATAAACCTCCCGGGTCACAACAAATTGTTCTAAAGATAAAAATATCTGTTATCATAATCTATTATCAGAATGTAATAACGTACTCTAATACATTACATAGTTCTACATCCAATAAGAGACTTATATTTACTCTGGCTTGATCGAGCATGTTTTGGGCAATCTTGGTCTCCAGCTCAGCAGGTCTCCTGGAGAGACTTTGCAGTTGCTGCTCCATGTCCTGAAAGAGTGTTGAGAGTTCCTGTTTTTGCTCTTTAATCTCCCTCCAGCTATCTGACAGCTCTTGAGAAGTGCTCATCCTCTCCTCAATCTGTAGAATTGACAACATCAATCATATTATCATTCTGTTTTTACATCCCAAAGCAGTATTAACTATTGGTTTGTGTCATCAACTCACCATTGTTTTGGTCTGCTGTATTTTGGCAGCTGTGGCTCTCACAGACTCATCAGATAAATCACACACTGAACAAACCAGATCTAGATATGTGCTGGCCTGCTCCTGTAGGGCCCTGAAGTGTTTCACCTGTGGAGTAAAACGTTAAAATGTAAATAAATATAATTACAAACAAATGCAAAAACAACTGTTTAATTATACAAAATTATTCGCCCTCCTGTGAATTTGTTTTCTTTTTCAGATATTTCCCAAATTATGTTTAACAGAGCAAAGGATTTTTCACATTATTTCCTATAATATTTTTTTCTTCTGGAGAAAGTCTTATTTGTTTTATTTTGGCTAGAATAAAAGCATTTTTTATTTTTTTTTACAAATATTTTAGGGTAAATATTATTAGTCTCCTTAAAGAATTTCTTTTCAGATTGTCTACAGAACAAACCTTGTTATAGACCATTTTGAGGCATGTAAACAAAAACAATGGTCCCAACATATTTCCTGTTTTACATTTTTAATTTCTATAGCTTCAGAGAATCCAAAAAGAGCCACACACTAATAAAGAATCTTACGATAGCTGTTTTGACATTAAGTTATGATTGAATTGCCTCTTGTTACAGTTATGAAATAGTTTGATAATAAGCAGTAAATGTTCATGGGTCAATGACATCACCACATTAAAATGGTCTATACAAGGACTTGCCTAATTACCCTAACTTGCCCAATTACCCTCTGGGGTCTGAGGGGATGTTTTAACATGCCCTGACATTTGTGCTTATTTCAGCTACTTATTACATAGTATTGGCCAACATGTATTTTTTTGTATTCAGCACAAACTGTGCTATAATAATATATGAGAAAGATGGATGTACATGCTCGCGTTTTTAGAAAAAAAATATTATGTGTGGTTAGTAGGTTTTGGAGAAGAAAATGTAGCTGAAATATGTTCCAAAAAACACACTGAAAGGGCCTGAATAAGACTTTAGAGTAACCAGTCTTGTAGGCTAGAATATTTACTTCACAATTATGTGAAAATTATTCTGTTCAAAGAAAATATTACAATGATTTACATTTTGTACAGTCAGATTTGGGGTCAGCACTGCTGTATGCATGGGAGTGACAATGGCCATGAATAATGGCCATGAATAATTCACAGCTAGAGCGACAAAAGACACTCCCCCGCTGGCTAATGTTCACCCATCAAGAAAGAATGCTGTGAGAAACTAATTAACCTAGTTAAGCCTTTAAATTGCAACTTTAAGGTGAATACTGGTATATTAGAACATATTTAGTAAAATATTATGTACTGTCATCATGGAAGAGATGAGTTATTAAAAATATTATGCTAAGAAATGTGTTATGTTCAAATGAGTTGAAAAATCTTTCTGTTAAACAGAAATTAGGGAAAAATATATAGGAGGACTAATACTTCAGAAGGGCTAATAATTCTGACTTATTTCAGATGATTAAGATGCTTATTTTTATATACTTCTTCACATCAAGGATAAATATAATAATAACAATAAAGATATAGTTACAAAAATTGTACTGTATTTCAATAATTACACAGAGGAACAATATAGCTTGAGCGCATTAAAAAAGCAGATGTACATTAAAGTTCTTAAGTAACTAAAATACATTTTTTAGATCTTAGTATCAGTATGTACGTTTTAAGGATATCTATAAGCTAGTGTGCTCAAAAATAGCGTAAAAATTCTTGTTAAGAAGATATAAACATAAAAAGCTTGCAGTTTATCACTTCCTGCCCAAATGGATCAACATTTATTTTACATCACCTTGTATTTCAGTTTTTCATCAGATTTTCTGACCAATCAAATGCTCTCTAGTAGTTGACATGCCTCAACCTTTTAAGATGCTATTGTTATGTGTTTGAGCTGTGATAAAAACGAAATGCTATTGGCTGTTTTTTTAAAAGGTGGAGGGGCTATTATGTTCCGCCCTGCCTTCATGTTTTAGTGCAAATTACGCCACACATCGAACAAAAATGCACATTTTTAAATCACTTCACTGGACCTTTAAAAACACACTTTAATGATTTTGAATTGAAGAAAAATAAATTGAATGTTGTTTTTTAGGCAATATACCTGTGAAATACTTTAACTAAACCCAGAGAGATTGTTGAATACTCTCAGAATGAATACTGTCAGAAAGTGCTTCTGGACTAATTTATTTTTAAAGTCCCCTAAAGTCCCCAAGAAATCAAAACTAACCATGTTGATTTTGTTAGCTCACATTGCTAGTTGTGTGGTGAACAATTCATCTGTGCACGTCATTAAGAAAAAAAAAATGTTTGCCATTGTAATCTTTAATTCAAATCTGAAAATGCACTTCCTGTTTGTTTTCAGTTAAATTCTCAGATTACGTATGTCTGAGGTATTGGGCGGGGCTAACACACTTAGCCACGCCCCTCCAACTGTCAGTTTTGACAACAAACAGAAATGGTGTGGAGGAGGATTCTGTTGTAATAACCAAGCGGCAACCTCACGCTCTCCCTAGTGAAGCCAATACGGAAGTAACTGAAACTGCAATTCATCAAAATTCCGCTAGTCCTGGCTCCACATAGAGCAAATATCTTTTGACCCCACTGCTAGAATGGCCAACTTTACAGCATAAAAAAAGGTGTTTACAGCCTGGTACAAAGAACGATTTTGGTTCATATAGCTAATATTACCCTTCGTGACAACTGTGAGGGGGTGAATGTTTTTATAACTTGTCTGTTTCCTTTATATTGATTATAATAAGTCTGCTTGATTAAGGGTGTGGCCACTTGAGTGACAGTTAGGTCTCGCTGGTCGCCGTCACGTCACCTCAGCTGATTAGCTGCTGATCTCGGGATATACATCGTATTTTTGTGTTGTTTTATGTGGCTTTACACAGTCTGTTGCCTTTTGGAATTATTTCCTACAATTATCATACAGTATGATATGGCATGCTGTGTGCACTTAATTGTGCTCACAAACCATTCACGTGGCCTCCATTTCCGAGGTGAGTGAAATTATATACTTATATACCATCTCTATAAATGTATTTGTTTTATTTAAAATCATTTATCATTTATATTTCTCTTTAGAGCTGTAAAGCACTCCAGAATCTGACAGATTGATTAGCTGTAGGCTCTAGAACAGTCATCTGAAGCGTTGTCATACAGTGTTATGCCTGGATTTCATCAATTGCCTTGCATTTACTAACACAGACTATATTTTAAGTGTTTGGAAGTAATTTGCACTTTCCTCCTGTTGAAAAACATCATAAGAACAATGTTTAGTGGCTCAATGTGTTACAACAGTGTTTTTAAAAGTCTAACACTTTACTGATATAGTGTACAACCAAGCACATGTGGTCAGAACACAAACGAGTCACAGGTAATGAAGTATTAAGCATTTCTCCCAAAAGAAAGTCAGTTTAAGCAAAATGCCAGCACGCGTCTGTAGCTCCGTTCACGCTCCGCCTCTTTGCCCTTGTTTGGTGTCCCGCGGTTTGTGCGCTGACACGCGAACAAAATGTCTACAGTTGGCCACACCTACTGGTAGTTTCTTTTGGGTTCTTCAGAAACCTATGGGTGACGTCACAGATACTATGTCCATATCTTTTACAGTCTATGGTAATAACATTCTCCAAACCCTTACCCCATCTTTCTGAATGAAATGCCTACTTTACTACATCCAATCAGCTCACAGTAGAAATAAAACAAGCCACACCCACAGTTTTCCCATTTAATATTCCGTTTATCTAGGAACTGCATCACAATAAAAAATAAATTAATTAAATCTACTTAGCCTTATTGCCAAATGACTACAGCCCTATTGACACCCTCTGCCAATGCATTGATGAAATGAACAGTTGGATGTGCCAAAACTTTCTTCAGTTAAATAAAGAGAAAACTGAAGTCATTGTGTTTGGGAACAGAGATGAGGTTCTCAAGGTGAATGCGTACCTTGGCTCTAAAGGTCAAACAACAAAAAATAAGGTCAAGAATCTTGGTGTGACTGGAGTTAGATCTGAGTTTAAATAGTCATGTCAAAGCAATTAGTAAATCAGCATACTATCATCTCAAAAACATTGCAAGAATCAGATGCTTTGTTTCCAGTGAAGACTTAGAGAAACTTGTTCATGCTTTTATCAGCAGCAGGGTGGATTACTGTAACGGCCTCCTCACGGGCCTTCCCAAAAAGACAGTCAGACAGTTACAGCTCATCCAGAACGCTGCGGCCAGGATTCTGACCAGAACCAGGAAATCAGAGCACATCACACCTGTCCTCAGGTCTTTACACTGGCTCCCAGTTACATTCAGAATAGATTTTAAAGTATTAGTATTTGTCAATAAATCACTAAATGGCCTACGACCTCAATACATTACAGATATGCTCACTGAATACAAACCTAGAAGATCACTCAGATCTCTAGGATCATATAAACTAGAAATTCCAAGAGTTCAGTTCAGTGAATCGGCTTTCAGCTACTACTATCGCACTATTATGTTTTTCTCTTCTTTTTCATTCTTTTACAACCTGTTTTAACATTTTTATCTGTTTTTTATTATCTGTTTTTATTTTTTCTTACACTTGTCTTTTTTTTTCCTGTTTATGTAAAGCACTTTGAATTGCCACTGTGTATGAAATGTGCTATATAAATAAATAAAAACTTGCCTAAAAAAATGGTTGCAGCTTCTAGTTCATGTGGACTTTTAAAGGAAATGCTACAAATTGGCAGGAGTGGCTCTTGACGGCTCTGACAGCTAATGTTTCTATACCTGTCTAAACCTTGAAATCTACCTGTTTCAGAGCCTCCTGCAGGCCATAGGGAGTTTGTGGCTGCATCTGAATCTCCTCTTTAACAGTGGAGAGCCACGTCTGACACTGCTGAAGGGTGTCCTGATGGCTGACGTGCTTCTGGAGCTCACGGTCCAGACTCTGATACACCTGAAGAGATGAAGGGCAAACATTACTGTGGGTAATGGGACAAAGGGTAAACATTAGACTATGAAATAAATGAGATGTGATTTCTGATAACAGACCATTTTCACAAGACTGTGATCACGCATTTAACGATCATCAGCTTCTTAAATCCTTTAAAGTTTTTGATATTTTTTTTGAACAACAATTTTTATTTTAAACATTGTCATAAAAATTGACAAAGGTTTCAAATTTACAGTTTAGCAAAAATAAATGAATAAATAAATAATAAAATACAACAAGAATACTATATAAACTCAAAATAACATAATACACTTTGAAAGAAAAAAAAAATATAATATTAAATAATACAGCAATAAAGTTTTTAATATTTGATTTTTTAAAAAGCGTATGTACATGTATAAAGCTACACTATATATTATATCATATTTGCATCAAATTACAAAAACAACAGCCAAGTCTTGTGTGAGGTGCTTGTAATGCAGCGTCTATTGGCAGGACAGTACTTTTGACTTTGTTCTCTCTTTGCTCTTGCCTTCTTATGCATTTCTTTTTCCTTTTTCTGAAAGGCGTGATAAGATTAGTAGTATTCGTAGTATACTTTATTGTCCTCGAAAGCAAATTTGTTATGAACACCATGTTGCTGCAGTTAGAAAAAAAATATTAATAATACAATAAAATAAATTAAAATAAACCCACTGATACAGGTACAAAGGAATTCTTATATCGTTTCAACCTACACTTTGGGACTCTATCCCCCAGTTTCACAAACAAGGTTTAAGGCTAGTCAAGATTAAATTGCATGTTTGAGCTGTCTCAACTCAAAATAACTTGCAGTGAGATGTCTTAAAATACGTCAGAGTTATTTTTTTGTCTCCAGGTGCACACCAGTAATATACTTTTCTAAGGCCATTTTATAAATGTGGCTTAAATAGCCTAATTTATCCAAGGCCTACTCCTGGCTCAATCTAAGCGCAGTTTGTGAAACTGGGCCTATATCTTCTATTAGAGGGAAGCAGTTAATACTGTGAATACAAAAAATGAATGGGATCATTAAGAATCCTCTCCACCTGATTGAGGACACTATTGTGCAGTTTTCTTTTGTAATTTGAGCAAATTAGAATGCAAACAATTTATTTGTGGTACTCTCCCATTTACTTCACTCTAGTCTAAGGGCCAGTACACACCAAGCCGACGACAAACAACTAGCACTGATGAAACCTAACGGTGTTGCTGCCTCAAGTTGGCTCACGACTAGTTCCATCTGGACCAAAAAGCTGTTCGTGAACACACCAAACGGAGGGCAGCCAACTGATTCAAGAGGGTGTGTTCTGTCTTTTCGCACCACCTGATGATATAATAATCCATATCGTTTGCAAATATTTGAGAAATGTAGCAAAATTACAGCTACGTCACACTTGAGCTCTGATTCGTTGCTGAATAACCAATAAAAGCGCTCTCTTCAGTTAATGCTGATTCGACATGCTGAATCGGGCCAACAAGCTCAGATGTTAACCCAACGAGAGCTGACCATTGGCTTGGTGTGTCCTGGCCCTAAATTTACCCAACGATTTCTGCGATTGAGAAAATGTAAAAAGAATTCATGAGATTTGTATTAGCAGGAGTGCTCACACGCTGCGCTGTGCTGCAGATAGCTGAATAACTGTCTCTGGTTCCCTGCTGGTGGGCCTGGATCTGCTGACTGATCTTGGCCTGGACTTGCTCTGTGCAGCTACTGACAAGACGATCACCTTTGTCCTTCAGACTGCTCAACCGTTCCTCAAATCCAGCGATCTCCTCCATTATTGCCTGAGAACAAGATCAAATCATGTTTAAAAAAATATCTGGAAGGTGAAATTCATAGAAAACTTCATCCTGAAATCAAAATAAAAGTCTTTTGGGTGTTAGTATATAGTCTTTAAAGGGATAGTTTCCCCAAAAATGTAATTATCTAATCATCTACTCTCCCTCATGTGGTTTTAAACCTGAATTTTTTTTCTTCTGCTAAACACAAAAGAAGATATTTTGAAGAATGCTGGTTTCCCATCAACGTCCATAGTAGAAAATCATTACTGTGGAAGTCAATGAGTGCCAGCTACCAGCATTAATCAAAGTATCTTCTTCAGTGTTCAACAGAAGAACAAAACTCAAATATTGTACATTTTGACCAAGTGAAAGGATGTGTAAATGATGGGTGAACTATCCCTTTAATTTGACCTATAAGCTAGCGTGTTTAAAAACAAAGACAGATTTCAGATTTAGAAGATATGTGCATTCAACACTTGCAGTTTGTCATACAGCGTTCATACAGGGTTTGCCTAAACACTAGCATTTATTTTTAAGAAAATAATAAACGATAGCCGACACAGTGTTGATCTGTTCTCCACCACGTTTATTATTTGTAACAGTGCAGGAATGAACTGGGAAATGAAAGCTGGGATGCTGAAACACACATTGTACATGTACACTCACCTGTCTACGGCAACCCTGAGGGGGAAAATGCATTGCACACACAAACACAGTCAGCAAACAGGCTACAATGCATTCAAAATGAAGTCTGTTACACATCAACATACTTTTTTATAATGAATGGCACATATTGGTGCACTATATAGGGGATAAACGACAAATCCAGAGTATGTAAATATGCTTAATCAAAATTATGCTTTAAAGGAATAATCCACCCAAAAATTAAAATGCCTACATAACCTGTCAGACAAACACATTCACATTCAGTTTTACATTTTATATTGGCTTATATATATTTTTTTTAATTTGTAAACAAAAATATTTGAAAATTATAAACTTTAATTTTGAATAGCTTCTTGGCTGGCCTCAGACTCCACATATGACGCATGACATAAGACAGGCGTTCATAGCGTATGTTAGCGTTATACAGTAACAGCAAGCGTTTCCAGAGAGACTCGTTTATTCCCAGAACTTTCTCTATCAATGTTCCCTCTATCAGAGAAATTCCTGCTCCCTGTCAAGGACACCTGTTGGACTCTACAGGCTTACACACACACACACACAAACATACATAGCTACAGATAGACTTTCACTACCTAACCCTTCATCCCACGCCTTCGTGTGCTTTCATCCACTGGAGGGGGTAGGCGGGTCTGTGACCAGCGCCTCCATGGCTGCAGGAATCGACGGCTGCCCGCCCTTGCCGGACTATATCCACACCCCCTTTCCCATCCCATGTTGCGATGTATGCCAATGTATTTATGTGCTTGACTGCTGGGGCTTTTTTTTCTTCTCCCTAATCTCACACTGCTCTAACTCAAAAGCAAGGTGAGGAGTTTTTTTTTTTTGCCTCTCTTTCCTGAATTGTATCTTACTTCCTTTTTCTAAATGCTACCTCCCGTTGACCTGTCTTCCCCTGAAATATGATGTTTGTGTATGGTCGGGGGGGGGGGGGGGGGGGGGGGGGGGGGGTCCAATTTCACTATATGTCAGTGTATGTGAATACATGGAGGTATATGTGACAAATAAAGGCTTGATTGTAAGTTTCACCAAGTCAAATTTAAGACTTCCAGTGTCCTCACCAGTGGTGTAAAGTAACTAATTACAAATATTCAGATTACTGTAATCGAGTAGTTTTTCTCAGGAATTGTAATTTACTGAGTATTTGTAAAAATGTGGACTTTTACTTTCCATTGAGTACATTTTTAGTGCAGTATTGGTACTTTACTCCACTATTTTCCTTCAATCTGCAATCACTACTTTATTTTTTCTTGTCGATAGGGATTAGAAAAATCAGTCCTGTGATTCCTGTCCAGTCAAATCACACATAGAAGGTAAATCGCATCATAATGAACTACCTCAAGACATGGGCGATTTATAATCGCAGAAAACTGTTTGGAAGCGTTAAAAGTGTCCAAGAAGATGTCCAAAATCGTCACACGCAATGACCCAGAGACTGTTTAGATGCACGTCACTGATGAGAAGATGACGGATGTTTACTGTATGATGAACGAAATGGCCATAAACACCCAGCAGGCACAAGACGTCAACATAAAATGAAAATCAGGTTGACATCAGAACCCAAACTCAGGCCGACGTCAATGTCCAACGTCCAACCTAAAATCAACCAAATATCAGCGTCTAATGATGTTACATGCTTAATATGTTCTGTGGACGTCACCACTATGACGTCTATCAGATGTTAGATTTTGACAAATAAATGTCAGTATTTGACGTCAATATGGGGGGACATTGGCTCGAGGTTAGATTTTGGTCACTTTCTAACAACCTAAAATCAGCCAAATATCAACGTCATTTGACGTTGTTATTGGACATTAAAATAACATTGTCCTTAGACACTGGCTAGACATTAAATTAGGGATGGGCGATATAGCCTAAAATCCATATTGCGATATACATTGCAGCCTCTTGCGATAACGATATATATTGCGATATATAAATTATAATAGAACCATTTCAGAACAGGTTACATAGACCCTTAGGAAAGCCAAACTGCTATTTTTTTTAAGAAATAAAGAAACGTTGCATGTCATTTTGAGAACATTTATTGTGCAAAAGCAAAACTGTAATTAAACAACACAATGTTGCAGATAAATAAACTAAATGTAGTGCCTTTTAGAAAGAAAGACTTTTCTTTTAAGTCCTTGGTTCCTAAATGCCAAGTTGCAGAAAACAAAAAAACTGGTGTCTTTTTAGTTAGGGAGCTTACCCTTTACTGAAATTACTTCCAGTATTAAATTAGTCAAATAAAATTGTGTATTGCAGATACTTTAAATAAAAACATATTTTTAACCTACAGCCTAAGGTAACACATTTGATTTTAAACATTTTGTTCTCCTAATGAAATTAAAACTGGTGTCTTGATCTGCTCTTTCTCTCCCGCTCTCTCTCTCTCTGTCTGCTGTAGTGTTGGTGCTGCTGAGAGATTGAGATGCACCAGACAAAGTTTGCTTATAAAGTAATGCAAAAATGAATACAATTAATATCGAAAACGAAAGCAGATTCTCGGACATGTCTGGGGAAAAGAGAATGTATTGTCACCCCAAATAATGAGCTGGATCAGTCTATTTAGTCTTCGCGCTCTTCTCAAAGCTGCTACCAAAGTCAGGACAAAAGTTCTGTATCCAGCGCGTCTCTGTGGGTCTGCATGCAGAGCATGTGAGTCTGTGGAAGAGTGTTCTCAGTTTCTCGAGAAACACAGAACCGGGCCGCCCCAATAATATATTGGCCACCCAGGTAAAATCTGTGTGGAAGCGCTGATGTTCACTAGACAAGTCACGATATGCCATGCATGAGGCTCGCAAGTTGTGCGACACGCCGCCATTCGGTGCCATGCGTTGCTTAGTGCTGTTGTTGAGAGCGTCAGCATGTGCTACAGTCACAATAGATTTCCAACGTAATACACCATAAGTTAGTGTGAAGAGCATGTTGTTTTACCGTGGCCGAGTGAATTAAGTTATCAATCGAGCTTATTAAAAAAGAATTTTTTGTCGCAAATGCGAGCGAAATGGTCGCACTGTCGAGCCCTGTCCATGTTTATTCAAGATGATGCGTTGCAGCCGGCTGCAGCTCGTTGCTCTTAATTTCGCGGGTAGATTGCGTCATTAAACATGCATTATCACGATAGTGCAATAGAATTAGAATCTCTATCGAAGGCCAATTTTGTATCGTTTATATCGCATATCGTTTATATCGCCCATTACTACATTGAATTTTGATCAAGGACATTCTAACTTAAATCTAACAGAATATTAACATCTTATGACGCTGTGTGCCTGCAGGGAAATAACTAAATGCACTACAGAATGTTACGTTTACACACATCCCCAACTTACATAGCTTTATACAGCGTAATACTCACTACTCACTACTCTTGAGTACCTTTAAAAGGTCTATATATAATATATATAATATTTACAACAGAAACTTTTACTCTACTTGCACTACATTTTTAGGCAGGTAATGGTACTTTTACTTACAGTAAGTATGATTTTTCAGTACTCTTTCCACCACTGGTCCTCACCAGGTAACAATTAATACATAAAGAGCCTTTAAACAAATGTTATTGTAAGGAAGATAATTAAAATATATTATTAAATAGAGTTAATAAATATGATTAAAGTTTAATTGAGATGTAGTGTTGGTGATTGGATGGGTGTCGGCAAAATTTGGGTAACTTTACAAGAACATATGAAAATTGAGACATGTTTAAAATGATTTAAAACATATGAGTGCGTTCATCGAACAACCATATAAGTCCAAAAATAAAAAAATGAGATAACCATGTGACATTTATTATATGTGTGAACTTTGTATACAGAAACAGTTTGGGGACATTTTTGCGTGACCAAGGATCTGCATTTTAAACATTAATAAAGCTTCACGCGGAAAAAAACTTTTATGTCCACTAAGAAGAACAGAGATGCCAATTGCTGTCATGTCTGCTTTGGACATTAGAAGGCAAAACCTCTGCAAAAAAGGAGAGCCGACATGAACAAATGGAAGAACAGAGTAAGGAAGGCTTTGAGGGATGCTGGGAAACCTTATTTGAATCAAAGAGGAGAACAAAAACCAGGGAAAAATCCACAAAAAGAGGTGAGTGGAGGAACCGTATACGTGACATGATCTCT
Source organism: Danio kyathit (assembly GCA_903798195.1). Lineage (NCBI taxonomy): Eukaryota > Metazoa > Chordata > Actinopteri > Cypriniformes > Danionidae > Danio > Danio kyathit. The sequence goes on from LR812535.1 coordinate 10,408,269, forward strand.
CTCTCTCTGAACGCACAGAGGAGCGCTAAACAGCACAAAAAGATATATAATCTATCAAAATAAACCACATACCATATATAATAAAGCTGTATCAATGTATATTTCCCGCCAGTTCTGTGTAAACTGCAGCAAGCAGAGTTTATTTGTTTATATATTTATTTATATAGTGAGATATAAGCTTTTCTAAATAAATGTCCAGGTGCACTATTGGAGCTATCTAAACATACAAGAGGTGATCAAAAGTTCAGAGATTTATTTATTTATTTATTTTTATTGTTAATAATTGATTGTTGTTGCCTGTACTGTAAGAATGTCTATGTATTGTACATTGTTCATACAGTATTATCAGTTTTTAAATAATAATAATAATAATAATAATAATAATAATAATAATAATAATAATAATAATAATAATAATAAAAATAATAATAATAATAACGGGCAACGCAGTGGCGCAGTAGGTAGTGCTGTTGCCTCACAGCAAGAAAGTCGCTGGGTCGCAGGTTCGAACCTCGGCTGGGCTGGGTCAGTTGGCGTTTCTGTGTGGAGTTTGCATGTTCTCCCTGCGTTTGCGTGGGTTTCCTCCGGGTGCTCCGGTTTCCCCCACAGTCCAAAGACATGCAGTACAGGTGAATTGGGTAAGCTAAAATTGTCCATAGTGTATGAGTGTGAATGTGTGTGTGGAAGTTCCCAGAGATGGGTTGCGCCTGGAAGGGCATCCGCTGCGTAAAATCGTGCTGGATAAGTTGGCGGTTCATTCCGCAAGGGACAAAGCCGACAAGAAAATGAATGAATGAATAATAATAATAAACTTAAAATGAAATGTCTAATATTAACCTGAAGTTCCTGTTATTAAAACTAAGATAAAGGAATCAGATATTTAGTGGTTTAAAGTGATCTGATGAATTGGAGTTATACTGCTATTCCACACTAACTGGACATATACTGTTCTTCCACATTTAAGAAATATAAATCACAATAACTTTGTATTTTTAATACTGACACTGAAAAAATATCTCCCTAGAGTTGAGAAGCTTTTGTTGTCTCTCTTCAAGTAAAACAAAACAAAAAAATAATAATATTTTACTGAATTTAAGACTTTAAGGCCTACAATCTAGTTTTTGAAGACTTTTAAGACTTCTTTTTTTTTTAAGATTTATTTTTGGCCTTTTTGCCTTTATTAGAAAGGACAGTATTTAGACAGGAAGCGAAGTTGGAGAGAGAGAGAGGGGGTTAGGGTAGGGAAATGTCCTCGAGCCGGGATTCGAACTCAGGACGCCCTGACGTGCTATTGCACCATATGTCGGCGCGCTAACCACTAGGCTATTGCGCCGACGACTTTTAAGACTTCTGAATGTGTCTTATGTCAAGCATCATAAATTGAGTCAGAGGTCATCCAAGATGTTGTCAAGACTGCACATTCGGCAGCTGCCCCAAATCAGTAATTTGAGTTTTAATTTTAAAAGGGCAAAAACAGATTGAACCACTTGCATTAGCATGCTGGCGGTGTATGAGTTTTAAAAAAATGCACTACTTAACACGATTATACATCATAGAAGATGCATAACATTTGTCTGCATAAAAATCTTTTATCAGAAAAGAAAGTCTTATACAAAGAGATGGCTTGAGGCTGAGTAAATTATTGAGAAATTTTCATTTTTGGGTGAACTGTTCATTTAATTTCAAACAAACTGCTGCAACGTGTACACACAAACTGCTTCAGCCTAGAAACTTGATAGCAAAGAGCATCTGCAAATCTGCACAGAGCACAAAACCTATCAAACCCATTACAATTATACACCAAAGGCTAAGTTTTAATGCGGAGAAACATTTTTATTATTGGCAGACTAATAATATTTAATATTAACATTTTTTATATTGACCTATCAGTATATTTAATATTGACTGTGGCTGTCATGAGTCTGATATGCTTTAGCTGAACGACTTTAACTGGTAGAGATGTGATATAAACAAAACGCTATTAGCTATTTTTAAAAAAAGGAGATGTGCCCCACCCTTAATCTTCACATTAGGTTAAAATGACATCACACAACGAACAAAGTCGCACATTTCAAGGCACTTCAGGGGGATTTTGTTTGCTATAACAACAGAACACAAACCTTGTGTCTGGCTAGCTGTTGTGTGGCCAGCTCCAGATTGCCACTTTGCATTGAATCAGAGGTGACGAGTCTGCTTGACATCTGTAATAGCCATTTCTCCACTTCCTGCAGTTCACTGTTATAGTCTTCATGCTCCCTCACGCTCTCTGTCAAACTCTGAACATGAACCTACAACAGAACGATATTAGTCCAGCAATAATGCATGGAGAACAAGTACAGGTAGTGTCGATATGACAGTACCTTGGCATCAGTGCATAAGTCTTGATAGTCAGTTTTCAGCTTGCTGATGTTCTCGCTGATGGACAGGTCATGGATGGTTTCAAGAAGAGCATCTCCTTTCTCGATTACTGATTTGACGGCTGACTCGTGGGACTGGATGGTTTGCTGGATTGTCTAGATGGAGAAGTAGAAAGCATCTAATTTGACTCTCTCTTCAGACAGTTACTCTTCGGGTTAGATTTATCAGAGGTCGCAACAGCTGAATGAACCACCAACTATTCCGGCATATGTTTTAAGCAACGGATGTCCCTCCAGCTGCAACCCAGTATTGGGAAACACCCACACACGCTAACATTCACACACACACACATACACACTCATACACTTTGGCCAATTTAGTTTATTCAATTTACCTATAGCGCATGTCTTTGGACTGTGGGGGAAACTGGAGCACCAGGAGGAAACCCACGCCAACACAGGGAGAACATGCAAACTCCACACAGAAATGCCAACTGGCACAGCCTGGACTTGAACCAGCGACCGTTTTGCTGTGAGGCGACAGTGCTAACCACTGAGCTATATATTAAGCTTTAGAAATGTCATTATTCATAACAAAGTTGCACATTTTACAAGTTAAACTGTGTCCTAAATGCATGATGCAACAAATCTTCTGCAATATTTCTGTTCTCACTGAATGAAAAATTTTGAGCATAGCAAGACAACCAAAACATTTTTAAGTAGTTTTGGACTAATGAGGCTGAATTGACAGAAACAGAAATTACAATTATTTATATAATATTATTTATAACAATATTATAAAATAATAGTATTATTCAGATAATGATATTACTGTATAGTATTTATAAATATCTTTTACATTTTATTATTTAATTGTTCGTAGTTTTTTTCATTTGAATATACAAGTTTTTTATTTGCTTTTATGACTTTTAGATTTAATTTACTTTTATTTCACTTTTAAATTAATTGTTAATTTAACATTTTTATTTGCGTTTTGTGTGTGTGTGATTTTGTGTTTAATATTCACTGTTTATTTCATTGTAGCGCAGATTCATTTCAAATAGTAAAAGCGATTTTAATAGTGTTAGCTATTAATAGCATCTGAGAAAATGTCATGGTTTGGTTACCACTAAAACAACGATGACCATAGAAAAGGTTTGATTTAGCATGTTGTGTCTGATTATTCTTTACCCACTAAATTTACACAAAAATTATCGTTTTACAATGTAAAAAATGGGGCAGCACAGTGGCACAGTGGGTAGCACAATCGCCTCACAGCAAGAAGGTCGCTGGTTCGAGCCCGGCTGGGTCAGTTGGCGTTTCTGTGTGGAGTTTGCATGTTCTCCCCGTGTTGGCATGGGTTTCCTCTGGGTGCTCCGGTTTTTGTTTTTGAAACTAATGATTAATTTTTATTATTTGGCAAATATTTGGCAAATATTATAAATGTTTCTCAAAATAAAATATATTGTGTTCAAAGGGGAAAAAACTTTTAGTTTTTTACCCAGACATTTAAAAAAATATATTTTAGAGCAGTAATCACAATACCGTGATACCGTGAAACCGTGATATTTTTATCCAAGGTTATCATACCGTCAGAATCTTATACCGGCCCATGCCTAGTCCCAACACAAATCGTTAACTCAATCATTTTTTTACAAATTTAAGTGGATTAATCATAAAACAATTAAGTTGTTCCCCAAAAATCTAAAGAATTGTGTTTGTTCAACTCATTAAATAAGTATGTAAAGTAATGTAATGTGTATTTATATAGCGCATTTATTGTGTATGGCCATACACCCAAAGCGCTTCACAATCATGAGGGGAGTCTCTCCACACCACCACCAGTGTGTAGCATCCACTTGGATGATGCGACAGCAGCCATAGGACAACGGCGCCAGTGTGCTCACCACACACCAGCTATTGGTGGAGTGAAGAGACAGTGATAGAGCTAATGTGGAGGATGGGGATGATTAGGAGGCTATGATGGGTAAGTGCCGATTGAGGGACTTTGGCCAGGACACCGGGGTTACACCCCTACTCTTTTACGAGAAGTGCCATGGGATTTTTAATGACCACAGAGAGTCAGGACCTCGGTTTAACGTCTCATCTGAAAGTAGTTTGAACAAGCACCAAAAGTAATTATTTGAGTGTAACTTAGGCCCAATCCTAATTCTACTCCTTAGCCCTTCCCCTTACCCCTAGTTTTGCGTGCTCACGTGAATGGGTAAGGGTGTCCCAATTCTCTTTAGCTTGAATGTGTAGGGCTAAGGAGAAGGGCTAGATAGCCCTTGAAACAGAGATTTTTCAGGAGCACACTCGAAACCAAGGGGTAAGAAAATTTCGAAGAATTCACCAGCTACAACGGCAGCATGGCTGCACTCGGAAGTAAGGAGAGCCACAAATTAGTATTTTTTTGTCATCATTATGAATTTTTAAAACAAACAAGCACATGTTTTAATATATTCATAACTGTGTTCATGTTTAACCGTCATGCTATAAAAAAAAAAAAACACTAAAATAAAAACTAAATTTGGGTATCTGTAATCCCTAATAATAACTCCTGTACAGCAGTCCCACAACATTCTGACACTCCAGGTGACCGGGAATTACCTTTTTACAGCATCTAGTATAATGTTAATATTGTTTTCGGGTGTTTACATAGATGAATATGGCCACTGTGTACATGCACAGTACAGTTACGATCTTATTGCCACATTAGATTATTATGATAACATAATATATGCCTTCAGTGATTTCCTGAAGATAAATACCAAAAAACAATGCAAGGGAAAGAGGTACAAAAATAGAATTGGGATTGGGCCTTAGTAATTGATTTCTCACCAGAACAGAGTTTTACTCACCTTATATTTGGCCAACTGAGCCTTCTTTTGGTACAGTTCTGCCTTTGGCTCCACAGGGGACGCCAGCAGTGATTTTGTCTCTGAAAGCCACTGTGTTTGAGTCTTATACTTGTCCAGAAAGTCTTTAGAGAGCTGTATGGATTTCTCGGTGACGCTGATCTCGGACCGCAGAGCTCTGATCAGTGTCTCCAGCTGGGAGAGTCTGCTGTCCACCTCCTCCTTCAGCTGCTCTGCTTCGGGCTCCTCCAGGAACGTCATGGCACGATCCGTCTTTTCACGCATGGTCTTCAGGAAAGTGTGACCCAGCTCCATGTCGCCCTGCAGAGCCTGAGACATTAAAGAGGGCCTATTACGCACTTTTAAAAAGAGTTAAAACTGTTGTGTGTAGCAACAGTCTGTGAATATACCCAGCATATAAAGATAAAAATTAAATAATTATATTTTTTATAATCACACTTGATAAAAACCAGTCTGCAGGAGCACTTTGACTGACATTCTCCCTTTGTACATGTCATCATATGTGGGAAAGTTCCACCCATTAGTGACAATCTCTCCCTTATTAGCATAAGACATCCCTGAGTAAGAAGCAGCCGTCCGCCATTAGAGTTTTCACATGCTGAAGATTATGTCAGTGACTAAGAGGATTATAAATGTGGAGTTTTAGGTCTTTTCCTGAGCCACTTCTTTTGACATTTTCAGTTTTTTCTAGGGCTGTGTGATGTGGAAAAAAGAAACCTTTCATGATTTTCTTGAACAATATTGCGATTTCGATTTTAATCACAATTTTGACACACACACACAGACATTTTACAGTGTAAATCTGAAACATATTTCTAAAGGAAAACAATTAGATCTTTATCAAAGACCTGTAACATGTCTCTAAAACAGGCATAAGGCAAAAAAATAAATATCACCTAGTAAAAGTGTAATAAATTGTCTCTAGAACAGATCTATGGAAAAACAAATAATTAGATTACTGTGCGCACGTGTGTGTGTGTGTGTGTGTGTGTGTGTGTGTGTGTGTGTGTGTGTGTGTGTGTGTGTGTGTGTGTGTGTGTGTCTGCTGAATATCTTAGCAGATTGGACAATATAGATCGCTGTCCTTTACCAGGCTGCTTAAAACTCCAAGCAGTTTGTGAGATCTCCAAAATACAAAATCTCCTACTCGAAGAAAGCTTTAAAAGAACTGATTGACAAGACTGTGCAGCTGGCGCGAAAATGGTTGTCTTAACACACACACAACAAGAAGTATTCTGTTCATTAACAAAACAGAGGGCGGACTCGGGTTTGCCAATATCGAGTGGATATATACAGCTACTAGAATAAACCACATGTTAAATAATGATGACCCGTCGGTACAAAGGCTAGCCCAAGTCTCACTGCTTCTGGATCTGGGTAAACGCAGAGTGCCATATGCACCTGAAGGAGAACCAAGTTTCTTAGGATTCAGAAAGAAACTTGACGGTGAGCTAGATACAGCGTCTGCGGGATTTGGAGTGTGCTCAGACTGGCCGGACCTGAATGACTTGTGCAGCAGCAATAACATACAGCTGAGCTGGAGGAACACGAGCGGACAGCAGGTGAAAGTCAGCGATGAGGCGATCATGGACACTGATAATCAGGGGCGTAGCAACCGGGGGGGACAGGGGGGATATGTCCCCCTCACTTTTAGAGACAGACCATTTAGAAACAGGTGATTAAGAATGTAAACTTTTGGATTTCATACAGCTGTCCCCCCCACGTTTATAATGTCCACTCCGCCCCTGCTGATAATATATGTGTTGAAGCAATTTTAGATAATAGTGGAGTAAAGAAGGAGCTAAAGGGCAGGACGTGCAGGTATGAGATTCTCCAGCACTTTCATACACAGCAGCGCAGTTACTGGACTCACCTGCGGCTCCAGGGCAAACTGGTCTGTCTGTAGAGCGCGGATCACACAGTCTAACGCACTGCACTACACAACCCTGCTATTGGTCACACTATTCTTAAGTTCGTCATCAGAGCTCGTTTACAAATACTCCCTACAAAGTATAATCTGTTGGTGTGGTACCCGAAACACCATGAGCCCTTCTGTCTATCGCATAGCGACAGAATAGTGGAATCAACAGCACACATAATGAACGGCTGTCCCGCGTTCAAAGGCCTTTACATCGCACGTCATGATCGCATTGTGAACATTACAGCTAAAGAGGTGAACAGAGTCAGTGTGCACAGTACACTATACATTAACAAGACTGTACGAATGAACTGGTTTCCATCATTGAACAGTAATGCACATGTTTTGAGTACTGTCATTAGAGATTTCCCAAACACTCCTGATATTGTTGCTGTGGATGAAGTGTTGAAAAACACTCTGATTATGGAAGTAGGCTGCTGTTTTGACGCATACATGGATTTGTGCTGTTCAGAAAAATGCTAAAATATCAACCAATAGTAAATGCTCTGAAATTGTGTGGCTACAACATAAAGTTGGTTGTTTTAATCTACGGTAGACTTGGACACGTTCATAAACTGTGTGTGAGAGGACTACACATCGCCGGACTCAGTAAGAAAGATTTGTTATTCTAAACAAATAGCTAAATACTGTTCTGTGTCTGCTATAATAGGCAGTCTGCATGTGTGGAAAAGACGATGCCATCTCTATCCTTAATCCATTTATTTACTACTTTGCGCAGAACTGATTGAGTATTTTAATATTGTCACGCAAAAGAAATTCAATGACTGTATTTACTGCTTGTACTGTGAAACATAATGGGCTCTTTATGATTATTTGGATGCTGTGTTGCTTTAATCAGTATTAGTCATTCCCAGGGCCAGACAGAATCTGCGGACGTTTTTTGCTATAATTTTGGTAAAAATCTGCGGATTTCTGCAGAATTATTTTGGGAGTATCATAACTAAAACCTTAATATGTTAAATAAAAAATTATATCTTTTTAACTTGTATTTAATGTTTAAAATGCAAATCCAATTAGAATAACTGTAAATAGTTAACTTTAAGTAAATAAACAGAATTAATGATGGGCTAAAAATCTGCGGAAAATCTGCAGAAAATCTGCGGAATTCTGCGCGCGCAGATTCCGTGTGGGCCTAGTCATTCCAAATAAATTAATCAAGTGTGTGTGTGTGTACATGTTTTTGTGACATATCAGGACACAAATCTGTATAATGACATGGGTATGACACAGGTATTACAAAAAGAAGGTGAAATATGAGGACATTGGTGACGTCCTCACTTCTCAAAAAGCTTATAAATCACACAAGATTAGTTTTTTCAGGGAGTAAAGCTGTACACTGTCTCCTGTGATGTTTGGGTTTAGGGGTAGGGTGGGGTGAGGGCAATATAATATACGGTTTGATCTGTATAAAATGAATGGAAGCCTATGTAATGTACCCACTTTTCACAAAAACAAACATGAGTGTGTGTGTGTGTGCTGTCAAACTCAAGTAAGACTCCGATGTTCTGTTTGACCGCATGTTAGAAGTAGTTGCATGTCCAGATTTTTTTTTTGCCATGCTTAGATCATAGACCTCTTTGTGAGGCTGCCGTGAAATAGGCTTATCACATATCGTGTTTTTGTCGCGCACAAGTTCGTTATTTCCAATGGAGGCACGTGGCTTGCGTGCATATTGGAGTGACGTGCGCGTGTATTCCATGCATTCCCAGTTGAAAACATCTCTACTTTTAGAATGCTGCAAGCGCATCGTGAGTCATGTAACAAGAACTGAGCGAGCTTCATACTTTATAAGGAATATACACATTTCGGTTGACTAATTACCTCCGACAAACACAGAACACCCAAACATCCAGCGCTTTTAAATTTCTCCATAAATAAAACTTGTATTGGAACTGCAGCAATGTTTTGTTAGTTTGTCATCCTCTGACAAAACAGTTGATGGTCGCCGAGCTATGACAAAGAAGCGCGAGCGCAAAGCGCGTTGAATGCTGAAGGACACTATGTGCCTTGCGCTTTTCACACGCTTTTGGATGCGATATGTGACTGACAGGTCTTATAAATTACCTGATTCTGCGATACATCAGCCTTCCTCTATCCAAAGTAATCCCACACCACAGATGTTGACTTTTTTGGCACTAAGTCCTCCTGTGCTGAACTCATCATCCCTGTTTATGCAGGCTATTTGTCATTAAGCTCAGTCACCTGTTCTCTTGCTCTGTTTAGGCGCGCTGCGTTATGATTGGTTCAAATAGCATACCGTGGGAAAATCGTGCTGTGAGGCAATTTAGAAATCGTGCATGTTCAAATAGCGATTTCGATACAATTTCAATTAATCGCACAGCCGTAGTTTTTTCACAGAGATAACATTAGTCCTGTTTTGAATCTGCCACTATGCGGACACGTAGGCATTTGTAACTCCGCCCTCTTTTGAAAAGAGCACTATCTCGTTTGAATTTAAAGCGACAGTCACCAAAACGGCACAATTAGTATCAAAACCTAAAAAGGTCAATTTCAAAGAGTAATAAAACATTATTAGAGAGGTATTTTGAGCTGAAACTTCACATACACATTCTAGGGACATCAGACTTATTTTACATCTTGCAAAATAGGGCATAAGTCCCCTTTAAATATAAAGAAAGATCATGTATGGACATACTGATACCGATTATTAGACAAATTTCTGAACAGGTGAGATTTTTATGTTTTTTAAAATGACTGCTATGCTGTATTTATTTGATCAAGAATACAGTAAAAAAACACTAATATAATAAAATATTACCTATCATAAAATATGACATACATATTACATAGGTTAGAAAAATATATAACACTAATCAAGTGTTTTTTTTATATTTTAATGAAAAAATTGACATACTGCACCTTTAACTTATTTTACTCACTTCTAGTTTTTTCATCTTCTTCTCCATGGCAGTGCGATCGACCACATCAATGTTGGTGGTGGTCACGCCACTGAAGTTCTTCTGTGCTGTGCTCAACCAATCAGAGAAGGTGCTGAACACACTCTGAGATTCCTCAATGCAGGACACTTCCTCCTTCAGCTGCTTAATAGTGTCCTGCAAACACACATTACATAAAGACTTAAATTCAGCAGAAGATGCAGTTGTGTCTACACATTACACATTTGACCTCTTCCCAACATGGAAAAACACCAACAATCAAGAATGCATGTCATGGCTTTGCAATCAAAAAATGTCATTATAATGGAAGTCAATGGGTCAAAAACAGCCACCAACAAACAAAAGGGTAGTCAAATTGAACGTTACACAAGGGTTAAGTAAATACCCTAAGTGTGTGTGTTTGTGTATGTGTGTACCAGCAGATGTAGCAGCAGTGCATGATAGCGTGAGGTCAGCTGTGTGGCTCGAGTGCTGACTCTGCTGCTGATGGGCGTCTCTTCTAAAACCTGCTGGGCCAAAACACTGAGACCCTCGATCTCCTCCTGGTAGACCAATACCTCCTCATGCCAACCCTGAACACACGTCACAACATCACACAATCCATCAACACAAGTATACTGCAGAAACAGCCACCTTGTAGCAACCGTATTGTTACATGTTCATGTTATAAATGTTCATGAATAAACCAAAATTATGTAATAAAAATAAATAAAAACTGGATGGGAAACACTCAATGAAATGTTGTCAGAACTTTGTATATAAAACATTTTCTGACAATTAGAAACAATCTGTGCATTGTGTAACTATTTATAAATTGCGTATATAATTGTGTAACTATTTATGAACGCTGTGCAAACCTTCAGGAGCTGCAGCTGGGCCTCTTTGGTTGCTCTGTCGGAGCGGCGTCCGGTGCGTAACTGGCCTTTACTCTCCATCCCCTTCAACCAGTTGTCCAGCCGCTGGAACTTCTGCTCAATCTGCCGGAGTTTAGCCAGAGCGCTGTTGAGCTGAGATCTGGTGTCAGTGAGCCGGGTCTGATACGAGCCCCACTCCTGCTGGACGCCCTCCAGACAGCGGTCCTCCAGCTGCGGGACGCCCCAGGGAATCACCTGCTCTCGGCTCACCAGCAGAGTGTTGAGGAGAGCCTGACCTTCTGTACAGTGAACCTGCAGCTCCTGAAGACACACATTCATTTCTTTGATGAATATGAAGAGTAAAACACACAATAATCAACTACTATTATGAATAAGGGTGAACATTATAATGGCAATCACATCAAAATTGGCCAGTTCTTTAAATTCAAGAAGACTTAAGTATGATATAAACAATATTTTTAAAAATATTAAGGATATAAGATATAATAATATTAAATGTAAAATAAAAGCATTTAAAAAAGGGAAGAAAATAAAAAAATATATATATATAAAGAATTAAAAACAAAATGTGAAATGTTCTTTAAAATACAAGATGACTTAAATATAATAATAACATAAGACATAATAATTGTAGCAAGTGGGGCGGGGCCGAGAGATGTGGAAATAAAGCGAGGCCGGTGCTTTAGTGATAATTAGAAGCGCCTGTTTCCAGTCCCACAGAGGAGCTGTGGATGATAAAAGGAGAAAAGACTGCAGTGGGAGATGAGAGAGAACCAGGCCTGGACAATTTATGTTTTACTTTCGCTTTCAGTTTGGCGGCAGTCTCCATGAAGAGCTGCCATCTGTTTGTTTTATTTTTTCATTGTTAAGATGATTTAGAAGTTTGTCAGTTCTCTGCCTCCTTCTTCTTGATGGACAGGTGGCCCATAACTTTATTACAATAATATTTAATGTAAAATAACACCATTAAAAAAGGGAAAAATTTATAAAAAATTAAAACAAAAGTAAAAATTGTTAAAAAGATGAAAATGTTGAATGTTTATCAAATTCAAAATGACTTAAGTATAATATAAACAATATATTTAAATATAATAATAATAAATTTTTTAAGCATTATAATCTTTTAAAGGGGTGGTCCAGAGTGTATTTTTAAGGCTTGGTTGTGTTTATAAGATGCAAAACAATGTGTGCTCATGCTTCACTTGTAGAAAATCATGCTATCTTACTTTGACTATACACAGCTACTCAGCTAACATGACGACTGTCATATTTCTGAGTTCCTCTGAAAGGCCCGCCCTCAAGAGGCTATGATTAGTCATCTAACATAATGTGCTGTGATTCGCGGATTGGCTCCACGTCACCACGTCATGCCCCTACAAGCACTCGCTTTTGTGCTGTGAGTCAGAGCAGCTGTTAGCATCTGTTAACACTGTTAGCTGCCTGAATCAGACAGAAATGAAGATGACACAGCTGAACCTCACGCCTGCTCTCTTAAATAAAATCTGACAAGTGACTTTCACATATATTCGGAATAAGCATGTGTAAGTAATATAAAACATTCACAAATATTTTCCGAAGTTGTTATTTGAGATGTAGAACGCACGGAAAGCAGCCGCATAGAGAGACACTGCAGCGCTGCTGAAGATTGTGGCTGTTTACTGCGGTTTGACTGATAAATATGAATTTGTAGCTAAATTGCTAGCAGTGCCAAACAGCATTTCCTGTTGTTCACATCCTTGTTTACGTCCTCGCTACAACCGTTAACGCTAGAAACTGCGCATGTAGTTGATCAATTTTAACAAATAAAAACACTTACAGATTGTGGCTCACAATCCACAGCTTTGTCGGTTGGAGGAGTTTTTAGCTGAATTCAGCACTGAACTGGGAGAGATTCTGGAAGTTCTCCTTTGTCAAATGCTAGCTATATATTTTTTATAATTCTCTGGAACATAATTAAAATTAAATTGTAAGCACTTCTGTCTTTATGTTGTGTCCTTTGGAAGTCCAAATACAGAAACATAACAAGCTCTGTGGAAATACAAGCGTTTGGACGGCATTTCAGCTTTCTCTGCTATAACATTACAGTGCCTCTGGCACTGTAACCAGAAGCCCTTATGATCTCATTGGCCCGGATGTATGTTTTTGTATTTCCCAACATTCGTTCGCTGTAGGTTTTGCTTAGCTAACTCAGTAAAATGAGTCTCCCTTTGCATTGAACTTTAATCATCTTACATTCAAAGATGTTGTTTATGTTCACACAGCTACATTACACATCAACTACAGTTTTATAATATGATATCGTAGTGGACCATTAGTGGAATTAAAACAAAAGTAAAAATTGTTAAAAAGATAAAAGCTCATTTATACTCTATACTGTTATAAATATTAATGTCTTAATACACATTAGCATTTTTAAGCATTATAATATTTTAAAGGACAATACGTAATAATATTTAATGTACAATAAAAAATTTTAAAAATGCATTAAAACTAAAGAAAAAAATGTAAAAAGATAAAAATGTTAATGTTCCTTAAATTCAAAATGACTTGAGTATAATATGAAGAATATATTTAAAAATAATAATAGAAGACATTTTAAGCATTAGAATCTTTTAAAGGAGAATACATAATACTATTTAATGCAAAAAAAGCATAAAAAAATAAATAAATAAAAACAAAAATATAAATTGTTAATGTTACTGTTCTTTAAATTCAAGATGACTTACTGCAAGTCTGATATAAACTATATATTTAAAATAATATTTAATGGGCATCACGGTGGCGCAGTGGGTAGCACAATCGCCTCACAGCAAGAAGGTTGATGGTTCGTGCCCCAGCTGGGTCAGTTGGCATTTGTGTGCATGTTCTCCCTGTGTCTCAGGTTTCCCCCACTGTCCAAACACATGCGATATAGGTGAATTGAATAAGCTAATTTGCCCGTATGTGTGTTAATGCAAGAGTGTGTGGGTGTTTCCCAGTGTTGGGTTGCAGTTGGTAGGGCATCCGCTGCGTAAAACATATGCTGGATAAGTTGGAGGTTCATTCCGCTGTGGCGACCCCTGATTAATAAAGGGACTAAGCCAAAAAGAATGAATAAATAAATGATATTTCATGTAAAATAAAAGCATTAAAAACGAAAGTTTTACTTTAATTACATACAAAATTATATTTTATGATTATGGTAGTTTATTACCATATTTTCATATCTTTGAGTCCTTCATTTTAATGTTTTAACAGTAAAAATTACAAATTTGACCTCTTCCCACCAACCACCAACAATCAGGAATGCATGATTATATGCTGTCAGAGCTTTGCAATCAAATAATGTCATTATTATGGAAGTCAATGGGGCAAAAACAGCCACTAACATAACGAAAGGGTAGTCAATTTGAACAGTACACAAGGGTTAAAAAATCTCTTAAAACTTAAAAGTTGTGTGTGTTGCTTTCTAGGTCATTGATCCTATTATGATGTCAACGTGGTTTTATATTCTTTCTTCTTTCATTGTTTCTAATGTTGTAGCACCTTTAGTCTAAGAAAGGCGCATTATATATACCATTGATTTGTATTATTACTGCAGCTGCATTAGCAGTCTTCTAACCTGTAGTTTGCGCAGTGTGTCCTCCAGCATCTCGGTGTCTCCCTCCAGCTGTGTGTAGCAGCTCAGTCTCTCCTGCTGCTGCTCCAGCCAGTCTTTAAACTCATGCAGGCTGTGCTGGTACTCCTGATGAGCCGAAACCAGCTCCTCTGCTTTAGCAACTGCACACTGGAGGGAAAACAGGAGTGCATTAAAGCCATAGTTCATCCAAAACTGAACATTTATCCACTCAAGTGGCTCTAAACTTTTATGAGTTCTTTTTTTACGTTGAACACAAAAGAAGAAGATATTTTGAAGAGTGTTTGACATCCATAGTAAGGAAAAACAAACACTATGGTTACCAGTTTCCAACATTCTTTGAAATATCTTCTTTTCTGTTCAATAGAAGAAAGAAAGTCAAACATGTTTGGAACAAGTGACCTGTACAGTGACCAATGAGCAGCAAGTTACCTCAAAAAAGTAATTAATTACGGATTACATCATTAAAATTGTATTTAAAGTACTTTGTCTTTAAAGTAAGTACTGTAAATTACTCAAGTAATTGAATTTCGTGATTCAAATCTACTTAAAATTTATATAAATCGCAATAGATAAATTAAACGAGTCAAATTTGAGTCAAACTAAAATATTTTAGGGCTTTTTTTTAAGTTAAACATACATAAAACTAAAAATGTTTCAAATTAATGACACCATGTTTCATATACACCATATATTGACACATTTCTTATTTTATTATAAATGTCAAACATGTGTAATTGTTAAAATCGAATATTTTTTAATTGCAAAATCGGACTTTTATGCAAAATATCTGAAAAACAACAACAAAAAATATATATAAACACAACTACTCTGTTTTTCTGGATGTATACCTTATATTTCCATCAAATAATTTCTCACTAAATTTAAATCTACCTAAAATCCTTATTAATCTCAATGCATAGACAACAGAAATTAAACTCTATAAATCTGAGTCAAACAGAAACTTTTATATTTTTAAAACATTAAACAGGGCTGCACGGTGGCGCAGTGGGTAGCACGTTCGCCTCACAGCAAGAAGGTTGCTGGTTCGAGCCTCGGCTGGGTCAGTTTGAATGTGGAGTTTGCATGTTCTCCTCATGTTGGCATGGGTATACAGTAGGTAAATTAGGGAGGGTAAATTGTCCGTAGTGTATGTGTGTGAATTGGTGTGTATGGATGTTTCCCAGTCATGGGTTGCAGCTGGAAGGGCATCCGCTGCGTAAAACATATGCTGGATAAGTTGGCGGTTCATTCCACTGTGGCGACCCCTGATTAATAAAGGGACTAAGCCGAAAAGAAAATGAATGAATGAATAAATAAAACATTAAACATACATACAACCATATTTCATATACACCATCTATTGATCTATTCTTTAGTAGCAAAATTGGTTTATTATGCAAAATATCTGAAAAACAACAACAAAAAAGGTATAGGTGTATATAAAAAAGGTATACAAAAACAAAAAGGGATACACTGTATATACACAATTACTCTGCTTTTCTGGATATATACCTTATATTTTCATGAAAATAATTTATCACTAGGGCGACGCAGTGGCGCAGTAGGTAGTCCTGTCGCCTCACAGCAAGAATGTCGCTGGGTCGCAGGTTCGAACCTCGGCTGGGTCAGTTGGCGTTTCTGTGTGGAGTTTGCATGTTCTCCCTGTGTTCGCGTGGGTTTCCTCCGGGTGCTCCGGTTCCCCCCTCAGTCCAAAGACATGTGGTACAGGTGAATTGGGTAGCGTATGAGTGTGAATGAGTGTGTGGATGTTTCCCAGAGATGGGTTGCGGCTGGAAGGGCATCCGCTGCGTAAAAATGTGCTGGATAAGTTGGCGGTTCATTCCGCTGTGGCGACCCCAGATTAATAAAGGGACTAAGCCGACAAGAAAATTAATGAATGAATAATTTAGCACTCAATTCATTGTTTCTTAGACATGTTCAAATGTCCTGATAAATGTAAAAAGCAAAAAAAAATGTAATTATTCAGCAAAATTTATTTGTATAACAAAAACATATACTCTGCTTCTCTAAACTGATTTATAGAGGACTGTTAAATTTATTTACAGTATTTAAGGCAAGTAAATTATAAATAACAGTGACCTAAAAAGTAAAGTAATACCTTACTTTCCTTTTTTAGCAGAAATGTACTTTATTTATAGTATCTAGTCACTTTGTAACTACAGTTGATGTTAAAATTGTTTGCCCTCCTGTGAATTTTTAATTTCTTTTTTAAATATTTCCCAAATGATGTTTAACAGAGGAAGGAATTTTGCACAGTAGACACAGGAGAAAGCCTTATTTGTTTTATCTTGGCTAGAATAAAAGAAGTTTTTATTATTTTAAAAACCATTTAAGGTCAATATTATTAGACCCCCTTTTCGATTGTCTACAGAACAAACCATCGTTATACAATGACTTGCCTAATTACACTAATTAACCTAGTTAAGCCTTTAAATGTCACTTTAAGCTGAATACTAGTATCTTGAAAAATATCTAGTCAAAAATTCTATACTGTCATGATGGCAACGATAAAATAAATCAGTTATTAGAAATGAGTTATTAAAACTACCATGTTTAGAAATGTGTAGAAAAAAATCTTCTCTCTGTTAAACAGAAATTGGGGGGAAGAAATATACAGGGGGGCTAATAATTCTGACTTCAACTGAAATTAATTAGACCCAACACTGTGATTATACCTGAGCTTTATCTTTGACAATATTGTAGCGCTCCTGCAAGTCCTGAATCTCCAGCTGGGTGACGTAATGTTCAGCCATGTTGGATCCCTTCATGGATATGACGTCCAAGACGCTGCTGTGACTCAAAACGTCTTCTAAGAGCAACTGAAATGAGGAGAATGTTTGTGAAACAGGACTGACAACTACTGACAATAGGATATAATGACTTAGTTTTGACAATAATGCCCTACTTTGGCTTTGCCCAGATTGGTGGTTTTATCTCTCATCTCCGAACACTGTTTATCCGCTGAGCTTAAAGTCTCCTCCACAGTTTCCATCCAGCTCACAAACTGACGCACGTCCTCCTGGTAACTGGTCCACTGGGATAGAGCGCCTTCCAGTTGACTGTCAAACCCAAAATACAATTACTTTAAAAGGAGACCTATTATGCCCCATTTTTTTGCTAATGTCAAGCCCTGCTTATATAGACTGCATAAAGACATACACATATTAGACATACATACAATATATGTGATTACTAGCAGGGCTTGACATTAACACCCACCAACCCGCCAAATGCGGGTAGATTTCAGCTGTGCATGGTTAGACAGTCACTCCAAATAGCCACTTGGGCTGGTTGAATATCATTTTTAAATTTGAGTTTTCTTAAAAAGCAGAGTTTAACAATAAGGATTGCCCAATGAGGGGCAAGCGTGAGAGATGACAATAATAACTGTGTTCGCATTAGCAAAAGAAAGCAGATGAATACCAATGAGAGGATGATCATGCGCACGGTGAGACACAGGCGATCCTGACGCACTGACGAGGGCTTCTGTGTCAAGGCTGATATCAGGTGATGTGATGAGCCAAGTGTTTAAAAGTTTCAAAAAAGAAACGATTCCTTGCGCGAAGCATCAGTGCCTGGAAATGTAACTAGTGCGATCGGTTCTCTTTTAAATACACTGGATAGAAAGCGACGCTCGTGCACCCACAATGCTGCTGCTTTCAAGAGCTTCAGATTTTTTTGTAAGCAGTAAGTTGCTTTTGCTTTAACCTTTTACGTGATCATCCTTTTATTATCACACACGGTATGGTTTTCACCTGCTTTCTTTTGCTAACAGTTATTTTGGGCTAAGAATTATTTTATTTATTTTTTTGGTGTGGTTAGAAAATCCAGAAATTTTGGTGTGGTTTGGTAAATCCTTAGTGTTGAGCCCTGAAAAGTCATGTGAAATAAAAACTAACTGTAATGCGACACTATAAAAGTACAACCCATTTTTCTCTTGCTCATTGAGCAAACTCATACACAGCACCAAAAAGTGAAATGAATGAAAAGGCATGTGGAAATAACACAAAAACTAAATCAAGTCATTTTAGCAGGTCAAAGTCAAAGGTTATGCATATAAAATATTCCCAACAACAAAATTGAAAACAAAACCCAACAGTCAATTTTATCATATGAAATGAGTGTAGTTAATTCAACATTTACTGAAAGTTAATTCTACTCATTTAAAAAGAGTTTTTAACTTGAAGGTTGAAGTGTTGAAGGTAATGAGTTAATTAAATACCTCATTATTTCAACTTAAATGGAGTAAGTTCACAGTACTCATATAGATTAGTTTTTAACTTAAATGGTTTGTTGCAATCGGTTTCCTCAAATGGTTTGAGTTATCTTAACTTATTGGGTTTTACAGTGTAGATTTACTATTTATTATTAGATAGCATTTGGTGAAAATACATTATCAAAAATATATTTTAAAAAAATGAAAAATTAAAAATTAAATGCAAACATTTTATAAAAAATTAAATCAATAAAAAGTACTTACAATCTAATATACAACTAAATATTAAATAAACACTAATAATGAATTATACTTCAATAAATACAGATTTCACAATTGCTTCAGATGAATTTAAAAAAATCATTCATTCATTAATATATTTTTTAATAAAATAAAAAATAAATAAAACAAATTAATTTATTATTTAATGAAAATTAAATTAGAAATATGTATATATATATATATATATATATATATATATATATATATATATATATATATATATATATATATATATATTTTTTTTTTTTTTTTTTAAGTTTACTGTTTTCATCAGAGACTATTTGGTTAAAAAGACGTTACATAATAAAATAATAAAAGCTAAATAAATGAGAATTTTAATAAAAAAAATGTATATAAATAAAATAAATATAATTTAATTATGACTGAATATCCAACTAATACTATAATTTTTATTAGAATAATTTTTAAATGAATACAAGCTTAACACTGGATTAGCAAATCCTAATGAACCTTTTAAAGCATTTTGAAGGCATTTTTTCAGACACAGCCCTTATAGTACAGCGCATATAGTTTGTAGCCCCTGCAGCACTAGCGTCAGTTACCCAGCAGGCAGGCAGGCAGACAGACAGGAAGTCATTTTAGAATGTCAAAGTCAAAGTTTATGCATATAAAATATTCCCAACAACAAAATTGTGGCTAGTGAAAATGGCGAGTGGCTAGTAATGTTAGAAAACTACTAGCCACAGTGGCTGGTGATCAAAAAAGTTGATGCCAAGTCCTGATTATGATATATAAGTTAATTTAATATAATCTCAAAACTAAATTGTTTTTCCCTATAAATGTTATTCATTAATCTGGGGTTGCCACAGCGGAATGAACCGCCAACTTATCCAGCACATGTTTTAAGCAGCGGATGCCCTTCCAGCTGCAACCCATCTCTGGGAAACATCCACACACACTCATACACTACGGATAATTTAGCCTACCCAATTCACCTGTACCGCATGTCTTTGGACTTGTGGGGGAAACCGGAGCACCCGGAGGAAACCCACGCGAACGCAGGGAGAACATGCAAACTCCACACAGACACCAGCGACCTTCTTGCTGTGAGGCGACGGCACTACCTACTGCGCCACTGCGTCGCCTCTATAAAGGTTATATTTATTATAAATAATTATATTTTGATACTTATATATGATATACACTACAGTATAGTCATAGTTTTTTATTTACACCCTTACTTTTGATACTTCTTATTACTTTTGACTTGTTTAACTGTGGTCTTCATTAGATCAAATACATTAAATGTTCAGTATTTTTTAAATAAGCCCACACAGACCTTTTGCATTGTATAGATGCTGACAGCAGTCCATCCCAGGAATCCTTGAGGTCCTCGATTTGCTGGCGGACCAGCGGGACACCGTCAGCTGAGGTGTTTCTCTGGACAGACTCTCCTCTGGTCAGCAGCATCTTCAGCTGGATCTCCTTCTCCTGACGGGCTGTCAGTAAAGCCTGGAAAAATAGTTCCTTTTATTATTCATTAGATGCAAATGAGGGCCGTGACATCCTGCGGTGGACAGTGACTGAGCATGTTTACCTGTATTCAATGATTCAAATTATCCTTTCAAAGCAATTCTCAAGTTAACGACTCACTGATTCAAATGAACCTATCAGAGCGATTCTGTGGTTAACGACTCACTGATTCAAATGATCCTTTCAGAGTGATTCTGTGGTTAACGACTCACTGATTTAAATGAACCTTTCAGAGCGATTCTGTGGTTAACGACTCACTGATTCAAATGAACCTTTCAGAGTGATTCTGTGGTTAACGACTCACTGATTCAAATGATCCATTCAGAGCGATTCTGCAATTAACGACTCACTGATTCAAATGATCCATTCAGACCAATTCTGAAGTTAATGACACACTGATTCAAAAGATCCTATCATAGTAATTCTGCAGTTTAAAACTCATTATTCAAATGATCCTTTCCGAGCAATTCTGAAGTTAACGACTCACAGATTCAAATGAACCTTTTAGAGCGATCCTGGGGTTGATGACTAACTGATTCAAATGATCATTTCAGTGTGATTCTGAGGTTAACGACTCACAGATTCAAATGATCCTTTCAGTGTGATTTTGAGGTTAACGACTCACTGAATCAAACGATCCTTTCAGTGTGATTCTGTGGTTAACGACTCACTGATTCAAATCATCCTTTCAAAGTGATTCTCCATCGATGTTTCATTTTATTTTTTATTTATATGGCCTACAGTTATCAATTTAGAAAAGTGACATGGATATTCGTGGTGACATGCATTGTTGACCTCAAGTTTGATCATCCTGCTGTCCAGCACGTTCTTGTCTGCAGTGGGAGTGCAGTATGTTTGCAGCATGTGACTGGTGTCGGACACCCAGTTCTGCAGCTCCTTCAGGCCCTGAGAGAACAGCTGGTGCTCGGACACTACACGCTCGATTCTGGAGGCTTTCTCCTATTGGACAAGAACAAAATAAACAGATAAACCACACTTGCTCTGAGATAAAGGGACTGTAAGTGAAAATAAGGGGTTCATACTGCTCAATCATAACATATAGTTTAGTAATTAATCCTTCAGTAAAGGGAAGCATCTTAATAGAAAATATTATATGGGTTAAAAGGAAAGCAACAGCACTTTTCTAGTCATATTGTAGGTGCATTGGGTTTGGATGATTATTACATTCGATTTTTTTTCTTTGTTTATTAGTAAATACAGGTACAGTAGGCTGCAAAAATGTCAACTTACATTGCCTTTAATATGCCTTTTCTGTGCAACAAATGCATATTATAAATAAACTGTGAAGTGAAACTTATATACAATGTAAAAGTAACATTTAAAAGCATTTGTTCTGAAGGTTATTTATGGCTAAAAAGTTAAATGACTCTGTATTAAGCTTCCAGGATCCTCCACTATACTGTAAATAAAAGCACATAGGCTGTCCGAAAAAGAGAACTATTTTGGAGCTCTGTTGGTCCAGTTAGTCACCAGACACCAGACAAAAAAAACTCATATTAAATGTAAAGACATTTTATTATATGAATGTACATCAAAAAATACAGATACCACAATTGCATCTGATGCTAACAATACACAGGGAGTGCAGAATTATAAGGCAAATGAGTATTTTGACCACATCATCCTCTTTATGCATGTTGTCTTACTCCAAGCTGTATAGGCTCGAAAGCCTACTACCAATTAAGCATATTAGGTGATGTGCATCTCTGTAATGAGAAGGGGTGTGGTCTAATGACATCAACACCCTATATCAGGTGTGCATAATTATTAGGCAACTTCCTTTCCTTTGGCAAAATGGGTCAAAAGAAGGACTTGACAGGCTCCGAAAAGTCAAAAATAGTGAGATATCTTGCAGAGGGATGCAGCACTCTTAAAATTGCCAAGCTTCTGAAGCGTGATCATCGAACAATCAAGAGTTTCATTCAAAATAGTCAACAGGGTCGCAAGAAGCGTGTGGAAAAACCAAGGTGCAAAATAAACTGCCCATGAACTGAGAAAACTTGCCACCAGTTTTGCCATATTTCAAAGCTGCAACATCACTGGAGTGCCCAAAAGCACAAGGTGTGCAATGCTCAGAGACATGGCCACGTCAAGACTGGGCAAAGAAATATCTCAAGACTGATTTTTCTAAGGTTTTATGGACTGATGAAATGAGAGTGAGTCTTGATGGGCCAGATGGATGGGCCCGTGGCTGGATCGGTAAAGGGCAGAGAGCTCCAGTCCGACTCAGACGCTTACAAGGTGGAGGTGGAGTACTGGTTTGGGTGGTATCATCAAAGATGAGGATGGAGTCAAGCTCAACTCCCAGTCCTACTGCCAGTTTCTGGAAGACACCTTCTTCAAGCAGTGGTACAGGAAGAAGTCTGCATCCTTCAAGAAAAACATGATTTTCATGCAGGACAATGCTCCATCACACGCGTCCAAGTACTCCACAGCGTGGCTGGCAAGAAAGGGTCTAAAAGAAGAAAAACTAATGACATGGCCTCCTTGTTCACCTGACTGAACCCCATAGAGAACCTGTGGTCCATCATCAAATGTGAGATTTACAAGGAGGGAAAACAGTACACCTCTCTGAACAGTGTCTGGGAGGCTCTGGTTGCTGCTGCACGCAATGTTGATGGTGAACAGATCAAAACACTGGCAGAATCCATGGATGGCAGGCTTTTGAGTGTCCTTGCAAAGAAAGGTGGCTATATTGCTCACTGATTTGTTTTTGTTTTGTTTTTGAATGTCAGAAATGTATATTTGTGAATGTTGAGATGTTATATTGGTTTCACTGGTGAAAATAAATCATTGAAATGGGTATATATTTGTTTTTTGTGAAGTTGCCTAATAATTATGCACAGTAATAGTCACCTGCACACACAGATATCCTCCTAAAATAGCTAAAACTAAAAACAAACTAAAAACTACTTCCAAAAATATTCAGCTTTGATATTAATGAGTTTTTTGGGTTCATTGAAAACATGGTTGTTGTTCAATAATAAAATTAATCCTCAAAAATACAACTTGCCTAATAATTCTGCACTCCCTGTAATATCTTATGACATATCCTATTATTTAAAAAATACAAATGAAATAGTAATGAAATAATAATAATAATATATAAATAAAAAAATGCTCAATTACATTTTAAATAAAAATACAGT
The DNA here is from genome assembly GCA_903798195.1 of Danio kyathit. NCBI lineage: Eukaryota > Metazoa > Chordata > Actinopteri > Cypriniformes > Danionidae > Danio > Danio kyathit. The sequence goes on from LR812535.1 coordinate 10,432,039, forward strand.
TGCATTACAAATGTAAATAAATTAATATTTAGTGCTTTAGTACACTGTAAAACCCAACAGTCAACTTTATCAAATGAAATGAGTGTAGTTAATTCAACATTTACTGAAAGTTAATTCTACTCATTTGAAAAGTGTTTTGAACTTGAAGGTTGAAGTGTTGAAGGTAATGAGTTAATTAAATACCTCATTATTTCAACTTAAATGGAGTAAGTTCACAGTACTCATATAGATTAGTTTTTAACTTAAATGGTTTGTTGCAATCGGTTTCCTCAAATGGTTTGAGTTATCTTAACTTATTGGGTTTTACAGTGTAGATTTACTATTTATTATTAGATAGCATTTGGTGAAAAAACATTATCAAAAATATATTTAAAAAAATGAAAAATTTTAAATTAAATGCAAACATTTTATAAAAAATTTAATCAATTAAAAGTACTTACAATCTAATATACAACTAAATATTAAATAAACACTAATAATAAATTATACTTCAATAAATACAGATTTCACAATTGCTTCAGATGAATTTTAAAAAATCATTCATTCATTAATATATTTTTTAATAAAATAAAAAATAAATAAAACAAATTAATTTATTATTTAATGAAAATTAAATTAGAAATATGTATATATATATATATATATATATATATATATATTTTTTTTTTTAAAGTTTACTGTTTTCATCAGAGACCATTTGGTTAAAAAGACGTTATATAAAAAAATAATAAAAGCTAAATAAATGAAAATTTTAATAAAAAAATGTATATAAATAAAATAAATACAATTTAATTATGACTGAATATCCAACTAATACTATAATTTTTATTAGAATAATTTTTAAATGAATACAAGCTTAACACTAAATTAGCAAATCCTGATTAAAGCATTTTGAAGGCATTTTTTCAGACACAGCCCTTATAGTACAGCGCATATAGTTTGTAGCCCCTGCAGCACTAGCGTCAGTTACCCAGCAGGCAGGCAGGCAGACAGACAGGACGTTACCTTGGTCAGGTTGCTTAAAGCTAGGTACTGAGCAGAGAGCTGCGAGACACGGTGCACAAAGCCCTTTCCGGCCGTGTGTCCGTCCCACAGCTGCTGGGCCTTCTCCCTCAACCTGAGCAGCTGAGGCTCCTTAGAAGCTAATTCCTCTAGCAGAGACTGAAAGCACAGGCACATTAGCACACAGCAGCATCACACACAAACACACACACACACACACGGTTCTGCGTTAAGACTGTTAATCAAGCAACATGGTGGCACATGAATAGGACAGACATTAAGACTGGGGAGAAGCGATGTTAGCATGAGTATGGGACAGACTAAAGCAGGTTAAAGCATGACATGAATGCAATTGTTTCCTATTTGATCACACACACTAATTCTTTACACAAGCAATTTGACATTAAAGTCGAGATGGATGGATGGATGGATGGATGGATGGATGGATGGATGGATGGATGGATGGATGGATGGATGGATGGATGGATGGATGGATGGATGGATGGATGGATGGATGGATGGATGGATGGATGGATGGATGGATAGATAGATAGATAGATAGATAGATAGATAGATAGATAGATAGATAGATAGATTTCATACCATTCAGATACCATTTTGTGAAAAGACATTACAATATATTAAAGGTGCAGTACGTAAGTTTGACACCCAGTGGTTGAACTAGGTATTGCACTCCTGGTTCAAAACACATTTTCACTCGGCTCCTTCTCTGATGACTCCAAACAAGTGTAAGTTGCCAGATTGACGACGCCGACAGGAGCATGCCTGACTTTCGAGACTAAAGGCTGATTTAAGCCATTTTCTAACTAAAAGCAATAGCACACGATAGAAAAGATTTGGCCTAAAATCAAAATCTCGATAGAAGAAAAATTTTTGATATTAAAATGAACATGAAATAAATTTGTAATATATATACAGTTTTATATAACACATTTCTAAGCATAATAGTTTTAATAACTTATAATAACTTTAATAACTATTAATAACTTCTCTAAAAACTGATTTATTTTATCTTTGCCATGATGACAATAAATAATATTTTACTAGACATTTTTCAAGACACTTCTATACAGCTTAAAGTGACATTTAAAGGCTTAACTAACTTAATTAGTTTAACGATAAAAGATAAATAAAATAAATCAGTTATTAGAAATAAGTTATTAAAACTATTATGTTTAGAAATGTGTTGAAAAAATATTTTCTCAGTTAAACAGAAATTGTATATATTGAAACTGTATATAACTTTTTAAAAGACCAATAAATAATTAAATAAATAAAAAAACTAAATTACGTTTTAAATAAAAATTAAGTGTAATTTTAGTACAATTAATATAAGTTCTGTTTTTATTTTGATTTCAGCTATTTTAGTACTTTTGTAAGTGTTTTATATTATTTTATTGTTTTGTTACCTAAACCGATTAAAAAATATGTTTCTTTTAACATAAAATAAAATAAAAAATAAATAAATTATCTTAAAATACAAAAGTTCTGTTTGAAGTACAAAAGTACTAAAATTACAAAAATTTTAAAAATCAAAAACTGACAACAGTTCTCTAAAAAAAAAAAAAAAAATCAATAAACAAAATGATTAAAAAACATGTCTTCATAACCATGTCGATTATTCTACCTTATTTACTAATGTCACTAAAAACATGTCACATTATGGAAATTAAAACAGTTGTGAATGATATTTCATGTTCACCTTATTCCTTTCATTTATTCATTCATTTTCTTTTAGGCTTGGTCCCTTTAATAATCAGGGGTCGCCACAGCGGAATGAATATGTTTTATGCAGCGGATGCCCTTCCAGCCGCAACCCATCACTGGGAGACATCCATTCACACTCATTCACACACATACACTACGGGGTGTCTTTGGACTTGTAGGAGAAACCGGAGCACCCGGAGGAAACCCACACGAACACGAACATACCAACTCCACACAGAAATGCCAACTGACCCAGCTGAGGCTCGAACCTGCAACCTTCTTGCTGTGAGGCGATTGTGCTACTCACTGCGCCACCATGACGCCCCTTAATGCTTTCACATTAAAGATAATGTATGTAAAATGCATAAATAAATACATAAACAATAATTAAAGTGATTAATAAACAAACTATTTAAAATAAATTCATGTATATTCTTAAAACAATTGAATTCAATTCAGGTTTATTTGTATAGAGCTTTCACAATAATTATTGTTTCAAAGCAGCTTTACAAAATCAAATTCGGGATAGTTAAGGTTATTAGTTACCATAACTTTATTAGTTACTAATAACTTTAACTAACTAATCAACTAGTAACAAATAGCTTTTAACAGTTAAAGTTATTATATATAAACAGTTTACAAGGTGATATAGTCACATAGAAAAATACGAATATGGTCAAAGCATAGAGCTTTAATGTCTTAAAGCATATGTGATGCAGATGATCAGCTAGAATGAGATGCGTATGAGTGGCTCTTCTGCTGATGGCTGCATGTGAACTGAGCTGCTCTTGACTGTGCTCTACTGTACCTGTAACCTGTGCAGCTCCTGTTTCTTAGCTGTGAGGTCCTGCAGTCGACTGCTGCTCTCCTGAACGGCTTCTTCAGTGTTATTCAGCCAGTCCTGAAGGGGCTCCACACTCGTCTCAAAGTCCCGCATCTGAGCCTGGAGATTCTGCAGCATACCATCAATGATAGGCTACACTTAAAGAGATACAGCCATGGCGGACACATCAGGAGTTCACAATGCTTTTTGTCAAACACACTGAGGATGGCTTGAGGGTCAGTAAATAATGGAGTGATTAAGATTTTTGTGAGTGAACTTAACTATTCCTTTAATTACATCTTGAGATTGAAAACACGCACCAATAATGTTGATTAAAATAAATACAAATTAAAGATGTCATGTATAACATACAATTAGAAAGACTTTAATGTTCTCTGAAAGGGTCATATAAGACACTCTTTAGTACACTACCTGACACTACAGTACCTTGTCGCCTATCCAAGCTTTAGGAACAACAAATAATAACTTGACTTCTAGTTGATCATTTGGTATGAGAAGTGGCTTATATGAAAGGCAAAGGCCTCTAGATTACACTTATTTTACCAAAATAAAATATGATCTTGCCTTGATTTTTAAATTATTTAATTAGGACATAAAGGTATGACTTTGCTTAGACAAAAGTCTTGTCACTTAACAGAAATAATGTACAGTATAGAATATAAAGTCATGCTGCAGTGGAAAAACAATTAATATTGTGTCTGACTCCCATGAGCTTGGACGACTGCATCTATACATCTCTGCAATGACTCAAATAACTTAAGTCATCAGGAATGGCAAAGAAAGCATTCTTGCAGGACTCCCAGAGCTCATCAAGATTCTTTGGATTCATCTTTAATGCCTCCTGTATCTTACCTGTATCTTGTAATATAAATCGCTTGCGTCCTTCCCTCACACCTCATTCAACTGCCATTCTTGTTCATAGTTTAGTCACATCCCGTTTAGATTACTGCAATTCCCTTCTGTTTGGCCTCCCTAATAAAACTCTGCAGAAATTACAACTGGTACAAAACGCTGCAGCCCGTATTATCACAAAAACCCCTTCCATCTGTCACATCACACCCATTCTACAACAGCTTCACTGGCTTCCCATCTTTTTCAGAATTAATTATAAAATACTTCTTCTCACTTTTAAAGCCATCCACAATCTTGCTCCTCCATACCTTACTAGTCTTGTTCATATTGCCACACCTTCTCGAACACTCAGGTCTTCTTCTTCCATTCACCTCACTGTTCCCTCTGTCCGCCTTGTCACCATGGGGAGCAGATCCTTCAGCCACTCTGCTCCTCAACTTTGGAATTCACTTCCACCTGATCTCCGTAATTTAGACTCTCTTTCACAATTTAAATCCAAACTCAAAACACATCTGTTTAGAACCGCTTATTCTCTTTAACCCAACTGCATTTTTTTTAATATTTGTATTGTATTCTATTTGACTTTTATTGTGTTTTTATTTGAACTGATTGTTCTTGCTGTCATGTACGGTGACCTTGAGTGTCATGAAAGGCGCCTTTAAATAAAATGCATTATTATTATTGTTATTACCCTAGACATGCTCAATAATGTTCATGTCTGGTGACTGGGCTGGCCAATCCTGGAGCACCTTGAACTTCTTTGCTTTGAGGAACTTTGATGTGGAGGCTGAAGTATGAGAAGGAGCGCTATCCTGCTAAAGAATTTGCCCTCTCCTGTGGTTTGTAATGTAACGGGCAGCACAAATGTCTTGATACCTCAGGCTGTTGATGTTGCCATCCACTCTTGCACGCCCTCATACTGAATGTAACCCCAAACCATGATTTTTCCTTCACCAAACTCGACTGATTTCTGTGAGAATCCTGGGTCCATGCGGGTTCCAATAGGTCTTCTGCAGTATTTGTGATGATTGGGATGCAGATCAACAGATGATTCATGGGAAAATCTACCTTCTGCCACTTTTCCAAATGATTAACTAAAAGTTATTATTTTTTGCTCTTACAACTGGGATAGACGACAAGACTTTTGTCAGGTAGTGTATTTAGCAACCTTTTCTAGCTAATGACAAATTAGGGATTGCTATGAAGAGAAATATTGCTGACTAAGAGCTTGTCTATGGTGCCAATTTGGTTTAGTCAATTCACTTATGTTGCATGTCCTTAGACCAGAAGTCTCAAACTCCCGGCCCGCAGGCCATTTGCCTCCTCCCTCCGGTCCACAACTGACATCAAAAATATAACAAGATTCGGCCCAACAAAACATATATTTTTGAATCACTATCATTGCTGTGCAGTCGCATATACACTTGTGGTTTTGACTCCCCCACCTACTGGACGTTTAAGGTACTGTACTACATATTCGGGTTACTTTTGGTTTCTCTCAGTGTGCTGTAGATCACATGCAGATTATTTCTGGGGCTGATTTAAACATTGAAATATATGGCCATTTACTCAAGCTCTATTTTTGTAAATATTCAAGGGTCATTTGATTATAATTAGCTTTATACCACCTGTATTTTGTTGTACAAACACTTCTTCATTCTTTACTTCTTTACACGTTATGCTGGTGGTGTAAATATGATCATTTTACTAATATTCGATTCAAATGGTCTCATTAAAAGATTTTCCTAATATGAATATTAAGAATTGTATAAAGATGTGCATTAGTAAAGTTTTACTGCTGGCTAAACTGAACATGTTAAAGTAAACGTGTATATTTACATACTTTTCCTCTCTTTGTTGTAGTTTTACAAAAAAGAAAGATATTGAGAAGAACAACTGCCAGTAAAGTCAATAAAGTTACCCATACTGCATTCTGCTGTCTTACGCTATCTGTTAAACTTTTGGTTAAGCAACAATTGATTGGGACATAATAATAATAATTATTATTATGCTCATTATTATTAAATTGTAGTATTTTCACAGCAATTTAAACTACCCCTTCAATATGTACAAGAAGACACAAAAAGAAGGAGCTTTGATACTCTCGGGAGGAATGTCTAAGTTAAAACTGCCCTCCTATGAATTGTCAGTCACTGATATGGCCCCCTGCTAAATTAAGTTTGAGACCCCAGCCCGAGGAAACCGGGGAACCCGGAGGAAACCCACGCGAGCATGGGGAGAACATGTAAACTCCACACAGAAACGTTGACTGGCTGGCTAAGGACTTAAACCAGTGAAGCGCCCTATCTAGGAAAAGAGAGGAGGACTAGGAGTGGTAGGGGGGATTCTTCAATAAAAGATGACTGAGGTATGAAACTCTGGGTATTTATGTTGACTTAGGAATAGTCTGATTGGTGAATCATGTATAAGCTAATGCAGGACCAGCCGCGGTCAATTATAAGCATGTGATCCTCTCGAAATTAGTTTATAAATAAACTTCACTTCTTAAGATACAAAAAGTGCAATCATAAGTTGTTGACATAATATTGTTTCAGAATTGGGTTTACAGGTAAAACAAGTAAAAAAAAGTGGGGTGAGATAAATAAAATTATTATTTAATAATAATAAACTTTCATTCAGATTAAGATGTTTTAAATAAGAAGATTTAAAAGGGATAGTTCACCCAAAAAAATTAAATTTATTAAATTTTCACTCTCAAGTGGTTCCAAACCTTGTAATGTTTTTTTTTTTTCCTGTTGAACACAAAAGAATATATTTTGAAGAATGCTGAAAATCTGTAACCTTTGACTTCCATAGTAGAAAAAACAAATACTGTGGAAGTCAATGGTTACGGGTTTTCAGCATTTCAGCACTTCTTTAGTGTTCAACAGAAGAAAGAAACTAAAGGATGGAAAACTAGAAGGGTTTACTTTGGGCTTTGGGTGAGCTATCCCTTTAAATTCAATTTTATGTATTCCAGTTTTGGGTGTTAGTTGAACAGATGAGCAGATGTGTGTGAATAGTGACACCTGTAAGGCGTTCTCTCTCTGGTGCAGGTTGGTCATGAGTGCTTTCCAGTCTTCTCTGGCTGTGTTGATTTTAGCTCTGACAGACTCCACTCTGTCTTTAGCAGCGATGCTCATCAGTAGTTCTCCACTGGCCGCCACTGTGTTCAGTTTACCCTGGCCATGCTCCCGGTCACTCAGAAACTCCTGCAATGAGACACGCTCAGCCATAGAATCTGGATTAAAAAGAAATGAGAAATCGATAAAACATTACCTGGATCTTCTGCAGGCTGGACGACGCTTCAGCCAGGTTCTGAGGCACGTCAAAACACTTGGCTGTATTGATTTTGGCATTGACCAGCCACTGCTGGAAGTCTCGAAACACAGCACGAAACCTCTGCTCCAGTAGCTTTTCCTTTCCCTGACACTCTCGAGACGCCTGGAGACTCAGACTACAGCCAGGAGGAGAGAGAGAGAGAGAGAGAGGTTAAAAACTACTGATGCAAACCACACAAATAAAGAATATTTTACATGCATCTGAAATTATACCATTTGTATTACTACTGATTATTTATATTAATATTTTTAAATATGAATGAATGATATGTGTATGTATGTGGATATATACAGTTGAAATTATTAGCCCCCCTGAATTATTTTTCTTTTTTAAATATCTCCCAAATGATGTTTAACAGAGCAAGGACATTTTCACAGTATGTCTGATAATATTTTTTCTTCTGGAGAAAATCTTATTTGTTTTATTTCGACTAGAATATAGACAGTTTTTAATTTTTTAAACACCATTTGAAGGACAAAATTGTTAGCCCTTTTAAGCTATATATTTTTCAATAGTCTACAAAACAAACCATCGTTATACAATAACTTGGCTAATTATCCTAACCTGCCTAGGTAACCTAATTAACCTAGTTAAGCCTTTAAATGTCACTTTAAACTGTATAGAAGTGTCTTGAAAAATATCTAGTAAAATATTATTTACCGTCATCATGACAAAGATAAAATAAATCAGTTATTAGAAATGAGTTATTAAAACTATTATGTTTAGAAATGTGGTGAAAAAAAATCTGCTCTCTGTTAAACAGAAAACGGGGATAAAAATAAACAGGGGGGCTAATAATTCTGACTTCAACTGTATATGTGTGTATGTATATGTACAGTATACAGTAGTCAACATTTGAAGTGGTTCAAAACATTTTATTAAAGTTGTTCTAAAACTATTCAACAGCACCCGTTCTTGTCTTAGGACAATTTTGAAAAACTTTTCTGACCCACTTCAAATGTTGACTACAGTATATGTGTATATGTACGTATTTGAATGTACAGTATATATACATTTGTTTCTCCCTGTCTATCTTATTGTTTTATTTATAAACAGTAAGTAAAATAAACAAACAAACAAACAATAAAATAAATGTATTATTATCTGTATCAGTATTAGTATCTGTATTGGACCCGACTACTGGCTAGATATCTACCGATTCGGAACTAATTTCACTATATGTCAGTGTATGTGAATACATGGAGGTATATGTGACAAATAAAGGCTTGATTGGCTATCAGCCAAAATTAGATAAAAATATCGACAAAATTCAATATTGTGCATTTCTATTATTCTCGGTATCAGTATTGGTATCTGTATTGGCTACAACTACTGTCTATTGAAAATTCTATATCCTGCATCTCTATAATTATTGGTATCAGCATAACTTCAATATTGTGCATTTGTAGAATTATCGGTGTCAGTATTGACCACAGCTACTGGCTATATTCCAAAATTAAATAAAAATATCAGCAAAATCCAATATTGTGCATTTCTATTATTATCGGTATCACACAATAAATAAATCAATAAATAAATAAAATAGATCAGAAATGGATCTATGTATCAGGGTCGGAAAAAATTGCATTTGCTAAGTTCAATGCACTAAATATCTTAACTACATTTACTTTTGTTTAAATAAAGTAAAGTAAATGGAATATAATTAATTGAATTCTCTTTGCTGTCCATGTACAGGTATGAAATCATGTTACAAAGTCTGCAAAACAATCAATACTAATAATTCTGAGCAGGCAGTTTGATGCAATTTTTGGCAATTGCTCCATTACATTAATACGCTTGTCTGTTATTATGATCAATTTTTATTGATTTCTGACTTGGACACTGAAAAAGAGAGGGGGAAATAAAACTAATTTGTGGTTTTTGATTGTGAGCCAGATTTTACTTCCATCTAGCTGGGTGTTTCTGAGTGTTATTTTAGTATTCTTTACATACTATTATTGTTTAAATTAGTACATTAATATTTAGCTATTAATTATATATTTTCACTTTTAACAACATTTGTCTGTCTCTGAGTACTGTGACTTCCCGTTATAAATAAAACTTAAAGTAAAACCTGTAAGTGTTGTTCTTGAGCTCTCCTACCTGTTGTATTCTTTGATGAGTGCAGACACTCTTTCAGATTGAGCGGCCAGATCTCTGGAGAAACGGCACAAGTCGTTTAGCTGACACTTCAGATTGTCAGACATAGGCTCCACGTTCAGCAGTGCTTCCAGGGTGTCCTGAGCCACAAAAAAGAAGTATAGTAAACATGAAATAATATAAATAATAAAACGAGTCCTAGCACCTGCCCGATCAGAAATGTGATTTTTTTCAGGAGCTGTTGTGTCACACTTATAAAAATTAAAGCAAAAAAAAACTTACTTGACTTAGTTCTGTTTAGAAATGAGGCATTAATTGGTGTCAAACTCACAAGTTTGATTTTATGGCCAGAAGCTACCACTTATGGAGAATAAAAGTCACAAAATCTGATACTTAAATTAAGTTTTTAGTGTATTATTATTAGTTTTGCCATCGTCTCTCAGCCAAAATTAGATTAACAATATCTGCACAAAATTGTATATTATGCATCTCTATAATTATTGGTATGGCATTGACTATTGAAAAAATGTATATAAAAATATCAGCAAAATCCAAACTATTATTGTGCAATTTCATTATTACAGGTATCAGTATCAGTATTGGTATAAGCTACAGGCTATAGGCCAAAATTAGAAAAAAAAACCAGACAAAAATTAAATATAAAGCATCTCTACAATAAGTGGTATCGGCATCGATTTTAGACTGAAATTAGATAAAAATATCAACAAAATTCAATATTATGCAATTCTGTTATCGGTATTGGTATCAGTATTGGCATTGGCTACTGGCTATCAGTCATAATTAGATAAAAAAAAACGTAGAAAAAAAATGTAATATTATGCATCTCTATAATTAATGGTATCGGCATTGTCTATATAGATAAAAATATCAACTGGCTACTGGCTATCGGCCAAAATTAGATAAAAAACAAAAGACAAAAATTCAATGTTATGCATCTCTGTATTTAATGGTATCGGCATTGTCTATAGACCAAAATTAGATAAAAATATAAATTGGCTACTGGCTATCGGCGAAAATTAGATAAAAAATATCAGCAAAATCCAATCTAATATTATGCATTCTGTTATTACAGGTATTGGTATCAGTACTGGCATCGGCTACTGGTTATCGACCAAAATTATATAAAAATATCTACAAAATCCAATATTGTGCAATATTATTAACATCACTATCGGTATCAGTATTTTTATTGGCTGCTGGCTATCGATCAAAATTAGATAAAAACATAAACAAAAATGTAATATTATACATTTCTATAATAATTGGTATCGGCATCAATTATAGACGAAATTAAATAAAAATAACAACAAAATCCAGTATTGTGTAATTCTATTATTATCGGTATCTGTATTGGCATCGGCTACTGGCTATCGGCCACAATTATATAAAAAACAAAAGACAAAAATTCTATATTATGCATCTCTATAACTATTGGTATCAGCAATGACTATCGACCAAAATGAGATAAAAATATCAGCAAAATCCAATGTTGTGCATTTCTATTATAATTATCGGTATCAGTATTGATATCGGTATGGTCCACGGCTACTGGCTATTGGGCAAAATTTTATAAAAATATCAACAAAATCCAATATTGTGCATTTATATTCTTATCCGTTGGGTATCTGTATTGGCATCGACTATAGACTGAAATTAGATAAAAATATCAACAAAATTCAATATTATGCAATTCTGTTATCGGTATTGGTATCTGTATTGGCATTGGCTACTGGCTATCAGTCAAAATTAGATAAAAAAAAACATAGAAAAAAATGTAATATTATGCATCTCTATAATTAATGGTATCGGCATTGTCTATACAGATAAAATATCAACTGGCTACTGGCTATCGGCCAAAATTAGATAAAAAACAAAAGACAAAAATTCAATGTTATGCATCTCTATATTTAATGGTATCGGCATTGTCTATAGACCAAAATTAGATAAAAATATAAATTGGCTACTGGCTATAGGCCAAAATTAGATAAAAAATATCAGCAAAATCCAATCTAATATTATGCATTCTATTATTACAGGTATTGGTATCAGTACTGGCATCGGCTACTGGTTATCAGCCAAAATTATATAAAAAATATCTAAAAAATCCAATATTGTGCAATATTATTAACATCACTATCGGTATCAGTATTTTTATTGGCTGCTGGCTATCGATCAAAATTAGATAAAAACATAAACAAAAATGTAATATTATACATTTCTATAATAATTGGTATCGGCATCAATTATAGACGAAATTAAATAAAAATAAAAACAAAATCCAGTATTGTGTAGTTCTATTATTATCGGTATCTGTATTGGCATCGGCTACTGGCAATCAGCCAAAATTAGATTAAAAAAACATAGAAAAAAATGTAATATTATGCATCTCTATAATTATTGGTATCAGCAATGACTATCGACCAAAATGAGATAAAAATATCAGCAAAATCCAATGTTGTGCATTTCTATTATAATTATCGGTATAAGTATTGATATCGGTATGGTCCACAGCTACTGGCTATTGGGCAAAATTTAATAAAAATATCAACAAAATCCAATATTGTGCATTTCTATTCTTATCCGTTTGGTATCTGTATTGGCATCGACTATGACTATCGGCCAAAAATGAGATAAAAATATCCGCAAAATCCAATATTGTGCAATTCTATTATTATCTGTATTAGTATTGGCCATGGCTACTGGCAATGGACAAAATTAGATAGAATTGCACAATAATAGATTTTGCTGAAATTATATTATTATCGGTATTGACATCGGCTACTGGCTATCGGCCAAAATTAGATATAAACGATCAGCAAAACTCCAACATATTTATCTCTTTAACACAGTTTAATATGTAATCTCTGCAGGGCTCACCTTAGCTATCTGCCAGCCCTGCACTGCCTCTTCTCCTGCACTCATCTCCTCCACCTGCTGCAGCTTGATGCGCCACTCCTGCAGTTTGCTGCTGAACTCCTGCAGGTCCTGCTCCAGCTGCGCAGCCAAACTGTTAAACTCCTGCTCGGAATTTGCCATCTGAGTCAGAACACCCTCCAGACTTGAGCACACGTGTTTGGCTCCACGCTCCCACTGCTCCCAAGCGGAGAGCAGCCCGGCCTCCTCCCGCTCCAGGACCTCACAGCCCACTGTAGACGTGTGGTCGCGTGTGGCGGCACCGCAGCTCTGGACTCGGGTCAGACGCTCACGTCCCTGCTTCCTGGAGTCTAATAGACCCTAAGATTCAATGTCAAAACATTATTGTATGAATGGAATCAAAACTGACCTCCGTTACTTTAAGGCAAGGCACTGAATGTCAAGGGCGTAGATTTGCTCTTGACATTGGTGGGGACCGATTTTAATCCTCTCAATGCAATTCATTAAACTAAGTTAAATAACAGTGTAATGTTAAAGGAATGTTTTATAACTGACTAAGATGGAGTTCAATGAAGACATTCATTTTAGCCATAGTGCATATTAAACATGTCTCATACAGCAGTATTAATAAAAGTAGCAGGACAGGGTTTTAGTTTTTATGACAAATAGTTTCAAACAAAATTCGACTGCTAATATGAGAAATTAGGAGAACTGAGAGGGATCGTTCATTCATTGTCCTTTGGCTTAGTCCCTTATTTCCAGATTCCAGCATATGTTTTACGGAGCGGATGCCCTTCCAGTTGCAACACCTACTCACTCTCACATATATGCACTCCTAACACTACGAACAATTCAGTTCATCCAATTCACTTATAGCGCATGTCGTTGGACTGTGGGGGAAACTGGAGCACCCAGAGGAAACCCACGCCAACACGGGGAGAACATGCAAACTTCACACAGAAATACCCACGGGTCCAGCCGGGACTCGAACCAGTGACCTTCTTGATGTAAGATAACAGTGCTAACACTGAGGTACCTTGGCGCCTAAGAGGGATCATATTTATACTTTTACATTTAGCTGTTTGTTCTGCAGTAAGTTTTCATATTATACACAGACTATATCAGGAAAAAAACACCAGCATTAATAGATAATGTATGTTATAACTTTTGGCAGTCTTTTGTTTTGTTTTTTTCCAGTGAAGTTAATTAGCACAGGCCAAAACATGACAAAATATGCATGTTTCGTTCGGTTCAGTGCCCCACTGAATGTTCTGCTCCCCAACATGTGTTGTGAAAGCACTCTACAGTTACCATCATACTTCCCCAGTTGATTGATTACATTAAAAACTGTCTTTACATTTACAATTTTGGTATAAGTTTTCAAAAATGTTATTTTTAAATATGCTTTAAATAATATGCATAATTGTATTAAACACGTGTTAATTTTATTCATTCATTCATTTTCCTTCGGCTTAGTCCTTTTATTCATCAGGGGTCACCACAGCAGAATGAACTGTCAACTTATCCAGCATATGTTTTGCACAGCGGATGCCCTTCCAGCTGCAACCCAATACTGGAAAACACCCATACACTCTCACATGCACACACATACACTATGGACAATTTAGTTTATTCAATTCACCTATAGCACATGTCTTCGGACTGCGGAGGAAACCGGAGCACCCCCAGGAAACCCACGCTAACACGGGGAGAACATGCAAACTCCACACAGAAATGACAACTGACCCAGATGGGACTCAAACCAGCGACCTTCTTGCTGTGAGGCGACAGTGCTAACCACTGAGCTACTGTGTTGCCCACATGATAATTTTACTAATCAAATTACTGTCTAGTTATTAAATCATCCAAGACTGCAATGATGTAAAAAAATATTAGTAATTCTTTACATTTTAGTTTTAATAATAGATTTTTTATTTAAAAAACAGCATTATGTAAACAAATTTAAATTTTAAGGGTGAAAATCCTCAAATTCAATGCATTCTTGAAAGTTGTTTTTAGAACTGATGCTGGTTAAGGAATCTATGTCAGTGAAAGATGCCCCCCAAAAATATGTTTTTTAACAAGGATATTTTGTCCACTGTAGACGACGTAATTATTTTTTAGGGGTTTTCACCTTTATTGTATAGGACAGTAGAGAGTATTGACAGGAAAGCATGGGGAGCAGAGAGAGGGGAAGGATCTGCATAGGACGGCGAGACGGGAATCGAACTCGGGTCGCTGTGAGCACCGGAGTGCATGTGTCGACGCACTAACCACTACACCACTGGCACCGACTTGACGTAATTTTTTAAAACTGACACACAAAGATTACGTTTAAATAGTGTTAATACCTGAATCATTGCGTCATCCTAAAGTTTTAATATGTATCTTAACTTTACATCAGTATAGGAATAAGAAGAATAACATACTCTGACTTTAGAGAGCTTCCTCTGAACAGAAGCTGCGTCTCCAGACATGTCTGACCAGCGTTGGAGCTCCTCTTTAGCCGAGGTCAGCCAGTCGTTCAGTTCCCGCACAGACTCCATGTACTGCTCATGCTCTTTGACAATCTCCTCCATCTGCTGGACTTTACTCTGCAAAATGACACATTACACAAAATATCTGTCTTGAGGTCCGTTCATAAATATAAATATATTTGTGACAACATAGATCAGAGGTGTCCAAACTCGGTCCTGGACGGCCGGTGTCCAAGAGAGTTTAGCTCCAAGCCTAATCAAACACTGCTGAACCAGCTAATCAAGCTCTTACTGGATATACTAGAAACTTTCTGGCAGGTGTATTGAAGCAAGTTAGAGCTAAACTCAGCGGGACACTGGCCTTCCAGACCTGAGTTTAAACACCCCTGACATAGATGAACGATAATGCTTTGTTTATTTTTACACAAAGACACTGAAACTAGCACTGGATTCCTGCGCTACTTTTATTTTTTATACTTGCCAGCATGACTTTCATAACGTCCATGTACATTTTTTTTTCATTATTTCTCATGGTAAAACCAATTGTTTACAGATTATATTGAAATAATCTTTTTAAAAAGGGCTTAACATTAAGCCAGGGGTGTCCAAACTCGGTCCTGGAGGGCTGGTGTCCTAGAGAGTTTAGCTCAGGGGTGGGCAAACTCGGTCCTGGAGAGCCGGTGTCCTGCACAGTTTAGCTCCAACTCTAATCAAACACACCTGCTTATAGATTTCTAGTGCTCTTGAAGACACTGATTAGCATGTTCAGGTGTGTTTGATTAGTGTTGGAGCTAAACTGTGCAGGACACCGGCCCTCCAGGACTGAGTTTTCCCACCCCTGGGTTAGCTCCAACCCTAATCAAACATACATGAACCAGCTAATCAAGCTCTTACTAGATATACTAGAAACTTCCTGGCAGGTGCGTTAAAGCAAGTTGGAGCTAAACTCAGCAGGACACCGGCCCTCCAGTACCGAGTTTGGACACCCCTGCATTAAGCAGTGTGCTTCTCCACAACATCGTCTGTATCTTTAAATTGTGCAAGCCCTTTAATTCTCAATGGATTTTGACAGGCTGTCAGTGTTTTCTCCTTCATCAGCTTGGAAAATGTTCTGAAAGTGATCCCAATGATATCATTTCTCTGTATCTTTATCGTTGTAGTAGTGGTGTTATAACAATCTGTGAAAAGGGTAGTTCTTGTTGCTATACCAATAAAATCCCAGTGGATTAAACATTACTAACGTATAACATGAAAACCTTTCTCCTACATTATTATATGAAGTGCTTTACAGACAGTGAACATGCGTTGCATTGAGTCATTTAGCAGATGCTTTTGTCCAAAGCGACTTACAATAGAAGAGGCATTCAGCGATTCAACAAGAAAAGGCAATACAAACAAGATGTGCTCATTATACAGAGGAACTGTTTGTGCTCAGAGAATTACATGGTAGAGAAGGCTGTTTTTTTTTTAGTTTGTTTGTTTTTTATAAAAAGAAGAGTCTATCTACAGGTGGTTTGTCAAGCCCACTCATCTGTGTAAAGCTCATTCATGAATGTACAATGTATTTTAAATTATTTAGAGATATGGGGTGATTGTAAGATGATGTTGTTCTACAAGTTCTTACTTTAATGACCGCAGTGATGTTAGTAAACTTTGTGTTGAAGTCCAATTTTGGTCCCTCTGCAAAGGCCTGGTCTCCTGTCTTCTCATACAGCTCTGTGGCTTTCTCATTGAGGCGGCTCAGTGCTGTCGAATGGACCTCCACTTCGGCCTGAATGACTCGCAGTCTCTCCAGCAGCGAGGCTTTCTCTTTCAGCCCGGGCTGCTGCGGTAGAGCCACTCCTGCCTCCTGTTCCACCATCTCCAGCCACTGCTGGAGCTGTGATTTACTCTCCTGAAAACTGCTCCATTGAGCTACTGTCCACTCCAGACGACTGTAAAACACACACACACATGTTTATTACAGTAATGTAGCCCAGATTCTTGGGCCCTATGCAAAGACAGCGTATAGGAGCCCCTTTCCTATTATAAACCCTTTTCACATCTACGGGTTTCTCAACAGCACAAGTTGTCATGGCTGATTAAACTTAGAGGGCAGTGAATGGGATAGTGCTTCAACTACATTTTTTGCATTCCAATTTATTCATTCATTTATTTTCCTTCAGCTTTGTCCCTTTATTAATCAGGGGTCGCCACAGCGGAATGAACCGCCAACTTATCCAGCATACGTTTTATGGAGCGCATGCCCTTCCAGCTGCACCCCAGTACTGGGAATCATCCATACAATCTCATTCACACACATACACTATGGCCAATTTAGTTTATTCAATTCACCTATAGCCTATGTGTTTAGACTGTGGGGGAAACTGGAGCACCCGGAGGAAACCCACTCTAACGTGGGGAGAACATGCAAACTCCGCACAGAAATGCCAACTGGCCCAGCCGGGACTTGAACCAGCGACCTTCTTGCTGTGAGGTGACAGTGCTAACCACTGAGCCACCGTGTCACCATAACTGTACATACAGTTCTTAGAAAAATTAAAATTCAAGCATTTAAACATGTGATTTCTTAACATCAGAGGCAGGATCTGACCTGTGGCAGCTCATGGCGGTCATGAGGATATTGGCCCAGGAATCCTTCAGACTCTTGAGCTGAGAGCGAATCACTTCCTGTTTATCTCGACTGCAGTTCTTCAGCACCTGCTCGCCCTTCCCGACCGTCATGTTGAGCTTCACTTCTCCTTCACCTTTCATCAGCAAGATGTCCTGAAACAAATTCAGCACAATATCAGTAAATACATAATGTCTAAGAAGAAAGCTGTACTGTAAAACTGTTAACCCTTGTGTGCTGTTGGGGATGTTTTCATCCACTCTGGGGTGATTTTGAGTCTTAATTTGGCCATAACTTTCTCTGTTTGGAGCAATTGGAATGATTTTTGGTGACAAATCTTATTTTGACAAATATTTTGGGAAATTGCTTAGAAATATTTCAGAAATTCAACAATACACTCTGGGCAAAATGACTACCCTTTCGTTATGTTTGTAGCCGTTTTCCCCCCACTGACTTCCATTATAACGACATGTTTGATAGCAAAGCCTTCACACTATATAATCATGTGTTCTTGATTGTTGGGGGTTTTCCTTGTTGGGAAGAGGTCAAATTTGTGATTTTTTGTTTTATTTGCAATCAAAAAATGTGGTTATAATGCAGGTCAATGAGGTAAAAACAACTACAAATATAACGAAAGAGTAGTGAATTTAACCAATACACAAGGGTAAAAGAAGAAGATGTGCAGTATAAACTAATAGGACTATAAAATTGATGTTGCATTCATTATCAAAAAGCTTATATATAAAATCATTCATGTATAATATAATGATGTCTGGAAAGATTTGAGATTAGGTTTGATAAATAATATGACATTTTGATTCACAGGAATTAATCTGAAAATAAAATGGCTGGCTGTATTTTTATTGGGTTCAGGTTTAATAAAACATAGGTCATATAAAGTCACTTTAGGCCAATATAAAAACACAGGCCATATAAAAATCACATATAAAATAATTTTTTTTATTAAAATAAGATTGCTTACTAAAAGATAAATCACTGAATCCTCATCTCATCTAATTAAATAAATAAAAAACTATTACTTACTAAAAGATAAATCGATAATTTTGGATTAAAAAAATGATCTATAATTACGGTGGTGAAGTGAGTAGCACAATCGCCTCACAGCAAGAAGGTCGCTGATTCAAGCCCCGGCTAGGTCAGTTGGCATTTCTGTGTGGAGTTTGCATGTTCTCCCCATGTTCGTGTGGGTTTCCTCAGGGTGCTCTGGTTTCCCCCACAGTCCAAAGACATGCGGTACAGGTGAATTGGGTAGGTAATTGTTTGTAGTGCATGTGTGTGAATGTGTGTATGGATGTTTCCTAGTGATGGGTTGCGGCTGGAAGGGGCATCCGCTGCGTAAAACATGTGCTGGGTAAGTTGGCAGTTCATTCCGCTGTGGCGACCCCTGATTAATAAAGGGACTGAGCCGAAAAGAAAATGAATGAACAAATTATAAGTGTAGCACAAGGAACTTGCTGTAGTTAGAGAAAGCCACTAGCACTATCAAATTAAAAATCACATACTAAAAAATACATCTAGAGTCCCTTTCCTGGGTGTCTTTATTCCTTTTTTATATTCAAGATCTTTCAATCCTATTTGATCCTTATAAAAATAAAATAAAACAAAGTAAAATAAGTATACAATTAAATCACATGCAAAATAATATAAAAGAAAAAGTAAAATAAATTAAAATAAAATAACATTGATTTGTTTCTTCTATTCTATTCAATATCTTTCAAATATACTGAATCCTCAAAAAATAAAATAAAACATAAAAAATTTAAATGTAAAATGAAATTGTATGCACACTAAAAGGAAATGTCAAAATTACGAAATTACGCATTCATTTTCTTTTTGGCTTAGTCCCTTTATTAATCCGGGGTCGCCACAGCGGAATGAACCACCAACTTATCCAGCATGTGTTTTACGCAGCGAATGCCCTTCCACCTGCAACTCATCACTGGGAAACATCTATACACACTCATTTACACACATACACTACAGACAATTTTAGCCTACCCAATTCACCTATAGTTGAAGTCAGAATTGTTAGCCCCCCTGTATTATTAGCACCCGTTTATTTTTTTTCCCCAATTTCTAATTAAAGAATTTTTCAACACATTTCTAAACATAATAGTGTTAATAACTCATTTCTAATAACTGATTTATTTTTTCTTTGCCATGATGACAGTACATAATATTTTACAAAATATTTTTCAAGACACTTCTATACAGTTTAAAGTGACATTTAAAGGCTTAACTAGGTTAATTAGGTTAACTAGGCAGGTTAGGGTAATTAGGCAAGTTATTGTATAATGATGGTTTGTTCTGTAGACTATCCAAAAAATATAGCTTAAAGGGGCTAATAATTTTGATCTTAAAATGGGTTTAAAAAATTAACAACCGCTTTTATTCTAGCCCAAATAAAACAGAAATAAGACTTCCTCTAGAAGAAAAAATGTTATCAGACATACTGTGAAAATTTCCTTGCTCTGTTAAACATCATTTGGGAAATAATTAAAAGAAAAAAAAAATTCAAAGGGGAGCACCAGGAGGAAACCCACGCGAACACGGGGAGGATATGCAAACTCCACAAAGAAATGGCAACTGACCCAGCCGAGGCTCGAACCAGCAACCTTCTTGCTGTGAGGCGATCGTGCTACCCACTGCGCCACTGTGACGCCCAAAATTACACATTTAAAAAAAAAATGAATTAAACTAAATAAAAAATAGATAAATAAATAAAAAAGTGTACTATTACATTACTAAATAGTACTATATTAAAATTCAATGAAATTAAATAATTGTAATAAATATTAATAAAAAAAAAAAATAAATAAAAATAAAATTAAATATGAATAGCAAAATTAATAATAAAGCTATCAGCATACTAAAACATAAATGAGTGAATCCTCAAATATGTGTTTCCTGACCTGAACGAGCCCCAGTCTCTTCTCCAGGGTTTCTTTATTTCCGCCGGTGCTGTTGAGAGCAGTGAGCCGCTCCTGTGCGCTGCTCAGCCACAGCCATGTGCTCTGCAGTGTCTCCTGGAAGTTCTGCTGCTCCTGCATGCTGAGCTGACAGACGCGCAGCCGTTCCCGTGCAGCCTTCAGCAGAGACTGATGCTGGAGCTGCAGCTGCGCAGACGCTCTGACCTCTGACCCACTGCCGTGACCTCCTTCACTGAGAGCCTGAGCCTCCTGACACAGACTCTCAAACGAGTCCCTGCAGGACCAGCAATTACAACTCAAAAATCACTTCATCACAATTACATGTGCAGTGTTCTTCAACCATGTTCCTGGAGGACCACCAGCACTGCATGTTTTGGATGTCTCCTTTGTCTGTTACACCCATTACAGGTCTTTCAGTCTCTGCGAATGAGCTGATGATCTGAATCAGCTGTGTTTGGTTAAGAATACACGAAAAACGTGCGAAGCTTGTGATCCTCCAGGAACCTGGTTGAGTAACACTACATTATATGAAGGGTTATATAAGATTACAAAAATGTCAACACAACAGCAAAAAAAAAAACAAATACAGTATGATCTGAATAGAAACATCATTTATAGACATATTTCTCAGTGAAATAAATAATGATTATACAAATAAAGATAGAAATAAAAATACTTATTTTGGAGCTGCGCATCGATGTATTTGCTCTTCAGTGTTTGGACTTTCAGCAGTGAAATTTAAACCACACTAAACTGAACTTCAACTCTGAATCTGGACTGACACAGTTTCAATTTACTAGAATTTCTATGTTAAGCTGCTTTGACAAAATCTACATTGTAAGTGCTATAGAAATAAACATGAATTGAATTTTTTTTTATTGGAAATTATATGCAAAATTCATACATGTAATACATTTAGATAGATATATGAAATAAATAGATACATGCAATACTTTTAAATATTTAATAATAATAAAAATTATATATATATATATATATATATATATATATATATATATATATATATATATATATATATATATATATAATATTTTTTCTTTCTGGAGAAAGTCTTATTTGTTTTATTTCGGCTAGAATAAAAGCGGTTTTTAATTTTTAAGAACTATTTTAAGGTCAAAATTATTAGCCCATTTAAGCTATATTTGTTTGTTTATGGGAATATATTTTGGGAATATAGATATAAATATAACCTCAAACAAGTCCCTGCAGGACCATCAGTTACAATTCAAAAATCACCTCATCATAGACCATTTTGAGGGATGTAAACAAAAACAATGGTCACAATGTATTTCCTGTTTTACATTTTTAATTTCTATAGCTTCTGAGAATCCAAAAAGAGCCACATATTGATAAATAATGTTATGATAGCTGATTTACCATTAAGTTATGATTGAATTGACTCTTGTTACAGTTATGAAATAGTTTGATAACAAGCAGGAAATGTTCATAGGCCAATGACATCACCACATTAAAATGGTCTATATAAGATAATTAAAATGTAAAAACCAAAAAAAAAAAAAAAAAAAAAAAAAAACCCCTTAAAAGAAACATTACATTTTAAGCCATATTTCAATAAAATAATAATAATAACTACAGCAATAAGATTATTTATTTTGCATTAGTTTTATGGTTTAAAATATAAAATATAATATATAGAATAGAACATACAGTATAAAAATTATTTGAATGCATTTAAATAAATACATAGATACATGTAATAAATTAAAATACATAAAAAATAAATATCAAAAATAAAATAAATTTTTTATTAAACAAAGCTCTGGTTATCTTATCAACAATATATTAAGATTTATATATTTATTAAAAAAATTATTTAAAAAATATTTATGGGGATATTTATATATTTAGGACTTTGCATGATAAAAAATAAATAATAATAATTTGCTGGTGCACAATAAAATGTTTATTAGGTATCAAAGATTTATTAATGTTCATTAGCACTGCTTGGATAAAAAAAAAAAACCTTACCAGATTCTAATAGCGATATTGTCCAATTGCATTGAGTATTAGCTAGATTCCTTTTCCTCCATTTAATTAATTTGATCAAATATCGATTAAATCCATTTAATATTCAACTGTCCACCATTTTAAGAGTGGCACAAGTTAAAATAATTTAGATTTATTTGTTGAGTTTAATTATTTAGTTATTTATTGATTGATTGATTGATTGATTGATTGATTGATTTGATTTATTAATTTCAGTTTATTGCCAATTACAATATGTAATTTTTTTCATATTATTGCTGATATGTCGACAGCTTTAAAATAATCCATTATCAACTGATAAATTTCAGCAGCTGATACAGCGGTGCATCCCTAATGTGTACTGAGCTAGTCAGCGCACACAACAGGACAAAGCAATGATATAACACAACATTTGCACCTCTCTTTAAGCACTTCATGCTGGAATTCTTCCACCCGCTCCAGCGTGACTCTCTCCTGATCGCTGTGTCTTCCTTCTGGCAGCTCTGTGCTCATCTTCACATCCATGCGCTCCAGCCAGCGGCTCAGTCTCTGCAGACGGCTGTCAAACCTACAAAGCAAACACCGATTTCAATTTAGATTGTTCGAATGATCCCGTACCATGCTGAGAGTACACACCTTCCTCCACAGCAAAACTACTCTAAAGGCTCGTACACACCGGGACGCTTTTCGTTTGCGTTTATCATCAGCGTTTTTCAAGACGTTTTTCCGGATTCAAACCCAAGCGATTTTTACAGGCGTCGAGCAGAAGAGTACGCAAAATCACTCCTTGACGTTAGATGGCGCTACACAACTTTAAGCTTCTGACACCCGCTTGTAACACAGAAGAAGAAGAAGACAAAGTTGACACGCTTGTTGTTATGGATGGTTCAAGCAGCAGCTCCAGCTCTAGCGATGAAGAAATGATTTTTGTTCACCAGTGCAATAAGCAGCTCCACGTACATATCTCCTCTGGGCATCTTCTTCAATGTGCGCTCGCGTTGACAGTTTTGTGCTTGAGGGCCTCCAAGAGCTGTTTACTGTAACTTCAGCAGCTCCGTGCACGTGAACAAAAGTGCCAATCTGATTGGTGGAGAAGGTTTTGATGCGGCGAGTCAAAACAAAAAAACGAGCATGAGGCGTTTTTTTAAAAATGACGCCTTTGTGCCTGCCGTTTTGCGCCTTGGTGTGCACGATCACATTGACTGTGTTACAAGCGGGTGTCAGAAGCTTAAAGCTGACTTTATTTAGTTACGAGGCGTTAAACATCGACGGAAAAAGCGAGCAAAAAAACATCTCGGCGTGCACGGGCCTTAATATTAAAGGTGAAACACCACAGACCAAAACACCTAGATTTTGGGCTTGTTGGCTTTTCATTTTTCATTTTAAGCCAAAATTCATGCTATTATCTACTGGTTTATTACCTGCCTATCCATGTCTGTCTCTGTTGTTGACTACTGTTTATCTGACATAAGGAATGAGAAGCCGACACCCACGTAGGAACATTGGGCGGGGAGAACCAGCTCATTCGCATTTAAAGGCACATGCTACCAAAACAGCTACACTGCCCTCAGACTCCAAAATGGGCATATTCTCCATTGTATAAAATAATCTGATGGGTATTTTGAGCTGAAACTTTACAGACACATTCTGGAGACAACAAAGGCTTATCTTACATCTTGTAAAAGGAGTAAAATAGGAGCCCTTTAATGAACAAATCTTACATATCTTGCCTTTTACCCAGCAATCAGCAGTGTTTTGTATTCTCACCCGCTGAGCAGACTGGCGCTGTCCTCTAGGTTCTGCTGGTTCTGTCTGCACTGCTCCACATAACTGTCCCAGTCCTGCTGGATGGAGGAGAGGCTCTGTTGAACCTGGCCGGCGCTGGCTTTGGGGAGATGCAGAAGAAGCTTCTCTCCCTCCGTACAGACCAGTGTTAGACGATCATCTCCATCATCCACCCGCTCCAGAGCTCCCTGTAGGACACACAAGCGACTCCACAATGAACATTAAAGGTCCCCCCTCTCCTCTTCCCTTTCGTCCACGACACCAAACCCCCCTCTTATTTTTCATCCACGACAACAACAAACCCCCCCCCCCCCCCCCCCCCTCCCTTATCTACGCTGACTAGATAAGTTGAAAAATTCTTCAGAAATGGTTTTATATGCTTATTTATTACTTCATAAAATACCCCTTGAATCAGAATTTCCTTATTGACCATATTTGGAATGGTCATGAATATTAATTAGCTCTGATGTGAGACAGCTCTCAGTGCTGAGCGATAAGACACAATGCTTAAAGTGCATTAAACACAATGCACAACAGTCTACATGTGTACCTCAAATTTCTAATATTTTGGGGTACTTTTCCAATTAACATGATGAATTAACAAATAATACAAATAAACATACCTTATGCCTTTTAGGGTGGCGCTAAATCAATTTGTAATATCTGTCACAATCACCAGCGATCTAGTCCATACAGATTGCTGGAGAACTGCAAATCTGCCACCAAAGGAACTACAAATCCACCACACACTCACACCTGTTCCGATCCTTCTTTAATAACACACACACAGCTGGGAGCTGCTTAAAGACTGATTACATGGACCATATATACAGCACATAAACACACAGACTTGGCTGAGTCTTCTGTCAGGCAGGCAAGGGTCAATCCCAGGAGCAAACAGGATCATAAAGGGCAATCCAAAAGAGTAGTCAAAACCAGGCAAGAGATCGGTTCAGGTGGCTAACATCAAAATCAATGAACTAGGCGAGGGACTGGAAACATGGCATGGAAAAACAAGGCAAGAAAAACGCTTCGTGATGTATACAGATCAACAGTATAACACGACTCAGCAAAGTCTGTGTGTTTGTGTGCTGTATTTATGGTCCATGTAATCAGTCTTTGAGCAGCTCCCAGCTGTGTGTGTGTGTAATCAAAGAAGGACCGGAACAGGTTTGACTGTGTGGTGCATGACAGGATTTGTAGATGCTTTGGTGGTAGATTTGTGGTTCTCCAGCGATCTGTATGGACTAGATCGCTGGTGATTGTGTCAATATCCTGCACTTTGCTTTCTGATGAGCTCTAAGAATTGTTGCTTAGTAACGCATATAAAAATAACTGGTGTGGCTGGCTTTGAATTTGAGTCGTACATAAATGATAAACTTAAAAATGAAGGGAGGAAAATGATCATCTCAAAACGCAGCCTGGGCCATGTATATTAATGATCCTGTGTGCAACATATCAGTATGCGTTTTGACTGCTAATTCCTGATCTTGTAAGTAATGCTGCTCATAAATGCCATTATAAAGAAGCCATTATTATTGAATAATATGCAAATGTACAGTATAGATGATTAATGTACAATACCATTTGTAGATTAATATTTTCTGTGTATTTTAGTGTATGTGTTATATGAGAGACCTGCTGTAGTTGTTTCTAATTGGATTTGCATTGTAAACCTTATAAAAATGTCTGAGGTTATTTTGTATTTCATAGGTATGCACTCTCAAAATCATTTAGCATATATCTGCAGATTTAAAAAAAATCTGAGCAAAAATAGCACAAAAAAAAAAAAAGCTGTCTGAAAAACATGCATAAATATCTGGAAACCAAAGTATAACATGATCACTTTAAAATACCACTCAAAATGTAGAGTATTTACACTAAACATTATTTTATTTGAGTGATTTTATAGCTTTACATCACATTTTTCTTCTCAGAAGAATGGCTTGACATCCTGAATCAACATTTTCCAAATTTCTCAGTTAGGATGACGTTTTAAGGAAAATACAGTAATTCACCTTCAGTTTCTGCAGTTTGCGTTCCACCACGCTCATATCACCCGAATGGTCTGCGCATTCTCTCACAATGTCTTTCTGTCCTGAGAGCCACGTATGAAACTCCTTCACAAGATCTGAGGAGAGAAAAAGTCAGAATCTCTTTAGTTTAAGCACAAATTCTCCCTATGAATCACTTAGAGTTTCTGTCTTGTTTCTCACTCGAACATCTAAAAACTCTTTTCATTTTCAAGTAAAGAAAATATAATTTTGCTTTCAGAAAAAATAAGACAAATTTAAGTGAGCTTTTCCTAAAAACTAAGCTAAATTATCTGCCAGTGGGGTAAATAAATTTATTTTGTTTTAAGTAAGATTATTTTACTTACCCCAACGGCAGAATATTTAGCTTGTTTTCAGGAAAAACTCACTTAAATTTTACTTTCTTTAAAACTTTCTCTTTAATTTTTAAAATTTTTTAAATTAAAATTTTTCTGAAAACAAAACAAGGAGGGGGTTCGGTAAAATGAGGTGCCGGATCAGATTTCAGGAGTGCCGGATCCAGCGTGTTTCGGCACAAATTAAGCCCTGCATATACCCAACTACTACCTTAATATCTAATAGGAGTTTATTGGGGCAAAAGTCATAGTTAATGTTTCAACCCATTGATACGTACCGCTATATACATTTCTGGAGACCGCGAAATACATCCTAGAAGATACTTTTTTGCAGTTCGTTTTTGCAAATCCACCAGGGGCCGCTGTGTACGCTTTTTGAGATTTCAAATTTCTCTCGCGAGTGTCATTAGCGCCTGCTGTTCTCATGTAAATCCAGCAGAGGCCGCTGTTGACTGACTGACTGATCAACCAGCTGATCCTTCCCACCCACCCCCTTGCCTAAATCCAACCGATAGTGTTTTCAAAAGCACCGATTGACCCGATAACCCCCTTCCCTAAACCCAACTGACAGTGTTTTCAAAAGCAGTCCAGATAAAGAAAAGCCCTCATGGCCGCCTGATTTTTACCACGTTTTGAGATCTTACTACGTTATCACCCTGTTATCAACTCCTCTCTGCGTCTCAAGTCTGCCGATGAACACAGCAAGCCACTGGGCAAACTGGTAACAGCGGTAAAGCAGTCCACACGGAGGTAAGCGGTCAGCTGGTAGCACGAAAAGAAACTGAAGCTGTCAGCGGCGTCATACCACCCTGTAGCATTCATTTTAAAGACGTAATGTAGCCATACGTAGCTCTGGCTACATAATTCGCACTCTCCAGAAATGTATACGGGGGTACGTTTTCACAATGAGCCTGTGTTGCAATGTTTTATTAATACAGAAAACTGTGCCTTAATAAAGTGTGACCAAAATGTCAAAGCAGACAGTTTTTTATTTCTGTTTTTACCAATCATTTTATAAAGAATATTGGGTGGTTCTCACCATTGAAGTGCTGCTGGAGGCCGTGCTGCATGGACCCAAGCCTCTTCACACAGATCTGATTGACCGTTTCATATTTCTTGATGAGGTCGGTCAGAGAAGATCCTAGACCAGCTAGTTCCTCTGATGGGTATTTTCTGCAAAGCGTGTTCAAGCTTTCCCGGGCTGAATCAATGCTCGTCTGCTGGTTCTGAAGCTCCTTTTGGATCTCCTACAAATTGTATGAATAGTAAAACTTTATTTGTTTTTCCTTACAAATGTCAGTCAATGATTTTTGTAGCATCACAATCATGTTTTAGTGTTATTGAACCCAGGGATGGACTGGCACAGCTTTTTTTAGCCAGGAAAGAGGTGTGGTGTGGCGATCGATAATTGAAGAGCGGGGGGAGGGTTGAGGCCGCGGCTGGTGGATAGAGGATGGTGCGATGATTGATGACTCAGTGTTTGCTGAAAAAGTTTGCTGGTTCGAGTCCCGGCTAGGCCAGTTGGCATTTCTGTGTGGAGTTTGCATGTTCTCCCCATGTGGGCATGGGTTTCCCTTCGGGTGCTCCAGTTTCTCCCACAGTCCTGAGACATGCGCTATAGGTGAATTGGGTAAACAGAATTGGCCATAGTGTACTGTATGAGTGTGTGTGTGTGTGTGTTAATGTGTGTATGGGTATTTCCCAGTACTGGGTTTCGGCTGGAAGGGCATCCGCTGCGCAAAAGCATAAGCTGTAATAGTTGGTGGTTCATTCCGCTGTGGCAACCCCTGATAAATAAGAGACTAAGCCGAAGAAAAATAAATGAATGTTAAATCTTTTGTACCTTGACTCTGCAAATCTCTTCAGGAGCTGTACCACATGGTGAATCCACCAAAGATCTCTCAACGTCCATCAGCCACTCAGACATCTGGCTGAGGAAATCCTCAAGCTGCTTCTTCTGACTGCAGAAATCCTGGAGGTTGTTCTTGGCTTGATCACATAACTCTTCAATGCTATTAAGTTTCCTTCTGAGGTCCGTCTCCATGACCTGGAAGGAATTTAAAGACTTTACTTTAGAATAGAGACCAATTCTCAATATTAACTAGTTGCTTATAACTTAGTATGTTATTAAGATATTGGATGTTTATTACTTATAAAGTACATATTCTGCATGATCTAAACCGACATTCCTAAACCCAACTACTACCTTAATAACTATTAATAAGCAGCAAATTAGGAGTTTATTGAAGCAAAAATCAGAGTTAAGGGTTTATCAATAATGAAAATTCAACTTTTAAATAGTGTGACTGAATTAAAATATGCCATAAAGAAGGGCAACAATCAAAAATCTCATATCACAATATAAGTCATTTTATATGCTATGTATATCACAATATAGTACCATTTCTGTAAATTCAATCAATTAATAGTTTATATATATATATATATATATATATATATATATATATATATATATATATATATATATATATATATATATATATATATATATATATATATATATATATATATATATATATATATATATATATATATATATATATATCCTGACCATAATCCAGCATTATAAATTATAACTCAGACATTCATACTCATTCAGATATGATTATATTTCTCACAAAGCAAATGTTTGATTAAAAACGAAGGAATAGAAAATAAATCTTAATAAAATGTAAAACACTTCAAAATCTACAGGTCCAACATAAAAATAAAATACTAAATAAAATTAAAAATTTATACATTGTATTTTCAAGATTGCTACTTTCTCACAATGTTGTTATTCATGTAATGGTGTGTAATATTGCACTCATATACAGTCATGCACGAAATTATTCATACTTCTGAATAACTTCAGGCTGGACTGTAAATTACGCAAAAGTAATACTGTAAACAATGTATTTTGTGACACCACAAAATATAAGAGCATAATATGAATATTACTTAGTCCATTATTAATTAGTCCATATAATACATCATATATTGTCATATTGCACAACCCTAGCATTAATTCAAGAAACCAATTATCAAATAAACAGCCTGGAAATCAAACTTACTTGTAGTTTAGCTGGGACGTCTTGTCCACCACAGAGCTGCTTTATCTCGGAAACTTTCTCTTGTAAAGCATCAATCTTCTGTCCTTTCAGACCAACATCCACCTACACAGAAAAAAATTTATATAAATATTACACGACTTGTGCTTTGCTTTATAAATGTGTTTAATAGCGGAGTTTGGAACATGCCTTGACTTCAGAGAGTTTGTTTGCAGTTTTCTGGCTATCGTTGAAGTTATTGAGTCCATCTGTAAGATCCATAACAGAGCAATTGGACCAGCTCTCGATTTCTCCGCTGATATCGTAGATTTCCACCCACAGAGCAGAACTCCTCTGGAGGCTTTCTAGATTGTCTTCGATTTTATCAGACACCTGTGTGTTGGTAATGATTTTTAGTTTCTGGGGCTATATGGGATTTTGGCAACACTTTAGATTAGCTCACAATTCATGCTATTTACTACTGGCTTATTACCTGCCTATTTTTAAGATATTAACTGATCATTAGTAGTTATAAAGTATGATCTTATTCTGCATGCCTTATTCTACCCAAAACCTAAACCCAACTTCTACCATAAAAAACATTAATAAACTGCTATTAGTAGTTTATTAAGCTAATAGAGTTAGTTAATACCATGAATTGTGGCCTAAACTAAAGTTTTACCAAGACTTTTTGGTAACACTTCATAATAATAACGTCAAACTATGACTTATTTGTTAACCATTAGCAAATAGTAAATTCATCTTTTGTTTACATAATAGACATTAGCAAGCAGTTTATAATTACAGCTAAACATGTTGACTTCTTGACTTATAAGCACATGTATGATATGTTTAAAGGTTGTATTTTCATTCTTTGCTAATGATTTATTTTTCATTACTCAATTCAGTATTGCATTATTTAAGAGTAGTTGGTGCATTTTAAGAAAATTCAAAATAAGTAAATGATTATTAAACTATTCAAATCAACACTTATTTTTCAGGCACATAATAAGTTGCTCTTATGATCACGAGCGATGTAGCCCTTACGGATCGCTGGAGAATGCTCCCTGTTATTCTAACAAACTACAACTCTCATCATGCACTGCAGTCACACACCAGGTTCCCGGTAACCCTTTGATTACACACACACACAGCTAAAGCTTGTCATGACTGATTACTTGGACTATTTATACATCACACACACACACAAGCACATCCAGTGCTGAGCTTTGTTTCCCTAGAGAGCATTACAAAGCGTTTTCCTGAGTTGACTTGCCATGTTTTTGACCCCTTGTTTGTTTACTGTTTGTTGTTTTGCCGCCTGCCTCAACCTCTTTGCCTGTGACTTCGATTACTCTTTTGGATTACCCTTATGCTACTGTTTGCGCCTGTATCAATCTTGCCTGCCTGACAGATCTTAAATAAATCTGCATTTGGACTCGACCCCTGTTGTTAACCTATCATTACAGTTACTCTATTTTTTAATAAATGCTTTATTAACACAAAACCCTACAGTTTTGTGAGTAAATCTAAATTGAGGACTATTTATGCTTTGTAAATCTATTGTACAGTTTAAACATTGATGAATAACACAAATATTCTTATCATATTGTTAGATTGTTAGGTTATTATTGTCACAGTCACTAAGTAGAGTGCCCACCATGACACACTAAGGGGGACTATACACATTACATCTGCCACTGAACCGGACTACAAATCCCATCATGCCCCGCAGTCGCACACTAGTTTCAGCTCACTTCCTGATTACAAACACACAACTGAAGCTGATCAAGACTATTTATATGGACTATATACACACCACTCACACAAACACAGTCTTGTTGTCCTGTAGTGAGCATTGCTAAGTGCTTTCCTGTCAAGTCTAGACATGTTTTGATCCTGGTTTGTTTAACTGTTTATGTTTGTTTCGCGGCCTGCCTCAACCATTCGGCTGTTACACAACTACTCTTTGGATTATCTGTATGTCACCGTCTGGACCTGTTTTAAACTTTGCCTGCCTGACGACTCTAATAAAATCTAGCTTTTTTTGACACTCCTGTTATTCAGCAGTATTTCAACCATAATTTATTTTTAGATACGATTGCAAAGATTTGCTTTTCATTTGATACAGTTTTACAGCTTCATTTTT
The DNA here is from genome assembly GCA_903798195.1 of Danio kyathit. Lineage (NCBI taxonomy): Eukaryota > Metazoa > Chordata > Actinopteri > Cypriniformes > Danionidae > Danio > Danio kyathit. The sequence continues at coordinate 10,464,221 of LR812535.1, forward strand.
GCATCTTGAAATTCATATTTTCCAGAATCACCCTGTCGTTCATTTCCACATAAATGTGCATTTAATAAGGTATTTACAAAGCATGAAAAGTAACAAATGATGCTAACTATTTGCTAATGCTTAATAAATTATTTATAGTGAGCAGGTGCTATAAACTGTTACCAATATTTCTAATGAAGACTCAATATTTGGCTTTTGAACAAACTCACGTCAAGCCACTGGTCCACTGTGGCATCTATTTCTGTCTTTACAATCTGTGTGTCACAATCAGGGATCTTGTTTAATTCACTTAAAAGCTTCTTTCCTTTACTGGAGAATCGGTCTAGTACATCCTGGTGACTGGCCATGTCTGCTTTAACAGCTTCATGCTACAGAACGAAAGATCATTAGAGATCAACATTAAAGCATTTATTGATATTTTGCATTCTGCATGACAGACAGACAGGTTTTACCTTCAACAAAGATCTACGCGTGTCCTCTTGGTCTTTCAGGACAGCTTTAATATCGGCTATAGCATCAGCACTTTCCAAAATGGAGTTTATTGAAGACTTCAGAGTCTGGTAGTCTTTCATGAGGTCTACTAAAGCACTGCTCTGCTCTTGTCTGCAACAAAATCATGTAGCAACATCAGTTAGACACTGAAAACCACTTTTGCTTAACTAAACGAAAATGAAAAAGCTAGGAAATCCTCAAGCAGTGATACTCAATCTTTTAGATCGAGTTACCAACCAAGCCTGATAAAATCAGGCAAAATAACTTTATGTTTAACCACTTAACCACTTATGTTTAATTGAAAGCTCATTTTATTTTCTGTCCAGGTCTATGTTGAAACACTTCTTAATAAATGTATATTTAATACATTTTTGGCTATTTATAATGACAAATACATATATATAAATACTTGACATTTTATTTAGCTTTGTTTATTTTTCATGCATTAATTTTTTAATAAGGTTTTTGAAATAAAACTTTGTGTATGTGTATTAAATTAAATTAAATTAAATTAAATTAAATTAAATTAAATTAAATTAAATTAAATTAAATTAAATTAAATTAAATTAAATTAAATTAAATTAAAATCTAATGTCTAACACTGGGGAAACCACATCACAAAAATGTAAGAATTTGCGAATGACAAACCCCATTTGTCAAAACCTCTAATATGAATTTATCCAAGAACACTTTGTTTCTTAAAAAAAATTACTACAAATATCTTATATCACACTATTAAAAGCTAAACATACCAAAACAGTAACCAAAAACAGTATAAGAGCCCATTTCTGCCAACCCACCTTTCAGTGATGAGTTTCTTAGTGTCCTCCCAGGTGGTCTGAAGCAGGTTAATCTCTCTCAGCACTTCACTGCCCAGCTCAGCATCTCTGTGAGCGAGCTGTTGACCTTTATCCCTGAGCCACTGCTCCTCATGTTGGTGAGACTGGAGCTCATCTTCCAGCTGATTAAAAAACCGAAGCCTAAACACATCACAAAAAAGAGTTTCCTCTATAGAGTAAAGCATAAAGGAGTTGACAACAACAAAGTTGACATTTTTCCACTATTTTGATGCTAACCTCAAGCCAGATACCACATGGTATGTCTAAAATTTACTTTATTTCAATCATACTAGTGTTTTTTTTTTTAGTGAGTCACAAATTCCCTGAAATATCACAACAACAGAGTTGACAAACAATTATCCTACACTGTAAAATAATTGCTGCAAAAGTTGCCAGTAATACTGTAAAATGTACAAGTTCACTGTAAATTAACAATTACAACAGTGCTGTTGTTTTAAAGCACAAATGTAATTATTAATTTACATTATGCTTGTAAATTGTACAGTATTACTGGCAATTTTTAAAGTATTACTGGCAAAATTTACAAGCGCACTATAAATTAACAATTACAACTGTGCTGTAATTTTACAGCAGAATTGTAATTGTTAATTTACAGTGAACTTGTACATTTTACAGTATTTTTTTTACAGTGTACTACTGGTGTATCCTAAAAGTTTTGTACAAATGAATGTGAGAAGAATCATGGCAAGAATCATGGCATGCCTTCCAAAGTCATGTTTTTTCCTAGTGTGGCAGGCCGCCCAATGAACATTCAGCGTCATCCTGGGAAAGGAGCACGCAAGCCAGCTGAATCCAATCACGCCGATCACCTGCACCTGGAGCTCGTTCGCCACAACCAGATAAAAACGCCACAACAGAGTCAGTTGAGGAGAAGCCTCCTTGCTAACCAGACCTCTAATGAGTTCTCTCTCTCCCTCATACAGAAAGCACGGAGTAATCGAATCAGGCGATTGGCGTTTCACCGCAGCACAGACTAACAGGACAAACTTCTCACTCACAACCCACCTACAGACTCACCTGAAGCACGGACACACTGGGAACCGAGGGAAGCACACCGAAGACACCTGCACATCTCACCTTTACACCTTCACTGTAAATAAAAAGCCCTTCGGGGGTGTGTTCACTACAACTACATCACTTTTCACTCCACCCTGCTACACTGGGAATAACATTTCTCAAGGAGCTGTTGACATGGAATTGAACCAGATTTTGGTAAAAACCCAAACAACACAAACACAAAAATAAAACAAAACAAAAGAATCTGAAAAATGAGTTATGGGTAATAACACTGTAATGGCACAAGTTGAAAGTGCTGAACTACTGAAATATATTGAATACTTTAAATAAAAGGCTTGTTTGGTGATGGCAGCTTAAAGACGCCTCTCATATGGAGAATGAAGTCACATGCATTGCTCAGGTGTGAGTTTTCCACAGACTTCAACAGAGTGTAAAAATCTTGATGGTTCTGTGGGTCTCTTCTATCAAAGCTGATCTTTAGCTTGCATTTTATGTTAGATTCGAGTCAGGTGATTGGCTGGGCCATTCTACAGCTTGATTTTCTTTCTGTGAAAGCTTTTGAGAGTTTCCTTGGCTGTGTTTTGGATCATTGTCTTGCTGAAATGTCCACCCTGGTTTCATCTTCATCATCCTGCTAATGTAGATGTTGGACTGAAGCAGCTAACATTTATTTACACTGATGAAGGGCAGAGGGCTGCTGAAGAACTACTGAGAGATTTCAGCTGCTGTCTGGGCTTTCACTGCTTTTCTAAACCTTGGTTTCTTCATGTGTTCAATACTTTTCCCTGCATCATTTCATTTTATTACACATAACATAATTTGTAAACTAATTGGTTTTGTTTTCTGTGCATATATGGATTTCTTTAGTTGATACCAACATCTGGGGAAAATTTCAAGTCAATGACATCTTTAGAAATATGTTTTCTGAGAAAAATGGTGACGTGTTCAATACTTAGTTTTCCTGCTATACCTGCAAACATATTACGCAATTTTTTTGCATTAGAAGAGTCAAAAATGTACATACAGCACCTTTAAATGCACTTTGCGAAGGCAACCAACTTCCGCTTTGCATCTGGCGGTTCTTTGCCTAAACGTCATGCATTTAAATCCCTAACTCATAGCAATCTGTTGATTATCCCTCACATAAACAACCATGTTGATAATCGCAATCCATACCTCTGCTGTAGAGTAAGCACATTGGGCTCCTTCAGGCCCTGTTGATCTGCCTTCTCCTCGATATCCTCCACAGTTTTCAGCAGCTGTTCCTTACGCTGTCTGAAGGAGCTCCAAAGAGCGACGAGAGCCTCAGCTTCGCTTTGTTTGGAGCCCAGGAGGTTCCTCACAGCATCCAATTCAGCGCTCAAAGAGTCGGCCAGGGAACGGCACGAGGACCGAGTCTCTTTCCCGCTCATTAAGTGTAGATGAGATTTACACAGGTTGCTGTCCAAATTCACGGCGAGCGTTTCAAGGCGGCTGATATCTGGAACGATGGCTTCCAGCTCTCTCTGCAGCTCATCCACCCGGCTTTTATCCCAACTCCCAGCGCTCTCCACAGTCTGTCTGAGCCCCTGAAGGACGCCCGCTGCCACACTGTGGGTGTGTAGAAAGGCCTCCAGTTTTTCCAGACTCTCTCCTCGAAGTTCAACCAGCTGATGGGCCTCCAGGTACGGCTGTAAGGAGTTCTCCCACCTTCCCTGAAGATGCTGGACTTCAGCCGGCTCACAAACGTCACATAGGGTTTTAGTTTGCTCCTGAAGATTCTGTCGTACGACGCTTTGCTTCAGGAGATCTTCTCTTTTTTCCTGGTGAGGAAAAAGGTAAAATGTTATTGCCTTGTAATATAAGAACTCTTTTACTTGGTTTATATATGCAGTCAAGCATGAAATTATTTATACCCCAGGAGTTTGACTGTAGGGTTCTCAACTTAACATATTAAACAATAAAACCAGTAAAAATATTGATTTTGATTATGATAAATGCATTTGTGTGACACAGTTGAAGGCAAAATGCTTAGCCCTTCATAACCTTCAAATATTTCTACAAGTGATGTTTATTTTTTTTTAAACATGGACTAATGTCTAATAACTAATTTCTTTCGTTTTGCCATGATGACAATACATAATATTTTACTAGTTATTTGCAAGATACTAGTATTTACTAGTATACTACTTATACTAGTATAAGGCAAGTTTAAAGGCTTAACTAGGTAATTAGGTTAACTCTGCAAATTAGGTAAGTCATTTGGACAACAGTCATTGGCTGTTTCTCAATACGCGTTCTTCAGCGGTCTTGTGTCCTCGTGTTCTCGTGTAACGTCATCATCAGCTGCCAAAGTTCAGTTCCAATACTCAAGACCGCAAGAACAGAGGACGTGTGAAACTTCCCGGATGTGTTCTTGATATCGAGGACGCACCGATGCAGACTTGAGCACCGATCTCGCTCTAGAAGTCCCAGAAGTCATTGCGACTGGAGGTGGGAAGCGCAGCATTTTATTTAGATTTATTATTAAAGTTCAGAGATATAAGTTATTTACCTCAGGAGTTTCCCTAAATGAGACGGTGAATATAAACATTACCATGGACATCTTAATAAATGAATGAACACATTAAGGGTGTTTGTTTGCTGAAATTCGTATTTAAATCTGTTTTATTTATATTGTGCAACGTATATTTATAATGTTTTTATTCATAGTATATATTTTGGAAAGGGGAAAAACAAAAAATCGTTGTATAAAAGTTGTAATGTTTAAATAATTTTCCATTTAAAACGCGTGAAGGTCACGTGACCATCAGGAAGAACCCATTGGAAGAATGCAGCATCTCATTTCTCACAGGACGCGTTTTCTGTTCTCGCGGTCCTGAGTTCGTTCTTCCGAGGACACCTGGCAAGACAGGTCTCCACAAGAATGCAAGTCCGTTCTCTGCGTTCTTGGAATTGATAAACAGCCATTGGGTTGTTCTGTAGCCAATCCAAAAAATGTCTTAAGGAGGCTAATAATATTGACCTTAAAAATGAAAACTGCTTTTATTCCAGGCAGCCAAATCAAAAGAAATAAGACTTTCTCTAGAAAAAATATATCCTGTGAAAAGATGCTGTGAAGATCACTTGAAAGATTTCACAATTTCACAAGATAGCTAATAATTTTGCCTACAACTGTATATTTCTTACAATAAAATCTTGTAACTGCATTAAAAATGTACCTGATATTTGCACGTCCTTTTCAAGTTTTTCATTGTTTTTAGAAAAAGTCATATTTGCTCAACCAGGTTTAAAACAGCATGCTGAATTCTCCAGAAATCTATTTAATATACTGAAATGATGCTCAAAATATATTATTATCTATATATCTGATAATTATCAATGTTGAAAACCTTTAGGCTGCTTAATATTTTTGTGGAAAACATGATGCATTTTTATAATACAAGTTTTATTCCTGAATAAACATTTAACATAACATAATTTCACATTTTAATTCAAATCTAGTAATCTTAAAATAATATAGTCTATCTTCTTGGAGAAAGAAAATTAATGATCATTTTCTGTCAAAAAATATGACTAAAAAGGAGAATCCAAAAATATTTCTCTAACAATGTTTTGGACTCAAAATACCAGTTTTTAAACAAACCCCATGAAAATAGTGTCTATAAAAAAATGAATGGTTAATCAACTACATTGGTAAAATTTGTTTATTATAAAATGACTAAATTAGTTAACATGAAACGTGTAATATTTAAATAAAATATAGAAAGTAAAACCACTCTAAATAAATGTTTCCATAAAAGTCATCTGGTGTTGCTTCTCATTGGCTCTGAAGACAAAACGTACCTTGATATCATTGGTGGAAGGCTGAAGATCAGTGATATCAGTATGAGAGAAGGAGTGTAGAGATGACAGAAAAGTCTCTCCCCATTTGAAGAACTTCTGAAGAGCCTGATCAAACTGATCGACCTGGGACAGATGCTGCTGAAGGACCTGGATTCTGAATCAACAGTTTGATATACTGTGTTAGACATTATAATAATGCAAAAAAAAGAACACAATATATAAAGATATATATTATTTAGCATGTAAATTAGGGCTGCACAATATGTAATTTCACGAGTGATATGGCAAAAGTTTAATTATAACGTGTGAAAAGTTTAATTATTTGCATTAGGGATGCACAATATATCGTTTCACAATCGATATTGCAATGTGCGCATGCGCAATAGTCACATCGCAGGATCTGCAATGTTGAATCGGTATTATTGTTGACCAGAAAAACATTCATGATTTGTGGAGTTTTTGCAAAGTTCAACCATAAAGTTACCAAAACATTTATTATTTATGTGTGTTTTTATCATTTAATTCAGTTTAAAAGTATTTAGGCATAAGAAATTACATTTTTAACTTTAAGGAAAATCATTGCATTTATGTATATATATATATATATATATATATATATATATATATATATATATATATATATATATATATATATATATATATATATATATATATATATATATATATATACAATATGGTGTTATTTTCAACCCAGGCTCAATCTGATTACGTATCCCTATATACATTTATGGGGAGCACCAAATACATCCCAGGAGCTACGTTTTTTTTTTTTTTTTGCAGTTTTTGCCTTCGTGAATCCACTAGAGGCCGCTGTGTACCCTTTTTCACATCTCAAATTTCTCTCACGAGTGCCATTCGTGCCTGCTGTTCTCCCATAAATCCACCAGAGGCTGCTGTCGACTGACTGACTGACTTCATATTGCAATATATATTGAAGAAAAACGAAATATTGCAATGTCTGATTTATGAGTATTGTGCAACTCTAATGTAAATTCTTCTACCTATAATTACTGACCTGTGAGGTATAGCTGTGCTCTGACTTGTCCATCTTTTCTCCAGCTGTTGATGGTCTTCTTTGAGTGTTTTCACACGTTCATCTGATGCAGTGGTGTAAAGGGACGGCGTTTGGGCCCCGAGTCTGTTATAAACTGCCTCCAGGGACTCAAGCTCAGTTTGCAGGTGCTTCAAAAGAACAACATTTAAGAAAATTAAGAAACAATATGAAACTGATCCAGTTTACTTGCATAACTTTCTAAAGAAAAAATTGTTTTCACTATCTAAATTTTATAAAATGCCCAGTCTTTCAAATAGTTCTGGTTTTCAAACAAAAAAAGGGCAGAAATTAAAAATAACATTAATTAAAGCGTAGTTCACCCAAAAAATGGAAATTCAGTCAAACAATGGTTCCCATTGACTTCCATGTTATTTATTTATTTAGTTGGTTTGTAAGTTAATTAGCTAGTAAATGGTAAGTCAAATATATTTTAAAATATCTTTAAAAATATACTGTAGCCTGGAACAGTGCTGAAACTGGTGGTATATCAGCCAATCAGATTCAAGAACCAGACAGAACTGTTGGATATATATATACTCAAATTTATGAATTCTTTCTGGTTTTCTTTTTTTTGACATACTGTCAAGTGCTCTTAATATTTGTGAAACCCTGCCCAATAATTGCAATTGGAAAAAAACTACATTAGGGACACCGTCAGTTTATTTTATAAAAAGTGGAACCCTGTGATTTCTTTTGTCGAGACCTTACTTTATTTGTAGATGTAACCCTTCCTCTTCTTTTCTTATTTAGTTTTTTGAGTTTTTTTGTGGGGTCGATTTGGGTTGGGATAAGGGTAATGTTTTGGTTGTTTACATAACTGTATTTCATTATTATTCTGTATGTTCTAAACCAGCAGATTATACTATGCAGTTTGCATGTCATGTACTTACTGTCATTCAAGTATGCCTAATATATACATATACATATATATATATATATATATATATATATATATATATATATATATATATATATATATATATATACACACACACATTTCTAATCATAATAATTTTAATAACTCATTCATAATAACTAATTTATTCTATCTTTGCCATGATGACAGTCAATAATATTTTACTAGATATTTTTCAAGACACTTCTATACAGCTTAAAGTGACATTTAAAGGCTTAACTAGGTTAATTAGGTTAACTAGGCAGGTTAGGGGAATTAGGCAAGTTATTGTATAATGATGGTTTGTTCTAGAATATCGAAAAAAAAAATAGCTTAAAGGGGCTAATAATTTTGTCCTTAAAATGGTGTTTAAAAAATTAAAAACTGCTTTTATTCTAGCCGAAATAAAACAAAAAAAGACTTTCTCCAGAAGAAAAAATATTATCAGACATACTGTGAAAATTTCCTTGCCCTGTTAAACATCATTTGGTAAATATTTCAAAAAGAAGAAAAAGATCAAAGGGGGGCTAATAACTGACTTCAACTGTATATATATTTACATACATACATATACATATAATAATATTATTTTTTATAAAAACTCTAATTTATTACTTTTAGTTCCAGCAATTCTCCATCCAGCTTTAGTCTGTCAACTGGCAGAGATTGACTGTCAGAGCCACACACAGCTTCACATCTCTCCAGACATGACTTCAGTGCAGACCAATCCTTTTCATACCTGAAATAAACAAAATGAACAACAGATTTGAATAAAATGCATTTCTTGCTAAATGACGTCTATTCCATGTTCTCTGATGCCATGTTGCTGTTGCGAGGGCGGGGTCAACCTGTCACTCACATGAGTTCCTGCAATGTCAAACTAGCATCCAATCAATTCCCCAAAATCAAAAGCTTGTCCTACATTTGTTGTTGAGAAACCATTTCACTCAGATATGCATTAAAATAGGATGGACTGTAAAACCTGAAAACCAGAAAAATTTAAACATTTGTGTAAATGTATTGCTTTAAAATATTAGTATAATGTAATTTATGTTTTAATTGTTAAAATTTTTTTATTGATAAGGAACTTAATTTTATGCATTAATATTATAATTACTTAATTATTAACTTAAAAATAATAATAATTCTACATTTTAATTTATTATTATATTACATTTTATATAGAAATTACTATATAGTACTTTATATATAGTATCTATCTATCTATCTATCTATCTATCTATCTATCTATCTATCTATATATATATATATAATTGATTTATTCATGAATTCAATTGAATCCAATACAATCAATGAATTCAATTAAATTTGTTATTTGAGATGTAGAATGCACAGAAAGCAGCCGCATAGAGAGACACTGCAGCGCTGCTGAATATTGTGGGTGTTTACAGCGGTTTGACTGATAAATATGAATTTGTAGCTAAATTTCCCCTTGTTTACATCCTCGCTACAACATACCGTTAACGCTAGAAACTGTGCATGTAGTTGATCAATTTTAACAAATAAAAACACTTAGATTGTCGCTCACAATCCACAGCTTTGTCAGTTGGAGGAGTTTTTAGCTGAATCCAGCACTGAACTGAGAGAGATTCTGGAAGTTCTCCTTTGTCAAATGCTAACGCTTTATCTTTTTTTTATAATTCTCCTGAACATAATTAAAATTAAACTGTAAGCACTTATGTCTTTGTGTCGTGTCCTTTGGAAGCCCAAATACAAAAACAGAAGAAGTTCTGTGGAAATAGCAGCGTTTGGACGGCATTTTAGCTTTTACTGCTATAACATTACAGCGCCTCTGGCCTTCCCCCTTCGCTATGCAGGGTGTGTGCGCGAGGTGAATGCACATAACCGGAAACCCTTGTGATCTTACTAAACCGGATGTATTTTTTGTATTCCCCAACCTTCGTTGGCTGTAGGCTTTGCTTAGCTAACTCTGTAAAAGCCAATGTCTCCCTTTGCATTGAACTTTGAGCATCTTACATTCAGAGATGTTGTTAATGTTCACACAGCTACATTACACATCAACTGAAGTTTAAAATGTGATATCGTAGTGGACCACCCCTTTACATTTTAGATTTCAGCTAAATGTACTAAGTAATTTAATACATTATTACATTATTTATTTATTTATTTATTTTTTATTATATATTTATTATTTCACAACAAGGCAGAGTGTACATTAAATAAGTACATTCCCCAAGAACGTAAACGCACAAATTACCCAAATTAGCCCACAGACTTTTCTTTGGTGGTCCCTTTGCCAGTTGTAATATTTAAAACTATAAACAATACTCAAATGAACTGCAAAAAAACAGCCACAACAATAATATAAAAAAAATAGTGTTCATAATGTTGATTATTAAGAATTAATTGTGGTATCAAATTCCACTGATGCGATGCTCTAAAACAAGAACAAGCTTGACCAAAAGAGGTTTTTTAAGCTCTCGCTGCACCCCTAGTTACTCTTGTTTCCTACAGATTTCAATTAAATAAGTCAGATAAGGCAAACAGTGAAAAGAAGCATACTTTTGCCAGTGTGACAGAAGGCTCTCGGTTTGGTTCTGTTTCTCCTTGGCCTGTTTTAAACACTGCTCATAGTTTTGCTGTAGGGCCGCCACGGCTCTCTCTGCCTTCTCCCTCTCGCTGAGCCTGCGGGCGCCAGCAGACAGAGACAGCAGCGTGGCCTTCAGCTTCTCCAGACTCTGAAACAAATCCTAAAACCAAACAAATATCTTATTTACACTGAACTGCTACAAATGCTTGAGAGATGTCACATGCAGGAGCCGTACCATGTGACTCTGCAGAGTTTTGTAGGTCTCGGATGAAGATACGCAAGAGGTGACGGGGTTGTCAAGTTTCTTCTGGATCTCTTCAACCTCTGATTGTACCTTTTAAAAAGATGCAGTTTGATTATTCATCATGAGACATTAGAGTGATTTAGTAATAATAGTATTTATGATTTAACAGCATGTCTGCAGCAATTCATGGCAAAAACAGTATAGTGACTTCATTTAAACAGTTATTAAATAATTAAATATTTACAGTAATTCACCAACTTTGTCTAACATATTCAGCATAAATAAAACATACTAGGGATACAATTAAATGAAAATCATGGGACATTGTTACGACCAATGTTTTTTTATTTATATTATGTACAAACGAACCCGCTCTTACAATCCAACCCGCTCTTTAAGATCTCAAAACTCAGGGCTTCTGGTAGTACCCAGAACAGAAAAGTCTACTGAACAAGGTCGAGCCTTTTCATTTATGGCTCTTAAACTCTGGAATAGCCTTCCTGATAATGTCCGAGGCTGAGACACACTCTTTCAGTTCAAAACTAGATTAAAGACCTATCTTTTAGTAAAGCGTATACCATACCTGCTAACACTCCCGTATTTCAGACCCATCTCCCGCCACCCTCCCGTTTTGTTATTTCTCCCGGAAAACTCAGTCTGTAATACCCCGGGTCACTTTGGTATAGTATCCAATCACAACGGCCGCCCAAAACCCGATCCATAGTACAGTTACTAACCCCACAGTAAAGTTACTAACCCGATTCTAAACAGTGTTATTTAGACGTCTCACCCCCGAACACCCCGCCCACCCCCCAGCAGGTGCAGGTGAGTGAGCTTGACAACCACCTGTAGGACACACTCCTCTTGTTTTAATGCACCAGACATTTTGTTAGAAATACTTATATGCTTTACATGTTTGTTTCTATGTCTGTTTATATAACTGCTATTTTCATTTATAGCACTTCATTTTTGCATTGATATTTAATATCTCGTGTTTAAATACACTATGAACAACAGCTACGCTAATTGTTTTCTTTATTCTCTTTTCCACTTAAGGATACTTATCCCGAGGCCTCTAGAGATTATGCAGCGCCATTGATGTGATCCAAGACCTGTGAAGAGATGATGTCAACCATAGAGGACTTCTAGAGGTATCCATAATCCTGGACCAGGCCGTATCCTGAGCTTTAGAGATTCTTTTGTTTAGAGATTCTTTTGTTTGTTTTTTGGCCAGTGGCCACCTTGAAGAGATGCTTAATAATATTTTTCCACCTACAATAAATCCAGTTAATTAATCTCAAGTGAGTGTTCGTGTTTGCTTGTCGACCAAAGAGCATCTTTTCGGGAATCCAACATCGCAACCCAATTTTGTTTATTATCACCATTGTACATGTTCCCCTAGACTTTGGGGGATAATAGACATTAGAACGATAAATGCACGTTTAAAATGTACCTGTTGAAGATTGGTGTTAAACTTAGTCTGGTGGGAGGAGCTTTCCTCCAGCTGTCCACTCAGGTGTTCCACGCTCTCCTTAAGCTCCTCCCAGTACCTGCCAATCTGTGTCAGCCGTGCTTTAATTCGCGCAGATTCGCCAGACGACACAAACTGGACGAGCGCTTGAGACTTTTCCTCCAGATTAGACAGGACCTCTGATCTCTCCTGCAGACCCTCTCTGATAGTCTACCCACCGGAAAATAAGAGATGGAAACCGGGAGGTCAGTGATACTTAATTTTCCTTATCATAAAATTTGTAGTTAATTTGATGAAAAAATACACTTGTCAGTTTACAAATAGATCACAATAAATAACTAAAAATAAATAAAACGTTTAATAACAAATATATCATTTTTGTATATAGAGCTATAAAGAAAATTAAGAGAGCACTTAAAAATGTGATCAGTATTTATAGCTATTTATAGTTATTCACAGGTTATAGTACTAATGAGATTTCTTCCTAAAGAAAAAATAATGTTAATACATTTTCAGAGATGTTTATATTTATTTTTAGACAAAACAATACTAATGTAACTTCTACAAAATCAGCATTTGTAGGAATCACCCTGATTTTCAAATTGAGCATATGAAAACATTTGTAATTCTAATATATGTTGAAATTAGTGTGGGGCAAATATTGATCATGATTAAAAAAAAAAGTTTGTTTTGACATAATATATGTGTGTGTGTGTGTGTACTTTGTATATTTATTATGTATGTATATATATATATATATATATATATATATATATATATATATATATTTATTTATTTATTTATTTATTTATATATAATAAATAAATATATATAATTCCTTACATTAATGTAGCGCTTTTCTAGACACTCAAAGCGCTTTATACACTGGGGGGAATCTCCTCATGCACCACCATTGTGTAGCATCCACCTGGATGACGCGACGGCAGCCATTTTGCGCCAGACCGCACACCACACACCAACTGATTGGTGGAGGAGTGATGAAGCCAATTATGATATGGGGATGGTTAGGAGGCCATGATGCCGGGGTGCCCTACTCTTTTTCGAAAGAAATCCTGGGATTTTTTACAACCACAGACACTTGGTCTCATTCGAAAGATGCTCACTGAGCAGTATAGAGTCCCCTTCACTATACATTAGAGCATTAGGACCCACACAGACCACAGGTTGAGCGTCCCCCTGCTGGCCTCACTAACACCACTTCCGGCAGCAACCTAGCATCTCCCATCCAGGTATTGACCGGGCACAGCCCTGCTTAGCTTCAGTGGGCAACCATGTGAGAGTTGCAGAGAGCTAGCTGCTGGCAATTTAAGTACATGTGATTTTTCAGGCTTTTTATTTTTAATAAATTTGCAACAATTTAAAAAAATCTTTTTCACATTGTCATTATGGGTTATTGTGTGTATAATTGTGAGGAAATAAATTAATTTAATCCATTTTGGAATAAGGCTGTAACATAAAAAAATGTGGAAAAAGTAAAGCGCTATGATTACTTTCCGGATGCTCTGTAAATGATAATAAATAAACTATAAAGATACACAACAATATTTTATAATATCTTTAACAACAAATTAAATTAAATTACATTAAGAGTAAATTTGATTAGTTAATAGTTACTAAATAATATTAATTTAACTGCACTGCATATAAATGACTAAATAACTAATAATCAAAAAATGTGACTTTAGACAACAAAACCAAAAAATATCCATTTTTATTATATGCCAAAAAGCATTATATTATGCAAAGGTCATGTTCCAACTTCCATGAAGATACTTTGTAAGTTTCCTACTGTAAATATATCAAAACTTAATTTTTGATTAAATAATATGAACTATGACTTAATTTGAACAACTTTAAAGGTGATTTTCTCCCTTTCTAACCCTCAGATTCCAGATTTTCAAATCGTCAAATAATATCCTATCCTAATGAACTATACATCATAGGAAAGCTTATTTATTCAGCTTTAAAATGAGTAATAAGGTTAAGGCAATATTAATAATAAAGATAAATAACTAAATGATTACATATACAGCATACTGAATTTTTTTTTTGCAATAAAATATACATTTTTGCACCTTTACAGTACAGATCTGCTGGTCCAAAGGTACGCTGGAGCTTTTTAAGGCATCCATTTCTCTTTCTCTCTCCATTATCCATGAGGAAAACGCTTCAAACTCAGTCCCGAACAAATCCCACTGACTTTTCATTCCCTCCAAAGTCTTCACGCTGAAAAACCAGACAGTTATCAAAACACTCTCTTACAGCTGCTTTATGTATTCACTTAGAGAATTACTTCTAATGCATTTGTCTTAATAATCCTAATGTAAAATCCATATAATAAAGTAGGGTATTACTCTCGCTTGAGTCCATTCTCTACTTTGTCCACTTGTTCACTCAAAGTGCGTGCTTGATCCTGGAGGAGAGACTGGTTTTTGGGGCCCAGTTGGATTTCTGTGGCCCTTTTCAGAAGTGTGTTCACCTGTCTGACCTCCGTTTCACACTGTTTCAGGAGATCCTGCAGGAACAAATGAAGTGAGAATGAAGTGTGCTTTCTTTGTTCAAGGCAGAATAAACTAAACATCTAAAAAAAAAAAAAAGCTTTTAGTTCATTATGTTCCAGCTTAGTATTCACTGGCTGTGCTACAATTACTTGTAATGAGGCTCATTCAGTCAGATATTAATGCCAGAACATTTACTAATGAGCATTTGGCGGTAACACATTATTTTAATTATCCATAGTTGTGTGTTGTGTGTGTGCGCGTGTGCGTGTGTGTGTGTATATATATATATATATATATATATATATATATATATATATATATATATATATATATATATATATATATATATATATATATATATATACACACACACACACACACATACACAACAGTTCTGTGTGGTTCCTGAATCTGATTGACTGATAGCCATGCGATATTCTGCAATAACAGCACTGGTCCAGCCTCTTAACCCTTCACCCTTGTGTATTACTCTGCCCACATACAGCAACAACAAGAGGACACTCTACAGTTTGATAAATATTCCTGCTGTTAGGCAACATAATGTACATTTAAGGCTTTTTTTAGTCGAGAGTGTAGTTGTTTAGATTGCAACTATGCAGTGAATTTAAAAGGATAGTGCCTATTTTAAAATA
Organism: Danio kyathit; assembly: GCA_903798195.1. Lineage (NCBI taxonomy): Eukaryota > Metazoa > Chordata > Actinopteri > Cypriniformes > Danionidae > Danio > Danio kyathit. Next base: position 10,479,847 of record LR812535.1, read on the forward strand.
TTTATAATTTCTGAGAGACAGCCATTAGCCTGCCATACTGAGCTGACCAAAGACGGCTGACGTTGTCTATCCACAAGATGGCGACAGGACTGCATAATAAGCTCTTAGAAGATTAAAACAGCCTAATTTCTAACTTCAGCTGATCAAATCATTATTAAACTGGTAAGCATACCTGCCAACACTCCCGTTTTTCCCAGGAGTCTCCCGTATTTCAGACCAATCTCCCGCAACCCTCCCGTTTTGTTATTTCTCCCAGAAAACTTGTAACACCCTCGGGTCACCGACTTTGGTACAGTATCCGATCGCAGCAGCTGCCCAAAACCCGGTGGATAATACAGTTACTAACACCACAGTACAGTTATTATTTAGTAACAGTGACTACGTTTACATGGACACCAATAATTTGATTTTAATGCGATTAAGACAATACTCTGATTAAGAGTCTACCATGTAAACATGATTAATTTAATCAGATTAAGGTCATAATCGAACTAAAGAGAAATCGAATTAAGACATGTGGAGTATGCCGATCTTAGTCGCATTATTGAAGTGCAGTACAGACATGTAAACACCTTAATCGAACTATTACCCTCATGTAGGACTTTAAGCTGCTTTTTGCAACAGGGTAGTCCACACACACACACACACACACACCCAGACACACACACGCACGGCTGATTGACACTTTGCACCTACCGAGTCAGTGCAGACCACAGACAACTGCATCGTGAAATGCGGAGTTTTTTTTTTTTCTTCCATTCAGCATGAGGTATGAACTTACATTTAAACAACTCTTCCAGCAGTTCATAGTTGCATCCAATATCTCGTTTGTCACGGTGGGCTTGCATGACATGTTCGTGAATGAAAGTTAAAGTGCCAAACTGCAGTTAAAGTCGACAAATTAAAAATGAAACACCCGAAATTACACGAAACGCCAGAGGAAATGCGGATAGCGCGGTGACGCAATGAGGTTAATCGAATTATGTGCTATAACATGTAAAACGGGATCATGAAAGGAACATTCAAAAAGCTACTCATGTAAACACCTTAGTCTTATTATACTCTTAATTAGATTAAAGCAAATAATTCGATTACTGATGTCCATGTAAACGTAGTCAGTGTTATTCAGAGACCTCACCCACAAAAACCCCCTCCCCTTCCCCCCAGTCTCCCGGATTTTCTGATACAAACGTTGGCAGGTATGCTGGTAAGTGATATTCTAAATCGATCTCTCTCTTTTGTATGTTAAAGTGCTGTATTTATACAATATAATTGTAGTGTATTGAGTGCGAGATGGGACTCGCATATCAGGAATGTGTAGCAATCACAACACAACAGCAACATAATCTTAAAATGTCAGCAAAATCACCTGTTTTGTCATCACTTTAGACATTACGCTAGAGAATCATTCAAATACTAGCTCTAAAGCGACGTTGGTGAATTAGTAATGGATTCTGCTGTTTTGATGTCAGCTGCAGATGTGAATGAATGGCGGAAGAAAGTAGTTCCTAATGCAAAAGGGTTTTTAGACTCTCCGTGTTTGATTTTTTTTTATATATATACACGATTATGCCGTAGAACTGTTGTATAAATGCAATATCACATGAGTGCGATATGGCTGTATATCAGCACTGGTGGGACGCTAAGGGGAAAGAAAATCAATGGGGGGTTAATAATTCTGACTTCAACTATATATATATATACAGTTGAAGTCAGAATTATTAGCCCCCCATTGAATTTTTTTTCTTTTTTAAATATTTCCCAAATGATGTTTAACAGAGCAAGGAAATTTTCACAGTATGTCTGATAATATTTTTTCTTCTGGAGAAAGTCTTATTGGTAACACTTTACAATAAGGTTGTAATAGTTAATGTGAGTTAATGCATTTACTAACATGAACAAACAATGAACAAAACATTGACTACAGCATTTGTTCATGTTAGTTAATGAAAATACAGTTGTTCATTGTTAGCTCGTTAATTCACGGTGCATTAACTAATGTTAAGGAGCATGAACTTGGATGTTAATAATGCATTAGTAAATGCTGAACTATGATTGATAAATGCTGTACCAGTATTATTCATTATAAGTTCATGTTAGTAAACACATTAACTAATGAACCTTAATGTAAAGTGTGACCGTCTTATTTGTTTTATTTCGGCTAGAATAAAAGCAGTTATGAATTTTTTAAAAGCCATTTTAAGGTCAAAATTATTAGCCCCTTTAGACTATATTTTTTTCTATAGTCTACAGAACAAACCATCATTATACAATAACTTGCCTAATTACCCTAACCTGCCTAGTTAACCTAATTAACCTAGTTAAGCCTTTAAATGTCACTTACAGCTGCATAGAAGTGTCTTAAAAAATATGTAGTAAAATATTATCAACTGCGTGATGGTATCATGTCAATATGGACCAAAATCCCTGAGGAATATTTCCAGTACCTTGTTGAATTTATGACACGAAGGATTAAGGCAGTTCTGAAGGCAAAATGGTATTCGGTACTCAGTGTGCCTAATAAAGTGGCCGGTGAGTGTATATAGAGAATTGTGTTTTATATGTTTGTATGTTGAATGGTATTTTATGTTGTTTCAGTGTGAATTGTACTGCAATAATAATAATGCTGGTGTTTAATTAAAGCTGATTGATTATACGGAGTCCCTGGAGGTGTGGTGTTCTCACCTTGGTTTGCTCCAGCTCTGAGCTCAGACTCTCTGGACTGCTGAAGTTCATCTCTCTCTCTGTGACGGATCGCACTTTACCCACAAACTCCCTCACTGATGCCTGCTGAGTGTCAAACTCCTGCCAGGCTGATAAAGTCACCTGGAAACACAGAGCAGCATTCAAAGCATCATCTCAAAATAGATCATCTGCTAATATGAAACTGCATGCATAATGTGCTTTTTGTTTGGCCAAAATAAAAGCAGCATTTTTTAAAACCATTTTTAGGGTCAATATTATTAGTGTTACTAAATAAGAACAACAGTTTTGAACTTGACTCTTTCCACTCATCCCGGACCTTTTATATAACATAAAAGTTCTCAATTTTTTCATGTGCTACATACACACCAGCAATTGTCATAAACAAAAAAGAAACAATTAGCACATAAAGAAATTATTTTTTTTGATTGGCTACAGAACAAATCATTGTTGTATTTAATTTAATTTAATTTATATTTTATTTTTTACATTTTTTTTATTTTTTTTTTTATTTTCTTTTCTTTATTTCTTTTTTATTTTCTTTATTTATTTTATTTATTTGTTTATTTATTTTTATTATATATTTTTTTATTTTTTTTATTTGCCCTGGCCATCCTCACCTCCAGATTCTTTTCTTGTGACTCAGTGTTTTCGTCCATTTTCTTCAGAGTGGACTCTAGCTTCTGCAGGTCATCCTGTAAACTCTCCTCCAAACCCTCCTCAATCTGGAGCTGCTTTCCACGGTTTATCTGCTCCTGCATGTCCTTCCTCTTCAACCGGAGGCGCTTCAGCTGTTGCTGCAGATGAGAAAAAGCACACAAATGTAAGATACCAGTATGATGATTTGTTTAAATTATTTAGCCTGACATGTTTACTGTTCCAAAATATAAAAAAATGTTTCTTTAAATAAAATATATTCTGTTCAATTGGGAAAAAGTTGTTTTTTTACCCAGACATGTATACTGTGATATACAGTTTGCGTCAGAATCTTATACCAGCTTATGCCTAATTGTGATTGGTTGAGCACCTGATGAAGCAGCAGGAGTTGTTGAGCTTCTCTGACCGACTCTGAGTCCAGAATCTTGCTGATGTCGGACTGAAGCTCCTTCTGACCCTGAGTCAGTTCCTCCAGTGTGGTTTTCACCTCTTCTCTGAACTGCACACAGTCGCTCACTGCCAGCACCACCTTCTCAGACTATCACAACACACACATTCAGTTAGATTCAATATGTGAAAGAACACAACATGGAAACATTTTGTAAATGGAAAGGTACAGGGAGTGGGAAATTGTCAAATAAAACTAAACATTTTTTTTATTATCATAAACAATAACTGTAATTAAAAATTCTCAAAATACTATAAATATACAGAATTATTAGCCCCCCTGAATTATTAGCCCCCCTGTTTATTTTTTTCCCCAATTTCTGTTTAATTGAGAGAAGATTTTTTCAACACATTTGTAAACATAATAGTTTTAATAACTCATTTCTAATAACTGATTTATTTAATCTTTGCCATGATGACAGTAAATAATATTTTATTAGATATTTTTTAAGACACTTCTATACAGCTTAAAGTGACATTTAAAGGCTTAACTAGGTTAATTGGGTTAACTAGGCAGGTTAGGGCAATTACAGTAGGCAAGTTATTGCATAACGATGGTTTGTTCTGTAGACTATCGAAAAAAGAATTAGCTTAAAGGGGCTAATAATTTTGACCTTAAAATGGTTCATAAAAAATTCAAAACTGCTTTTATTCTAGCCAAAATAAAACAAATAAGACTTTCCTCAGAAGATAAAATATTATCGGACATACTGTGAAAATTTCCTTGCTCTGTTAAACATCATTTGGGAAATATAAAAGAAAATAATAAAAAAATCAAAGGGGGCACAATGGGGCATAATTCATATATGGCATACTGTTCAGTCAGAAAACACTTTATAAAACTATGAATTTAGCATTTTATTTCATCCAAAGCAAAATATTATATTCTATAGTTCTTAAAATGAGTGTTATCCATTTATGTTTTTTTTTTTTTTTAAACTATCCATATCTATGAGATAATACAGAGAGATTACACATACTAATTTCCTTATCATTCTATTAGCTAAATATCCCAAGAATTGTATAAATTCATCATTCCATTTCTGGCCTAAAATGCAACTGACCTAATATTTTTACTTTGCAAGTAAATTATTCTCACATTTTTTTAGGAATGTGTGAGAAAAAAAAGAGGATTTTGACAAATAGTCTGTTTGACCTCAGAAAGGGAGGTGAGGAGACCCTTGAAGTCATTGGAGAGTTTGCTGAGAGCAGCTCCCTGCCTCTGAGCATCACTTTCTGTGCAGATCTCGATCAGAGCAGCCAAACGGTTCTTCAACCAGCTCACATTCCCCTCCTGCAGTTCAGCATCGTTCCTCAGACTCTGCAGATCATAAACAAAAACCATGAATAAGTCATACCGCTCTAACGCTTTCTTTTCAGAGTTCAAAAATGCTTTTCTTACTTTTTTTTACTAGTTTTTGTAGAAATAATAAGTCAAAATGAAGTGAGTTTTTTCCTTAACCCTTTAACAGGCACCACCATAATCCATAGGTTATCATTATCATAGGTTATCATAATATTGTGTCAGAGTTGTGTCAGTTTATTATTCAATCAAAGATGTGGGCCAAAACATTTTTTTTCTTCAAGTAGTAGGGTTAAAGCAAGCAAAATAATCTGTCAATGGGGAAAGCAAAATAATCCTTCGATGTGGAAAGCAAAATAATCTGTCGATGGGGAAAGCAAAATAATCTGTCGATGGGGAAAGCAAAATAATCTGTCGATGGGGAAAGCAAAATAATCTTGTTTTTCGTTTTGACATAAGATTAGTTTGCTTACACCATTGGCTGATCGATTAAACACAATTTCTTTGCTTGTCTAGAAAATACATTTTGATTTAAGAATTTTAGATATTTGGACTAAACACAAGACAAGAAATGTAAGAAAGAAAACCTTTTTTCTTAATATTTCTTACCTCAATGGTGGACTTGACTTGTCCAAACTTGCTGGGGTCTCCAGCTCTGTTTCGCAGAAGTCTGAGCTGACTTTCTTTTGATGTAACCCAAGCAGAGAGTTCAGAAAATCTGTAAAAACACACAAAAAACACACATTAAAACTATAATACTTCAGCTCTGATTTTACAATTCACTCATACTAAAAACTTCCAGGAAGGTGTGTTGAAGGAAGTTGGAGCTAAACCATGTAGGACACCGGCCCTCCATGAGCGAGTTTGGACACCCCTGTTATAGCCACATTTATTTACTGTACACACGCAAAAAATGAGTTTTGCTACTTGTTCAAACTACTTATTTAAAATGAGCTGAATCAACACAATTCATGAGTTTTTCTTTAGACAACTTAATTGTTTAATGTTCAATCCACTTAAATGTGTCAAATCAACTGAGTTAATTTAATCGATTTGTGTTTTTACAGAGTGGAGTACTTTATACAATACAGACTATTTTAGAGAGGCTTCACAGTAATAAACAGGCAAGATATCAATGTTAATATTTCATATGAATATTAAGTTCACAAATTGCTATTTTAGCTGTAAAGCATCTAAATGTGGCCCTGGACCACAAAACCAGTCATAAGGGTACATTTTTGGAAATTGAAATATATTCATCATCTGAAAAAATAAAAAATAAAAAAATAATAATTTTGTTGATGCTTGGTTTGGTGGGATAGGACTAGTTTTTGTTCCATATACAACTATTTAAAAATCTGTAATCTGAGGGTTCACAAAATTCAAAATACTGAGAAAATCGTCTTTAAAGTTGACTAAATTAAAGGTGCTGTATGTAAGTTTTTTACTCTTCTAAAGAATAAAAATACCATAATATGTGTGCAGATATTTAAGAAACATCGCAAGTGAACATACTTGTTTAACTGAAAAACAATGCTGAAGTCAGATATTCTGCTTTGAAAATGTTTTTTTCCGTGCCGGAACGCTGTCTTTGTTTAGGTAATTTTCACATGCACATGCCAGTTTAGCCAATTATAATTCAGCACTCTGGGTTGCCTTGTTAGAAAGCAGCGTATTTCATTCATTCATTCATTCAGAAAAGCTCTGAAAGCATGCGTCCGCGACCGAAAAGGACAGTATGGGAGACAGATTCTGTTCCACATGAGGTTATTAATTAGCAAATTACATAAATATTACGAACGTAAACATTAAGTGAGCAGGTTACATTGTAACCGCGTGTCCTAACAACACGCCGTGGCGAGAGAGGCAGTGATCAGCTATTTGGCTGTTTGCACCAGACGAAACACGACAGAAGTTTAAATACAACCTTTCAGAAGCACAGAATATGCACTCACTCACGAAACGGTAAGGTTTAGAATCTGTTTAATACATGTTAACTCACTTTAGCATCATTAAATGTAAAATGGCATTCAAACTCATATTGTTATCATTTAGCACTGAATAAAGCACACGAGATTTACCTGAGGTGGTCACTGTCGTAGGTTTCACATGTTCAGCTGTGAGAAATAGAAGCCGTTTCTAATAATTCAATTCCAGGTGTTGGTTAGGACAAAAACTCCCTTTAATATGGAAAATATTCCCTCTATCGCGTGTCGTTGCTTTTATTTAGAACACAGTTTAAATCACTCGCTCCTGTACTCAATCTGGCAACCCGCGCTTGCTTTTGTTTTGATCCAGGAGTGCAACACCTAGTTTAACCACTGGGTGTCAAACTTACATACTGCACCTTTAAGTTATTTGCAGTGCTTATAACTAGCCAAAAATTAAGTTTGGATTTTTTTGCAGTAGAAAATTTACTAAATATTTTCATGAAATTTATTTATTTTTTTTTCCAAATAATGTTTAACAGAGCAAGGAATTTTTCACAGTATTTCCTATAATATTTTTTCTTCTGGAAAAAAGTCTTATTTGTTTTATTTCGGCTTGAATAAAAGCAGTTTTTATTTTTTTTTTAAAAACATTTTAAGCAATATTTTTTTATTGTCTACAGAACAAACCATCATTATACAATGATTTGGCTAATTACCCTAACTTGCCTAGTTAACCTAATTAACCTAGTTATGCCTTTAAATGTCACTTTAAGCTGTACTGTATAGAAGTATCTTGAAAAATATCTCATAAATTATTCTTTACTGTCATCATGGCAAAGATTAAAGAAATCAGTTATTAGAAATGAGTTATTAAAACTATTAAATGTGTTGAAAAAATCTTCTTTCCGATAAACAGAAATTGGGGAAAAAATATGCAGGGGGGCTCATAATTCTGACTTCAACTGTATATATTAGTAAGCCAAATATAGCATATAATAATTCAGCTCACTTTATCATTGTTGACTTGATTTGGTTCTCACTTAATATCAACAGCCCCAAACCAGTTTATATTTAAAAAGCCAGTGGTTCACCTGGTGTTAAACTCCTTCCACTTGTCCGGGTGCTGCATTAGTCTCTGGTGTGTGCTGTCGATCTCCTCTTTGACCTCTGCAAATGCTGTTCTGGCGTTCTCCAGGGTTTGTTGAGCCTGTTCGCTTTCTGGCAGCTTCAAGCACAGTTCTTCCATATGCTGTAACCGCTTCTCACAAAGAGCCTGTGGACCCTTTTCCTTAAAAAACATCTGCAAAAAGAGATTCTGCATTAGTATTTCCTCCATAAACAGTATGTAGAGCGTGTTTACAGATACTGGCTCTCACCCGGTGCTCTTTAATTAACCTCTCGCTGCCGACGCTGGGCAGATTGCGGTTTTCACGGGCAAGTTCGGCCTGACACTCCTGCAGTGATGTCATCAGGCGACTCTTCTCCAGATCCACCTTCAGATGCAGCAGGTGATAGGGAAACTCTGTCTGGACGTCCTGCAGGAAACATGCATTTATTTATATTGTTTTTTTGCCCTGATACATTAACGCTATCCAACCTTTTCACACGACCCATGATGATTCTACTTAGATTTCATCCATCGTATATTAAAAGGCAACTTCATTCATTCATTCATTTTCCTTCGGCTTTGTCTCTGATTTATCAGAGGTCGCCACAGCGGAATGAACCGCCAACTATTCCAGCGTATGTTTTGCACAGCGGATGCCCTCCTAGCCGCAACCCATTACTGGGAAACACCCATACACTCTTGCGTTCACACTCACAGTCATACACTACAGCCATCCAATTCACCTATAGTGCATGCATTTGGACTGTGGCGGAAACCAGAGAACCCAGAGGAAACCCACACCAACATGAGGAGAACATGCAAATTCCACACAGATATGCCAACTGACCCAGCCGAGACTCGAACCAGCGACCTTCTTGCTGTGAGGCAACAGTGCTAACCACTGAGCCACTGTGTCGCCGTATTACAGACATATATTAAATATTACTGCAGTGAATACAAAGAGAAAGTATTAAAACACAGTGAACTCAACAGATCCATGTCCGTGTACCTACGTATCATTGGTTTTCTCGTTTTTGTTTTCAAAACGGAAGCACAAAGAAATGGTTCGTATATGCCAAATTCGACCCTTCTCACGAACATATAAATGTAGTTTTATTTCTAATATTTACTTTTGTTTTCATCACATTTCGTTTTTAATAATATAAATAAAACAAAAATAAAAATCGATTTAGTCAATAAAGTCAATATTATTTTATGGAACCCCTTTTTTTCAATTAGCTACAGAACAAACCACTGTTAGGGCGGCACGGTGGCTCAGTGGTTAGCACTGTTGCCTCACAGCAAGAAGATCACTGGTTCGACTCCCGGCTGGGCTAGTTGGCCGGGTGCTCCGGTTTCCCCCACAGTCCAAAGACATGCGCTATAGGTCAATTGGGTAAACAAAATTGGCCATAGTGTATGTGTGTGTGTGTGAATGTGAGAGTGAATGGGTGTTTCCCAGTACTGGGTTGCAGCTGGATGGGCTACATATGCCCGAATAGTAGGCGGTTCATTCCGCTGTGGCGACCTCTGATAAAGGAATGAAATTAAGAAGGAAAATAAGAAGGTAAATGAAATGAATGAACCACTGTTGTCAAATGACTTGCCTAGTTAACTTAATTAACCTAGTTAAGCCTTTAAATTGCACTTTAAGCTGAATACTTACCTGCAAAATAACTAGTAAAATATTAAATACTGTCATCATGGCAAAGACCAAAAAATAAATAAATTATTAAAATTATTGAAAAAAAAACTTCTGTTAAACAGCACTTGGGAAATATGTAAAAATACTTAAAATATCACAGGAAAGCTAATAACTGTATATATCTATGTACAGTAAATGGTGATCACTATAACGGTTCTCTGACCTTCCATTGTTTGTGCAGCTTTCTGACTGTTTCCTGTAGATTCTGCTGTTCCTGCTCTGGCAGAATATCTGTCAGCTCATCACAGGCTTTCAGAAACGCATTGAGAACTCTCTGATCCAGCTGACCGAAGAACTCCTGCAGCACATCCGACAGAAATATTACTAATAAATCATGTCAGCTTTAAAAATGTGCACTCATTTGCATGTGAACATCAAATAAAGTTCAATCTGCTTTCGGCCTATTTTCTGAGCACTAGAATAAACTGCTGGCTTTGGTTTCTCACAGTGTGCTTTTTCAGAAGGTCCTCTGGGTTTCCTCTCTCAGTCATCGAGCTGCGAGCTATTTTGAGAACTTTCTCCAGCTCCACACGAGACTCCTCAAATCTCTTCATAAGGCTGCTGTTCGCCTCCACATGCCGCTTCCATTCTGTGGTTTCTTTCACCATGCCCTTTTTCAGATACAACACACACAACAATGAAAAAAATAATCATTGATAGGATTTACAATACACTAGGAGTCACCAAACTTTTTTAACCCAAGATCTCTAACCTCGGCCTTGCGGAAAGGCAAGATCTACCCATCAAAAAAAAAAAAAAAAAAAACTTGACAGAATTTGCATTTCATAATTTAACATTTTTGAACTATGTAAAAGCACTAGTTTAGCCTACTTTAAACTTTTCAATTAGTGATGTGCGATACCACTGGTTTCCTATCCGATACCAAGTAAAATAAAGGCGAGTATTGGTGATACCGATCCGATACCGATACTTCACCCAAAAATTACTGTTTGGGAAGTTAAAGTAACAAGTAGTGTACTTAAAAGTGTCACTTTATACTGAATACGAGACATATTACAGGTTATTCTTGATTATCCATGAAAAATTATACAAAAAAAGAGCCAACTTACATATTTATTGACAGCATCTGAGCATGTACAGTTGAAGTCAGAATTATTAGCCCCCCTGTTTATTTTTTCCCTATTTTCTGTTTAACAAAGAGAAAAAATTTTCAACACATTTGTAAACATAATAGTTTTAATAACTCATTTCATTGATTTATTTTATCTTTTCCATGATGACAGATATTTTTCAAGACACTTCTATACAGCTTAAAGTGACATTTAAAGCCTTAACTAGGTTAATTAGGTTAACTAGGCAGGATAGGGCAATTAGGCAAGTTATTGTTTAACGATGGTTTGTTCTGTAGACTATCGAAAAAAAATAGCTTAAAGGGGCTAATAATTTTGACCTTAAAATAGCTTTTAAAAAATTAAAAACTGCTTTTTTTCTTGCCGAAATAAAACAAATAAGACTTTTTCTAGAAGAAAAAATATTATTAGACATACTGTGAAAATTTCCTTGCTCTGGGAAGGAATCATCATCATTTTGGAAATATTTAAAAAAGAAAAAAAAATTCAAAGGGGGACTAATAATTCTAACTTCAACTGTATATCTTAAAAGCCTGCCTGAACATCTTAACATAACAATAAACATTCACACCTTTTAGTTTAGTGACATGTTAATCCGGTCCCCTTGAAGATTTTTACCCTTTTTCTTTTGTTTTATCATTGTCACAAAAACCCAAGCCCCCAAAATACAGCCACATTGCCACATTTTCACCCTCTGTACCTGGATAGTGCCTGCCTGCTGCACCTAAGGACTCTGAAAGCGATGTCTGTCTCACCCTAGCACAGTGGTGGGCAAACTTTTTAGACCCGAGGGCCACATCAAGTTTTGCAAACCAAGTGAAGGGCCACATGTCAAATTTATCAAAAAATAACTTTTATTTATAGTGGCAGTATGCATGGAACATGTAATATCGGACAGAAGCGTGTCACATTAACACACATTTTTTAATAGTTATTATTGAGTTCAAATTTACAAGTCAAATTAATTTGCACTGCTATTTATATTTACTTATCAATCATCATAAAACAATAAAATAATCCCTTATAAATATAATAATAATAATGTAATAATTTTTACAGTGGAGAATAGAAAAGATATTGTCTGATAGAAAAAATCTCATATTAACACATTAAAAATAATTTGAATGTTTGCGTGAAAAATGCCGACTTAGGTTGTAGTCTTTAAAAACAGCAATACTTTTACAGCAACGCTTTCTGTCCGATATTGGTGAAGTATTTTGTTGTCCATTCTTCCTTAAACACACGACATTCAGAGTCAATTTTTCTTTTTTTTGCCTGACTCATTTTCAGTCATTAACGCTCGAGTGCATTTTAATGTCCGAGAGTGTGTTCTAATTTTACTGGTTGCGCTAACTGTACCCCGTGCAATACTGCCATCAAATGGTGTTCATTTGTATTGCATCATTAATTGACTAATTCTGAAACCAAACCGTTACTCAGAAGCAGCATTTTAAAAACTCCCTCGCGGGCTGGATAAAAGAATTTAGCGAGCCGCATATGGCCCACGGGCCGTAGTTTGCCCACCTCTGCCCTAGCAGCACCTGTGCCTCTCCTTTCCTCCTCTTCTGACCGCCTAGTCATAACGTAGTCATATTCTGTCTTGATTTATATGTAGATGTTTAATTAGGTTTGTGGTATTACCACAGTACCTCAATGTTTTGTTACACTTGTCACAAAGTGCATCGTTTGAGTTTATGGAAGTGAAGTAGCTCCACACAAAACTTCGCTTGCGGTCACCCATATCCAATGACAGCGTGACTGAACAACATGTGCCAGCAGACTGAGTGGCTAGCTAGCGTGCTCTGCAGTTGTACAGTGCCATATTACGCACATGACTTGGCAGGCGGAAGAACAAGTAGTTCCGACTAAGTTTACAATATTCAGATAAACTAGGGTAATTGTGGTTACTTTCCGCTGTATTTCTATTTCCAATGAACTACATATTTGCTCCAAATTACTGAAATATCGATATTTTGATAAGATAATCGATTCTAGAACATACAAAGCTGGTATCGGAGATATCGATATTTTAGTATCGATCCGCACATCACTACTTTTCAGTTGATTCAACCAAGCAAATTTGTGATGATGCACCTGGATGACATTTGTAGGGCTGAAAATTTGACAATGCACTGTGACATGAGCAGTAATCTGATCATATGAAGTGCCTGTAAACCTTCAATGACACTTTTTGAGAAAAGTCACCAAATTTTAAGATGAAAAACATTGTTTAATTTTTTTATCTGCAGCTAAAATGGTGCTTGGATAATTTTTGACCTGTAAGTCAACAGGAAGGTTAATTATTCCTATTCTCAGATTTACTTTTTGAGAAAATAATCAATGTGTCTGCTCTGAAGTTTCAGATGAGAGCTCAGATTCATCCTATTTTGCAACCAACAGTCATAAATTTCCCAAACATTAAACTTTTGTCCTCTACAGGCGCGTTCTCACCTGTGAAGAGGCCTGAAGCTCGGTGATTCTCCTCTCCAGCAGTGACGTGTCCAGGTGTTTGAGGTTCTTACTGGTGTCCAGTGACTTCAGAATGACCTGATGGTTTTTATCAATCACTGACAGACACTTTTTACAGCTCTGCTGATAGGTCACCAGCTCCTGTCGATTATATGAACAGAAAAGAAAAAAAAACCAAAGAGAGACAATTAACTGCAAATATACAGCTGATACTTTAATTATTTTTTAAATATTTATTAACAGAGCAAGAAAATTGAACAATACATCTATTCTTCAGGAAAAATGCTAAATTATTTTGATTTACAAAAAAAATTACTATTAGGGCTGCAACTAACGATTATTTTGATAATTGATTAGTTGGGCGATTATTTTTTCGATTAATTAATTAATCTAATACAAACTAGATGCTTTTTTATTTGACGTTTTGCTTATTATAACTATATTAACCCATAAATCAGGGTATTATTTATATATAAAAGTATACCCCAAATCAAGTTTAACGAAAAGCTAAACAAGTGCTGTACTCCTATTAAACATGAGCAACACAATTAATCGATAACAGCATTCACTGACGACAAAACTTATTATCGATATTAACTATATTAAACCATAAATCAGGGTATAATTAATGTATAAAAGTATACCACATATCGAGTTTAATAATCTGTAATTTTTACATTTTAAACCTTAATTGAAAAGCAAAGTTAGTTTTTGAACAATAAAACGTCTCTAAATATCCAAAATATAAATAAACAAAAAGAAGTTCTGTACTTCTATTAAACATGAGCACCCCAACTAATCAATAACGGCATTCATTGACAACGAATTTTATTTTTTATATTGCAGCCCTAAATACTATAGTCAAATATATTATTCAATGGAAGAATTTCAATGGATTTAAGTTTCCATCACTGGGCGGCACGGTGGCTCAATGGTTAGCACTGTCGCCTCACAGCAAGAAAGTCGCCATTTCAAGTCCTGGCTGGACCAGTTTGTGGAGTTTGCATGTTCTCCCCGTATTGGTGTGGGTTTCCTCGGGGTGCTCCGGTTTCCCCCACAGTCCAAACACATGCGGTACAGGTGAATTGAATAAACTACATTGGCTGTAGTGTGTGAGTGTGTGTGTGTGTGTGTGAATGTGAGAGTGTTTGGATGTTTCCCAGTACTGGGTTGCAGCTGGAAGTGTAAAACATATGCTGGAATAGTTGGCGGTTCATTCCGCTGTGCCAACTCCTGATAAATAAGGGACTAAGCAGAAGGAAATTTAATTAATGAAGTTTCCATTATTCTTTAAAATATCTTCTTTCGTATTCAACAAAAGAAAAAAAAACTGGTAATGGATGTAACAATTTGAATTTTGAGTGAACTAACTTATTCCATAAGTTACCTGACACTTCTGCTTGAAGTCTCCTGGAGCCTCCGAGTCCCGGGAGGAAGTGATGCGGCTGGCCTTCTCCAGCGACTGGTAGAACCCAGTGATATTTTTTTCCATCTCCTCTAATGGAGGCAGCATGGCCTGCGAGTCCCTCAGCAGGGGCAGAGCTCTCTCTCTTATCTGAAGGAGACGTTTACATTGATGCCATAGTGTCAGACAGTGTAATTATGGTCAAATGTGGTGGTTCATGAGGGAAAATACAGGACAGGCACCTTGCTGAGCTCATCCTTGATGTTTGCCATGTTGTTTAGCATGTGTGCAATCTCATCCTCTGAAAGGTCTTTGGTCAGCTGCTGTGCGTTACGTGTGGCCGTTTTATAGGCCGCCTCCATGGAGGGCACTTTGTGCTTGATGTCCTGTGAGAAGTAAGGGGATATGTACAGTTGAAGTCGAAATTATTCACACTCCTGTTATTTTATTTTTATTTTTTAAATATTTCACAAATGATGTTTAACAGAGCAAGGAAATTTTCACAGTATTATAATATTTTTTATTTTGGAGAAAGTCTTATTTGTTTTATTTCGGCTAGAATGAAAGCAGCTTTTAATTTTTTTTAACCATTTTAAGGTCAATATTATTAGCCCCCTTAAGCAATTTTTGTTTTCGATAGTCTACAGAACAAACCACTGTATTACAATGACTTGCCTAATTACCCTAACTTGCCTAATTCACCTAATTAACCTAGTTAAGCCTTTAAATGTCACTTTAAGCTGAATACTAGCGTCTTGAAAAATATCTAGTCAAATATTATGTGCTGTCATCATGGCAAAGATAAAAGAAATCAGTTATTAGAGATACGTTATTAAAACTATTATGTTTAGAAATGTGTGTTTAAAACGTTAAACAGAAATTGGGGGGGAAAATGCAGGGGGGCTAATAATTCAGGAGGGCTAATAATTCTATATAATCTCTAGTGTTTCTCATCTTATACTCAACTCAATTTATTTATAAAAGCACTAAAGTGCTGTACAGATAAAAGAAAACAACAATGAGAAACAGAAACAAAACCTAAATGAGGCAAAATTTACAAGACATTTGTAAAAGCAACAGAAAACCACCAAGTTTTTAGTGCACTCTGGAATAAAGCTAGTGTTGGAGAGTGTTTTACTGTACTATACATAGAACAGCTCAAATGTTTGGGTTTAGTGAGATTTTTTTAAGAGACATTAAGTCATTTATACAGTGACTATGAGTTGCACTAATCAATGATATATGACATAAATGGTGTCTATTAACCTCTTAAAGTCTAATGCTATTTTGGGGTTTCCGCTTGCATTTTGCCTACCCAAATTCAAAAGCTTCCCAAATCCATATGCAGAGGTGTAAATGCAAAAGTTTGGTATCATTTTGAAGAAAAACCTTCATTTTGAAGAAAAAAGGATGGGTTAATTTTCATAAAACACTGTTGAAGTGATTAAAGGGCACCTAGGTTACCCTTTTTCCAGATTTAATATAAGTCTTTTGTGTACCCAGAATGTGTCTGTAAAGTTTCAGCTCATAACACCCATCAGATTATTTATTAGAGCTTTCACTAGTTTGTATTTTATAGCTCTCAACAGCTTTTTGCTGTTTTTGTGTACTGGACCTTTAAGGCTAGTCCTCCCTGCCCATTGTTTCATTTAGCTCTGCACTGTCTTTGCACGCAAATGTGACAGGATACAGGTTAATATCCATTGCTGTATGGATATCTGTTACGTTAATGTACAAAATAAACCTGATTTAACGTCCACAAATCGGGATTGAAGCGTCTTCTTGTATAATTGTTCTGACACGCGGCTGTGCTGATGAAGTAAATCTGAAGTAAATCGCTGTAATTCATTACACACATGGACTGTTTTAAAAGATTTTAAACTTGTAAAACTCACTCTTGATCACATTTGATGTTGATTGATGATCCTAGCAAACTGAACAGACCTTTTATTTACGGTTGCTTTGCGCACATCCTGTCTTGTTGATAGGATTATAAAACGTTACTACGGAGACATGTTAATACGCAGCTGTCAATCAATTCGGTGGGCGGGGGGACCGCACTCCTACGTCAAGTTACGGTCGGTCTCAAAACCGCTCCAATTGGTTCACCGTTTTTATGTTGTTAAATTGAAAAAAAAGGACTGAGTGTGTTTATATCACCCCAATATGACAGTCTATACACTATACCGACACATACTGTACAGCTTGAAAAGTAGATTTTTCACCATAGGTGCCCTTTAAATATATGGTATCTGTGTTATAATAAACCCCTCCAAAAAAGAGGCACTTTTTTTTTGTAATCTCAAATTTGAAAGTGTACCTTTTAGGTTCTGATTGGTCTAGGTTGCTGTAATTAATTTAGGTGGTTCCTGCACATGTCAGTAATCATAGAAAAAAAGAAAAATGTCTCTATCATAATCTATGTAAAAGTTGTTCTATTCCAACTGATGAGAGAACAGAATAACTTATGGGGGTATTGGGCCGGTACGGACCGTTAAAATTTAAAGAATGCGGAAGTAAATGACGTCATGAACCCGGTACCGGTATATTGCTTTATATATATAAAAAACTGTGGTGGACAATATTGACAATAATAAGAAATGTTTATTTAAGCAGCAAATCAGCATATTAACATGATTTCTGAAAGATCATGTGACACTGAAGACTATAAAAATTTGTTTTGCATCACATGAACAAACTATGTAATGTAATGTGTATTTATATAGCGCATTTATTGTGTATGGCCATACACCCAAAGAGCTTCACAATCATGAGGGGAGTCTCTCCACACCACCACCAGTGTGTAGCATCCACTTGGATGATGCGACGGCAGCCACAGGACAATGGCGCCAGTGCGCTCACCACACACCAGCTATTGGTGGAGTGAAGAGACAGTGATAGAGCCAATTTGGTGGATGGAAACTATGATTAAACTATGATTAACTATGTTTAAATAGAAAACTGTTATTTAAAAAGTCTAATTATATTTCTAAATATAATTAGCTCACACTATAATTTAATGTCAAATGCTCACTATTAACAAACCATTAAGTTTGACCTTTGCCTCAATAAACTAATAAATTAATAGTTATTAAAGTAGTAAATGGGTTTAGGTATTGGGTATAGAATAAGCTCATGCAGAATATGTATTTTATAAGCACAAATAAATAATAGGCAGGTAATAAGCCAGTAGTTAAAAATGTAACAAAAAAGTGTTACCTATATTTTTTTTTATCAGACTCATCAACACTACAAAACCATTCCCCTACCATTTATATAAACGCAATCATCTTGACAGTAAAGACAATTTTATCACTCTAAAGTGGATTCATGCTTTAGATTTTACCTCAACGTCTTGTAGATACGTCCTTATGTTCAGAAAAGACACTTGAACTGCAGTGTTCATCCTTTCATTGGCCGTGTCAATAAATGCCTTTAAAGCTTCAATGCCATCATCATAATCCTTCCTCAACTTGTCCACTTCATCTGCCCTTGCATACTATGAAGAATAAACAAGCGATCAGAATTATGTATGCAATGTATGTAACAAACATTAAGATTAGTGGTTGATAAATGTGTCTGCTAAATGCATAAATGTAAATTATAATGCATTTTATAATATCAAATTATTACGCTAATGAGAGTGATGACAGACGGTAAAAAAGGGTCTGAAAAAAAACAATTTGGCAAGAAAAATTAAATCATATGTTTGGTGAGGCAAGCCTGGACTTCAAAACGAAATTCACCAAATAATGAACATTTTCTCACCATTTACTCACACTCAAACTGTTATTTTGTCAATTTATTTCTTCTTTTGAGCACAAAACAAGATAATAGAAAAAAAAAGCAGACATTGACTTCCATGGTATTTTTTGTTCTTACTATGGGAGTCAATGGCTGTTTTAGCTTGTTTTGTGCTCAAAAGAAGAATTAAATTCATGTTAATTTGAAGTCACATACATTTGAAATAAAGAAATACATTTTTCAACGTATTTCAGAATATCAGTTTACTATATTTGTGTTCAACAGATGAAACTCAAACAGGCTTGGAACAAGGGTACACTGTAAACCCTAACGTTGTCTTTACTTAATTAAGTAAAGCTGACTGAACATAACTTAAAATTTTGCATTTTGTTCCTATCACTTAAAAATATGAGTTAATTTAACTTATGTATCATGAAAATGCATAAACTTAAGATTTCAAGTGTAGTGAGCTCAAAATCATAAGTACATCTTTGAAAAAAATAGGTCATTTTCACAAATGTAGTCTTGACTTTAAAATTCTAATATGTGCAACCTTTAAAGTGCAAGGTCTTTTTTTTAATCAGAAAAGAAATGGCTTCAGGTATAATTATTCATCATAATGTCATTAAATGGCTAGTTTTTTTGTTTAAAATCTATTTAAAAAATGTTCATAGTATATTATTACACACACGCATGCACACACATGCATATATATATATATATAAACTATACTTAAATTATTCAGTTCACCAAACTCAGTACTAAGTTTGGTGAACTGAACAATTTAAGTATAGTCTACAAAACCGGCAAGTTAATAATAATAACAAGATAATATTTTATAAACTTAAATATGCACGTTTTGGGAGACTCCATTACTCAATTAAATTGAGGCAACGAGTTTACTCAATTAATTTAGTTCAGTCAACTTATTAGGGTTTTCAGTGTAAGAAAATGCTGGCAGAATTTGTATTTTTGGGTGAACTTACCCTTTAAGGAATAAATGAAAATGCTTTGTAAGGTAGAACATAAGTTTGTTATGATAAAAAAAGAACATAATGTAAGGTCTTACATGTTTGACTTTGACAAACAGCTCTCTCCATCTGCCGTTGAGAAGCAGCAACTGCTGTTTCAGTTCTCTGGACACGGTCTCATCACACGTCTCAATCAGGAAGTTCCCAGCATCGTTCATGTCCATGTGCTGCTGAATCCAGTGAGGAAGATTCCGGAAAAACTCCTGCAGATGAATTCACACACTTTACCACAAAGCAGTGAGTCAGTGTATGTGAAAGACCCAACTTTCCCAAAATGGAGGAAATGGGTTGAATATATTTCAGAGAGGTTTTGATTTTGTTGATATGATTAAATAGAAGATCCTCATTTGATAGATAAATATATGTATAGAATAAATGTTGTCGTTTGTATATACAGTTGAAGTCAGAATTATTAGCCCCCCTGTTTATTTTTTCCCCCCAATTTCTGTTTAAAAAACTGCTTTTATTCTAGCCGAAATAAAACAAATAAGACTTTCTCCAGAAGAAAAAATATTATCAGACATACTATGAAAATGTCTTTACTCTGTTCAACATAATTTGGGAAATATTTTAAAAAGAAAAATAATTCTGACTTCAACTGTATGTATACAAACATATGCATGTATTCTGGGTCACACTTTATTTTGATGGTCTGTTTGTTGAATTTAAATTACATTGCATCTACATGCCAACTAATTCTCATTAGATTATAAGTAGACTGTTAGGTTGGGGTTAGGGTTCTTATAGTCAGTTAAATGTCTGTTGAAGGAGCAGTATCAACAGATATTAAGCAGGCAGTCTACTAATACTCAAATCACCCATCAAAATAAAGTGTTACCATAATCTGTCTATGCATAACAAAGTTCATTTGAGATTATTCTGGAAGAAACTGTATTAGGACACGTTTTCACCTGATGTAAACAGTTGTCCCATTCTTCTCCTTTTTTAATTTGTGAAACTTAATTATTTAGTTCTTTTTAATTGTTCTCTAACCTATTTAATGTTATCTTTCTTTTTATAATTATGTAAAATTTGAGTATAACGTACAGCCAATACACATGGCATATGTACATTGTATATTGTATAATGTTTATTGTGTGTCTTCATATTGTAAGGTAATTTAAAGGGATAGTTCACCCAAACATTTGAATTCTGTCATCATCATTTACGTACCCTTTACTTGTTTCCAACCTTTATGAACTTCTTTTTTTCTGTTAAACACTAAAGAAGATGTTTTGAAAAATGTTAAAAACATGCAACCGTTGACTTCCATAGGATTTGTTTATCCTACAAAAGAAGTCAATGGTTACAGATTTACAGCTTGCTTCAAAATATCTTCTTTTGTGTTCAACAATACAAAAAAACTCATAAAGGTTTAAAACCACTTGAGGACAAGTAAATAATGAGTAGGTTTTCATTTTTTGGGTGAACTGTTCCTTAAAGGTTGCATACTGTGGACCAACTCTAACTACTTTATAATTGTACCCAAATGAACATTTAAATCAGAGACCCGTGGGCCAAAGTTGGCCCTTTATATCACTGGATTTGGCTCACCAGAGGGAAAATTATAAGGAAGGGTTGGGGAATGCCTTTAACAGAGATTTCATTTCTATTTTAATGTAACCTTTTGTTTGTTTGTTTTATTGTTGAGCTACAAAAAAGCTAACTGAAATCAAATGTTTCAATTAAATGCTGTAAATGAATCAGATTTTTTTTTTTTAATGTGCATACTGTCACTTAACGAATAGGGGAAAAAGCAGAAGACATCATTGTGCAAATCAAGGCAAAGGCAGGTTCAGCATATTCGGCAGTGAACTCCATATAATTGTTTCATTGTAAGAAGTTTGTTAAAAAATATACATTTTCCAAAAATTAGAATGCATTAGTAAATACAGCTAAAGTCATTTTTTCTATTTATTTATAAATATTTGGAAATAAATTCGGAAATTACCCATGGCAACTTTAATGTAATACAGTTTGCTATATTTACTTTCAGCCCACAGCTCTCAATCAGGCTCAGATTTTGGCCCTTCATAAGAAAAAGTTTGGGCACCCCTGATTTAAATAAAGAAAAAAAAAGTCAGAACTTTCCCAACACACCCGTTTGTCGCTCTCTGATTGGTTGAGCATCTTTTCTGCATCCTCCAGCCAGGCCTGCAGGCTGGCCACTGTGCTGCTGTATTTCTCCCAGTTGCAGATCACTTCCTCCAGCATGCTGCGGACGCTGCGCACCTCCACGGAGAGGTTTTTCCACTGTGCCGTCGCATCGCTCAGAAACTTATTCACTCCCTCAACCTCTTCAGCTGAAGGAAAAACACATTATAAATCAATCACAGACTTGCACACTAAACACAAATTTAATAGTGAGGTTGATTTCCGATATAGAAATCTGATACATAGATAATATATGCAAATTACATATAAAAAGTATGTTATATATGCAACATATATTTCAAAATACAGCAAAACTGGCTGCTTTTGTATATATTTTTTCTATACAGTGACTATTGGACTACTAATATATACGTACAGTTGAAGTCAGAATTATTAGCCCCCCTGTTTATTTTTTTCCCCAATTTCTGTTTAACGGAGAGAAGATTTCTTTAACACATTTCTAAACACAACAGTTTTAATAACTCATTTCTAATAACTGATTTATTTTATCTTTGCCATGATGACAGTAAATAATATT
This sequence comes from Danio kyathit, assembly GCA_903798195.1. Taxonomy (NCBI): domain Eukaryota; kingdom Metazoa; phylum Chordata; class Actinopteri; order Cypriniformes; family Danionidae; genus Danio; species Danio kyathit. Next base: position 10,502,133 of record LR812535.1, read on the forward strand.
TTACTAGATATTTTTCAAGACACTTTTATACAGCTTAAAGTGACATTTAAAGGCTTAACTAGGTTAATTAGGTTAATTAGGCAGGATAGGGTAATTAGGCAAGTTATTGTATAATGATGGTTTGTTCTGTAGACTATCGAAAAATATATAGCTTACAGGGGCTAATAATTTTGACCTTAAAATGTTTAATAAAAAAATTAAAACTGCTTTTATTATAGCCGAAATAAAAACAAATAAGACTTTCTCCAGAAGAAAAAATATTATCAGACATACTGTGAAAAGTTCCTTGCTCTGTTAAACATCATTTGGGAAATAAAAAAAATAAAAAAATCAAAGGGGGGCTAATAATTCTGACTGTATATGTATGTATATATATATATATATATATATATATATATATATATATATATATATATATATATTATACATATTATACTCATGCACTTAATTATTCTCATATATTATATAGATTAATTACACATCGATTGACATATTTCAAGTGTTTATTTATTTATTTATTTTTGATAATTATGACTTACAGTTAATGAAATTAGCTAAAATTCAGTATCTCAGAAAATTTGAATATTATTTATGGCCAATAATAAAAATATATTTTTAATTAATATATGTTCATATAATGTATTTTATATATAAAATGTATGTTTTATTTTTTAAAAATCATATATGAAATTATAGCTAATACATTTTATCATGTACATTCATACAGTACATACATGCAATTCCAATTTTAAAACAAAATATATAGAAAAACAACCATTTTTGCAATACTTTTAAATATATGTTGCATATATGCCATATTTTTATATGTGAAAACCATATATGAACTTGTATGTCATATGTATGTAACTTGCATTTATTGCCCTATTTCAGATTTCTATTTAGGTTTTAAGGTGCACGAGGCACAACCCACACAAATCGATCCCTGGATTGAGGACAGTGGCCAGTATTGTTGATTAGTGAACTGTAAGTGCACTGGCAGCAGGTGTTAGTAGGAGTGAAATCACTGTAATGTGATGTTAAACACTTGTGCACTGTCAGTCAAGATCAATCACGTTATCTAATCACTATGCTAAAACATACTCTGCTTTCTCCAAACTCACCTCTCTTGGTCAATTTACCACCTAGAACATGAAACAGTTACTCTAGTTAATAATTATTAGTAATTATTAAAGCTGACATTGAATCATCATAATGCATCTATGATGCTGGTTTTGTGCACCGACGGAAAACTCTCATTCCAGTACACAGTAATATTCAAAGAAATGTGTTGCCGGCTGCAGCATGCATAATGTTATTGTGTGAGTATCTTAATACACATGAGGGTATACACTCACAGGCCACTTTATTAGGTACACCTTACTAGTACTGGGTTGGACCCACTTTTGCCCTCAGAACTGCCTTAATCATTCATGGCATAGATTCATCAAGGTACTAGAAATATTCCTCAGAGATTTTGGTCCATATTGACATTGAGTCTGGTCGTTCTTATTAGACCTCTGGCATCAACAAGGCATTTGTGCTCACAGAACTGCCGCTCACTGGATATTTTCTTTTTCTGACCATTCTCTGTCTCCTTTCTTCCCCATTCTAATTTTATTTATTTATTTCCTTTATTTAGCCAGGAGATCACATTGAGACAGCACTGTCTCTTCTTCCAGTGAGACCTGGTCAAGATGGCCGGCAGCACATAAAGTTTCACATAAAAATCACAAAAAATACCACGTAATTACAAATTCACCATACATAAAAAATCAGATTATAAAAAACAATTACAAGTATCCTTTAAGAATTTGTGCAGAAGATGTACTCAAAGTCGGAAGTGTATCAAGTGTGTAATGCTTGAGTTTGAACTGCAGCAGATCGTCTTGACCATGCCTACATGCCTAAATGCATTGAGTTGCTGCCATGTGATAGGCTGATTAGAAATTTGCGTTAACGAACAGTTGGACAGGTGTACCTAATAAAGTGGCCGATGAGTGTAGATCCTCGCCATTGCGGCCTATAGAATAGCAGCTTTTCATTTTCCATCAGTCTTAGTACACAATGTAACTACAGAAAAGTCAAGCTTTAAATAGGAAAATTGTCAAAACTCTTGCCTGACCGACAGATTTGCTGAATGGACTCAAAAAGTGGTAAAACTCAACCCTTCAATTCGGTAAGACTAGGTAAGTTTTAAAATGAGCCTATTTTCGAAAAAAAGGGGAATTCAGATACAATATGCACATGTTTAGTTTTGCCTCCTGAAACATCCAGTGTTAGTTAACCGGTTCCTTTTATATCTGACTGTAAAGTTCTCTTTGGTTTGTTACATCTACTGATGCTATATTTCATGCTCTTTCTGAGGGATAAGGATTGTTTAGGTTTTTTCTGCTTGCTTTTTGCTCCTTTAGGCCATGTCTACACTAATACGTTATTCTCTCCGTTTTCGCTTGTCATTGTGGTCTTTACGCTCTCCAAAGTGGATAAATCTGAAAACAGTGCTGCAGAGTGGTATGTGAAAACGATGATACATTTTAATCATGTGACGCAGTCATGTGACCAATTCAGCTAACATGGTGGACGTCATTGTAAAGCAGATGTTTTGCATGCTGTTTTGACAGTTTTATTAAAGATTAATGTTAGTTTGTACATGCTCCATATTTTGCCTCCCTTCAAATGACACAAAATGTTTACTGGGAGCTGTTGTTCAGTGGCGAAAGTAGACAACGCAGTGTTTCAAAGAGACGGAAAGTAAATAAACGGTTGGCGGATATGATGCAGATAAAAGTGTTTTACATCTGTGTGAATGAGCAGTACTGAATGGAAGTAAGGGAAAGGGATGCCACAATTCTCAATATAATATTGAACCGTTCGGTACGACATCCACGGTTCAATACGTGCTTGTGAATTGCGTTTTTTTTTTTTCAGTTTTACGTTTAAATAATTTATGTGCGTTTTATTTCTTGCCGAATTGACTGTTTGTGTGTGCCTGTTAGTCTACGAGCTGAGTTGAGGAAACTCCTCCCCGCGAGTATATACTCAATATCTATGCTCTAAAGTTAGGGGGTGCTTAACCATTATTCCACGGCCATGGTGAGTGGCGGTGAAGAGGCAACAGTACAAGGAAGCACCGGTGTCTTTCAAATCCGTGGTGTGGGGACATTTCGGTTTTGCCGTTGAGTATAATGCCGAGGATGAAAAAACGGTGAGCAAAAAAAATGACTGTGTGTACTGCAAGCATTGTTTTACATGTATAGCCAGGGCTTAATTTGTGCCGGCACCTCATTTTACCGATCCCCCTTCTCAACCGCCCTCCTCCCCGTCCGCTGTTCACTTTCTTTCGCGATTCCCCAACCCTCTTCACGTTCATCCGCAACACCCCCACGCTCTTCACTTTCGTCCTTCGTCCGCGACATCCCTCCGCCATCCAACGCACCCCCTACCCCCTACTGAAATAAAGGAGTACTGCAATAAATCGTTTTTATTTTTTTCTCCTTAACCTCTTAATGTTCCTATTGCCTAAGCATAGAATAACAAAAAACAAAAAACACATGTCAAGCCATCAGAACCGAACCGAAAACCGCGTTAAAAAACCGAGGTATGTACTGAACCGTAGGCTAACTGTATTGTTGCACTCCTAGTGTGGATGATGGAAAGAATTGAAAACAATAGTTTGCACATGGATAGTTTTTTTTAGACGAAAACGCCCCTTTCCGGATTAGTGTAGACGTAGCCTTAGATTTCTGTATGGCTGCTCATTTTTTTCCACGCTCTCCTCCCAGAGCCTCTTGAATTCCTCACTAACATCAAGCCACTGTTCATCATTAATGTCTAATAATGCACAACAAGATAAAAGGAGCAGGGTTGAAATATGAAAGGTTTAAATAATAAAGTGGAAAGTAAATATTTTCTTTTAAGCTAACAAATTAAAGGCCAATATATGTTTTTTCAGGAAACCTATCTTAAAATCTCGTGCCAAAAAGTATGTCAGAAATCATGGGTGGGGCAGGAATAATAGGAAATAATGTGTCAAAATGGTCTTGTTTTCAGAAATAATATGTCGAAATTAAGTGAGTTTTTCCTAAAACAAGCTAAATAATCCGCCAATGTAGTAAGTAAAATAATCTGTTTCTTGCTTTGAAGTAATATTAATTTCTTACATTTATATAGTGCTTTTCTGGACACTCAAAATTTACACATTTCCTTTTTTTGGGGGGGGGGGGGGGTCTCCTCATATACCACCAGTGTGCAGCATCCACCTGGATGACACGACGGCAGCCATATTGCGCCAGACCACACACCACACACCAGCTGATTGGTGGAGAGGAGACAGAGTGATGAAGCCAAATATAATATTGAGTTGGTTAGGAGGCCATGATGGACAGAGGCCAGTGGGCAGGATGCCGAGGTTAAACCCCTACTCTTTTTCAAAGGACATCCTGGGATTTTTAACGACCACAGAGAGTCAGGACCTCGGTTTAACATCTCATCCAAAAGACGGCGCTCACACAGTATAGTGTCCCCATCAATATACTGGGGTATTAGGACCCACACAAACCACAGGTTGAGCGCTCACTAACACAACTTCCGGCAGCAACCTAGCTTTCCCATGTGGTCTCCCATCCAGGTACTGACCAGGCGCAGCCCTGCTTAGCTTCAGTGGGCGACCATGTGAGAGCTGCAGAGAGCTAGCTGCCGGTAAGCAAGATTATCTTGCTTACCCTATTGACTGATTATTTAGCTTGTTTTAAGGAAAAACTCACTTAATTTTTACATATTATTTCTGAAAACAAGACGATATTGTTTGCTTGTCTAGAAAATGTTTCTTGTTTTACAATTGTTTTAAATGTTTGGTCTAGAAACAAGACAAAAGCATTTTCTGCAGTGTAATTTAGATTTTTTTAATAACATTTATCTTTAGTTTTCCTTACTTGTGATCTGATTAACAAAGGCACATCTTAAAAGCAGGTCTAGACAGGGCCCAAGAAATAATTATCATTCTACAACACTTGCTTCTCCATTGTAATCATAGATGCTTGACAGAATCAGGCTGCCTGATCACAAAGCAATAGTCTCTTTTTGGCTGCTAGAGATCATAACGGCTGCCAGGCAATGAGTATAAAAAGCTCCATGAATCTCCAGCCTCAGGAAAATAGTGGATAAAAGTGAGCTGCGTCTCACCTGAAGCCCCAGATTTCAAGTAGGTGTCTGCAGCCTGTTTCAGGGTGCGAAAAGTGGTTTCGTATTGCTCAAAGAACTTGTGGCCTTCAATGAACACCTGTTTAAAGGAAGACATGAGATATCTTAGCTGAATCGTTTATTATTAAGCTGGCTGAATATTACGCTCACTGGAGGACGTACAATGTAATTTTGCAGGAGAAGCTCCACTGAATCCCGCCGGCCGTATTTAATGATCCATGATTTGAGCTTTGACTCCGCCAGCATTAGAAATGCCATGAGGCGATACTTCATCTCCCAGAACTCGAACTTAATTAGATGGACGTGAGATGATGTGGTCACGAAATTAAACCTGTGGAAACATGAGATATTAATACATTAAGCAATAATCTGTGGCATTTTGAGCCCATTGTCCCCATGCGTACTGTACTGTACATACAGGTAATGTGAAATAAATATAAATGTATACATATGACCCCCCCGACCCCACCCGTATGCTATATGGTTAGTTTGGATGCTCTGGAATGCTACTAAGGTGTTGCTATGTGGTTACTTTAGAGGCTATAGCCTAAAATGCTACTAGCGTGTTGCTGTGTGTTACTTGTGATACTCATGGAGATTCTTAGGGTGTTGCTTTGTGGTTACTAGGGATGTTTTGGATTGTTCCATATGTTCTAAATGGTTATGGTTAAGTTCTGGATGGTCACTAAATGGTTAAGTGGGATTTACTTCTAATGTAATTAAAAGTCTCACTCAACCATATTACAAACGTCTCTCTCAAAATGCATCACAAATCTGACATCTAAAGCTTTGGAAGTTACATTTCATGTTGTCCATAAATAGTAAAATGAAATCGACCTTTCTGCCATGTCCTGAAGCTGCTCAGGTGGTACCGGGACACCGTTTACCGATCGGTCTCTGTGAATCTGCTGAAATGTCTGTCTGTGTCCCTCCAAGTTCTTTAACACCTCCTGCAAGTAAAGCACAGACAACATATTTAATTCCTGGAGCACAGAGATCAGACCAAGTCCATTAAGATTTAAGATTACCTTGTGCTGCTCCAGTTTTCTGTGGATGATGTTGGCTGTCTCTTCGTGGGCCTGTTGAATGGGGACGTCCTCTCTCAGGGAAAGTTCTGCCCGATGCAGCCAGGCTCCGATCACTCCCAGAGGACCAGGCAAAGACTTGTCCAGATGGATGTGCCAGTCTAAGAGCTGCACAAACCACACAAAAAGCATGGCAGATATCAAAAGGGGAGATGTGTTTTTAATGCTCTTCAGTGTTTGTGAGGACCCTTCAAGCTGTCAAGTGTCTGGCCAGATTGCCGCGTCCGCTCTGTGGGCTTCTCTGTTCTTCTGAACAAAACAGTCTCTGTGTGTTTGTCCTCTTTCTTTTAGTAATGAAGCCGGTATCCACGGTCTACGCTCCAATTCACACTTCATTACAGCTAATGACGACTAGTTTACACTCACAACAACAACAGTTTAGAGTTGAACTCTGAGGTAAATATTATTTACAGGCATAATAGTGAATTTAATGTTTTTTTTTTACAAGACTAGAAATAAACAAACCAAAATTTATAATCTTTAGTTTTCAGTATGTACTATGAGGTAAAAATTATTTATTTACCAGCATAATAGTCAATTTATGTTTTAAAAAATACAGAAAAAAGAACCTAATTTTATAATCTCCAGTAAATATTAGTAAATGCTTTAATTGACATTACCAGTATAATAGTGAATGTATGTTTTAAAAAATACTGAATAATAAGAACCTAAAATTGTAATCTTCAGTTTAGTTTTTTTTCTATGAGGTAATTATTATTCACTGACATAATCAAGCATAATAGTGAATTTATGTTTAAAAACAAAATACAGAAAAATAAGAACTGAAATTTATAATCTCCAGTTTTCAGTAGTTTCTATGAGGTAGATAGCATTTACTGACACTAACAATTTATGTAAATAGTAAAAGTAAATATTTTTTTTATTATTTTTTTTATAAATTTCAATTATTTAACAAGCATAATAGTCAATGTGTTAACAAAAAAAAAGAAAAAAAAGAAAAGACTGGACAATAAGAACCGAAATTTAGAATCTTCAGTTTTCAGTAGTTATTATTAATATTATTCAGACAGGAAAGCAGAGAGAGGGGAAGGATCAGCAAAGGACCTCAAGCCAGGAATCGAACTTGGGTCGCTGTGAGCACTTCTGTGCTATATGTGAGCTCACAGTTCCACTAGACTATTGGTGCTGACAAGTTTTCAGTATTTTCAGTAAAAATTATTTACAGACATATCAGGCATAATAGTCAATTTATGTTTAAAAAAAAAACTGAAAAATAAGAACCTAATTTTATAATTTAAAGTAAATATTAGTAAATATTTTATTGACATTACCAGCATAATAGTCAATTTATGTTTAAAAACTAAATACAGAAGAATAATCTCCAGTTTTCAGTAGTTTCTATGAGGTAGATAGTATTTACTGACACTAACAATTTATGTAAATAATAATAGTAAATATTTTTTTTTTATTGTTTTTTATAAATTTCAATTATTTAACAAGCATAATAATGTTAGAAAAGACTGAAAAATAAGAACCTAAATTTATAATCCCCAGTTTTCAGTATTTTCTTTTTTTAATTATTAATATTTTTAAGGGGTTTTCACCTTTATTATGATATAGGACAGTAGAGATTTCAGACAGGAAAGCATTGTACCACTAGGCTATTTGGGCTGACAAGTTTACAGTATTTTTCAGTAAAAATGATTTACAGACATATCCAGTATAATAGTCAATTTATGTTTTAAAAAATACTGAAAAACAAGAACTGAAATGTATCATCTCCAGTTCTCAGAATTTTCTATGAGGTAAAAATTGTTTACGAACATATCCAGCATAATAGTCCATTTATGTTTTGGAAAAATAGAGAAAAATAAGAACCAAATTTAATAATCTTCAGTAAATATTAGTACATTATAGTAAAGTTGTATTGAAATTACCAGCATAATAGTGAACGTATGTTTTAAAAAATACAGAAAAACAAGAACTGAAATTTAGAATCTCCAGTTTTCAGTAGTTTCTATGAGGTAAAAATTTTTACTAATAGTATTTTTTTTATAATTTGTATTATTTTCCAAGCATAAGTGTATTTATGCTAAAAAAGACTGAAAAATAAGAACTGAAATTTATAAGTCTCCAGTTTACAGTATTTTCTGAGGTAAACATTATTTATAGACATAACCAACATAATAGTCAATTCATGTTTTAAAAAATACTGAAAAATAAGAACTGAAATTTATTATTGCCACTTTTTAGTATTTTCTCTGAGGTCATTTTTATTGACATTAAAAAAAAATATTTACTGACCCGATTAGACTGTTTTACGTATGACTGAAGTTTTGTAATGTTTCGTTGAACTGCTTTTTTTTTTTTTTTTTGAAGTGTATGTAATGTTGATCGTTTGGAAATACTGTTTAGCAAGAAATATTTCAGTCCCGGTCTGACAATAAAGTGCCATATCATATCATATCATATCATATCATATCATATCATATCATATCATATCATATCATATCAACCAACCACTGCTGGCAGCTAGCTCTCTGAACCTCTCACATGGTTGCGCCCGCTCAGTACCTGCATGGGAGACCACATGGGAAAGCTAGGTTGCTGCCAGAAGTGGTGTTAGTTAGACCACGAGGGGGTGCTCAACCTGCAGTCTGTGTGGGTCCTAATGCCCCAGTATATTGATGGGGACTCTATACTGCTCAGTGAGCATCGTCTTTTGGATGAGATGTTAAACTGAGGTCCCGACTCTCTGTGGTCATTAAAAACCCCAGGATGGGGGGGCGCTACTGAGCAAGCAATGGAGTAAGGTAAAAGTTGGGTGAGCTCTGCAAAAAACGTAATATAACTCATAAATTTAAGGCGCTTTCATCGAAAATATGAGATGCTACATCTGTCTAAGACTTTACTACTCTACATAAAACGGCTGGATTCTTTATAAATGGCGGGCAAACTACGCAAATATAAGTACACGGGGAAAACCGCTGCTAATCAAGAGGATGCTAATACACCTAGCATGATGTCCGAGCCAGCTGAACACACTGACATTTCGGAGATAAAAGCCGAGCTAATCTCGTCTATCAAAACGGAAATAACCTCGCTCTTTCAAACAGAACTGAAAAATGCACTTTCAAACGAATTTGAAATGGTCAAAGCTGAATTGCAAGCAGTTAAATCCGAGATAGCAAGCAACGCTTCGGCTGTTCGCTCAGATCTTGAGGCAATTAAAACGACAGTGGCAGACATGGAACGAGGCTTATCCAGTTGCTCAGACGATGTTACTGAACTGCAAAACACCGTGCGCAAACTGGAGAAAAACGTGGAAAGCCTACAAGAGAAATGTTTGGACATGGAAGGACGAATGAGGAGATCAAACATTAGAATACTGAATGTATCCGAGGATCCAGGCGCATGCACTCCAGCCTCAGTGTCGAAGCTGCTCAAAGATACCCTCAAAATGGATAAAGATATACTGATCGATAGATCTCATCGCACTCTTCAGGCAAACCGTGCAGATGGTAAACCCAGGGCCATTGTTGCAAAATTGCATTACTACCAAGACTGTGTAGAGATTCTACGCCGGGCTCGTGAAGCCGGAACCCTTCATCATAACGGCGCAACTATATTCATCTTCCCCGACTACCCGCCGAGCGTGGCCCGTGCAAGATCGGCTTTTAACGAAGTCCGAAAACTACTACGAGGAAAGGCAGGCGTTCGTTATGGCATTCTTCACCCGGCCAGGCTCCGAATCACACACAATGGGACGGAAAAGCAGTTCCAAGATGCATCAGAAGCCATGACTTATGTTAAAAATAATATTCTTTAAGACGGCTCGACCGTCTCTGATTGAGTAGTACCAAGCCACTTTGGGTTTATTTTTGTTGGGTTTTTTTTTTCACACATTCACACTCCCATCTAAATGATCAAGTTTGAGTGAGTATATGAACATTACATCTATGCAAACTGATCGAATTCCAATTTCATGGATGAGGAGTGAAAAACAATATTACTGATACAAAATTACTTAATTGATATTTTCAGTTAAACCTAAAAGCAGGAAAATATAATTGGGACAATACGATTACTGTTTTTATTATTATTGTTACTATGCTGTTATGTAACTGTCATACTTGTATTAACAGGTGATTGTTGATAATATGCGCCAATTTAATTTATTATTTTTTCATTTCATTTTTGTTTTTCTTCTCTGATAATGTGCAGAGCAACTTGTGAGGTTAAAACTCCCCAAGTAAGCACTTTATGTGCGGATATTGTTGCGAGGGGTTAAAGTTGCACCATGTTCTATTTGGTGTTAGGGAATGGGTAACTGTCGCACTTCATTTTATACTTCTACTTCTTGTTTTATTTTCCACAGTCTTATTGGAGGGGTCTTTTCTGTTATATTTAAACAAAGCCTTTATATGTAAGTTCACATTTTTAAAAACGTATGGTTAAACCACTCAATGTTAACGCATCAGGCATTTGTCAGGTGAATCTTGTAAGCTGGAATGTTAAATCTTTGAATCATCCAGTGAAACGTGGAAAGGTTCTCTCACACTTAAAACAGTTAAATACAGATATCGCTTTCCTACAAGAAACCCACCTGAAAACTTTTGATCACTTTAGATTAAGAGGAGGATGGGTGGGACAACTCTTTCACTCTACTTTTCACTCCAAATCCAGAGGAACAGCAATTCTCATTAGTAAAACGGTTTCATTTGAGGCATCAAAAATTGAAGCTGATCCAGCAGGCCGTTATATAATGGTAGTGGGTAGACTAAATAATACTCCGGTTGTTATGGTAAACGTATATGCACCTAATTGGGATGACAGTGCATTCTTCACGGGTCTCTTCTCACGAATACCTAATATAGATAATCATCATCTTATATTAGGAGGAGATATTAATTGCGTATTATCACCTTCACTAGATCGCAGCTCTCTTAAACCAATGATACCAAGTCGTACAACTCAAGTGATGAACCAACTTCTTAAAACCTATGGAATGATTGATGTTTGGAGATTCCAAAATCCTGGTTGTAGAGGTTATTCATTTTATTCACCAGTTCATAAGACATATTCACGTATAGATTATTTTTTTCTAGACAGTGAACTACTTCCTCTAGTTAGTGAATGCAAATATAATGCAATAGTGATATCAGATCATGCGCCATTATTAATCACTCTAGATATGCCAATTATATCTAATAACTATCGGCCATGGCGATTTAATACATTACTTCTCTCTGATGTAGAGTTTGTTAAATTTATATCATCAGAAATAAGTGAATATCTAGTGCATAATCAGACTCCAGGAATATCTTTTAGTCTTATCTGGGAATCTCTGAAAGCCTATCTTCGGGGCCAAATTATTTCATATAATGCTAGATTAAAGAAAAAGCAACATGAACGACTTAAAAAAATTGAAAATGATATTTTAGAACTGGATGAAATTCTGGCACATTCTGCC
>LR812535.1:10513950-10563950 GCA_903798195.1 Danio kyathit
AGGTCCTGACTCTCTGTGGTCATTAAAAATCCCAGGATGTCCTTTGAAAAAAGTAGGGGTTTAATCCGGCATCCTGGCCAAATTTGCCCACTGGCAACATAGCCTCCTAACCATCCCCATTTCATAATTGGCTTCATCACGCTGTCTCCTCTCCACTAATCAGCTGGTGTGTGGTGTGCAGTCTGGCGCAATATGGCTGCCGCCGTCATCCAGGTGGATGCTGCACACTGGTGGTGCATGAGGAGATTCCCCCAAAAAATTTGTAAAGCGATTTGAGTGTCCAGAAAAGCGCTATATAAATGTAAGGAATTATTATTATATCATCATATAAACAAGCATAATAGTGAATTTATGTAAAAAAAAAAGTCTGAAAAATAAAAATATAATCAGTATTTTCTCTAGATTTCACTTATCTGGTTTAACATATATAAAAATGTCCACAGACACAATTTATTTTATTTTTTTCTATGTTCTAAAATGTGGCATAATAAAGATCTATAAATACAGCTCTTTTCATTGAATTCAAATAATCTAAAGGTGTTGATGATTAAAGTACGTTACATTTTGGTCTGAACTAATTCTTTTATATCATGTGGTGAAGCCCATACCCTGACGGACACATGATCCCAGGACTGTTTAACAACGGCCTGGTCCACTGACAGTTTTCCGTCCCTGTGCACCGGTTGCAGGAGAGAATCGATCTGCTTCTTTCTCATCTCATACTGCACACGAAAGCTCTTAAAGGCCTGCAGAGAGAAAAAGAGGAACATTTCTGACCTGACAGCAAACTTAAATCTCATTTCAAAAAGTTAAGCCAATCAAAATAGAGCTCATGTACAAACAAAGGTTTTAAGGTGAGATAGACTGCAGAGAAAAGCAGTTTTCTTTTTCATGCACCTGTCAATTTTGAGATTTTGACATTTCATAATGTATTTGTTCAGGCTAATGTATGAATTTTAGGAGTTAAAAATATATATCTAAACATCTAAACTACATTACACAAAATACAAAATAAAATAGCATTTTGCATAAATCAAAATGAAATGAAAAGAATTTAACAAAAAGTAAAAATCCCAAAAACGAACATAAGTAAATAAGCAAGTAAATAATAATAATAATAAATAATTAAATAAACAAACATCCAAAATACAATATACAAAAAAAATTTGTACTTTATGAAAAGAAACTGACAGGCTTGAAAAAGAAAAAAATTATATATATAATTAAAAAAAAATAATAATAATTATATATATATATATATATATATATATATATATATTATTATTATTTATTTATTTATTTATTTTTTTTTTTACATTATCCTGACAGATAAACACAAGTCTTGATTCAAACACTTACAGTTGACTGAAGCTTTTTTATTATTTTTTTTTATTGGTAAAAATTGCCTTTTATTTTTTTTTTGCACTTTTGCTATGCTATTTTTTATTTTATAGAGTTCAAAAACATTTTTTCCACAATTTTTTTGGGTTTTACCCATTTTGATGAATGACTGAGTGAATTTTAGATATTTTTTCTTTTTTATTCCATTATTCAGGGAATATATATATATATATATATATATATATATATATATATATATATATATATATATATATATATATATATATATATATATATATATATATATATATATATATATATATATTATATATATTATATATATATATATACATATATATATATATATATATATATATATATATATATATATATATACACACATATGCATACACAGTTGAAGTTAGAATTATTAATCCCCTAAATTATTAGCCCCCCTGTTTATTTCTTTCCCTAATTTCTGTTTAACAGAGAGAAGATTTCTTTAACAAATTTCTAAACATAATAGTTTTAATAACTCATTACTAATAACTGATTTATTTTATCTTTGCCATGATGACAGTAAATAATATTTTACTAGATATTTATAAAGACACTTCTATACAGCTTAAAGTGACAGTTAAAGGCTTAACTAGGTTAATTAGGTTAACTAGGCAGGTTAGGGTAATTAGGCAAGTTATTGTATAATGATGGTTTGTTTTGTAGACTATAGAAAAACAAAATAGCTTAAAGGGGCTAAACATTTTGACCTCAAAATGGTTCTTAAAAAAATGTAAAACTGCTTTTGTTCTAGCCGAAATAAAACAAATAAAACTTTTTCAGAAAGAAAAAATATTATTAGACATACTGTGAAAATGTCCTTGCTCTGTTAAACATATTTTGGGAAATATTTAAAAAAGAAAAAAAAATTCAAAGGGGGGCTAATAATTCTGACTTCAAATCATTTCATCCAATGTTTAGATTTTTGTTTAATAAATGTATGCAAATTAGGGCATATGTTTTTTTTAAAAATATGCATAATTAGCATATTCATTAATTAATTTTCCTGCGGCTTAGTCCCTTTATTCATCAGGGGTCGCCACAGCGGAATGAACCGCCAACTTATCCAGCATATGTTTACACCGTGGATAACCTTCCAGCTGCAACCCAGTACTGGGAAACAAATTAGCATATTTAAACATCTTATTTATAAAGTAATACAGAAATCTTTGCCAATCTTAATGCACAATAATCAACCACATTAAGAAAGTATTGTGAAAACTACAGTATTAGCTTTTTTCACCCTATACGCCTGCAGTTTCTTGCACTAAAAGTGACAACAGCCTGTTTAATTCCAAAGTTGACCTGATATTTGTCAGTAAGACTCTCTTCAGATCCTTGTGCCCGCAGTACATCTCTCTCCAGCTGATCCAGCCAGATCTTCACCTCTCTCAGCACCTTGCGTTCCTCTCGCTGTGCACATCAGACAGAAAAAAGCATCCATTTATCACTTGCTTCGCAGGTTTTCAGCAAGAAACCATATAACAAGAACACACAGCAGGTAACACAGCAGTATGAAACATCGAACAATAGGAAAGAGTCCACTGTTAAAGAAGACTGAAGATCCTTTACTATTTAGTATTGTCTTACAATAACGAGTTACTATTATGATCCTATTTATTAATATGCACATACCTCAAGCATTAGCTCAATATCTTGTGGATCATACTGTCCAGGAGAGCAAAAGCATATCAAGAGATGCAAACACAACACAGTCAAGACGTTAGCAAGATAAAAGCCAGAGAAAGAGAGGAAACAAGCAGAGGGCATCCATCGCTAATAGACTATCCTCAGGAAATTATGCCATTTGTGTTCCATGTGCAATAACTTCATAAATATTATCTCATAAATAACTACTGTATCCTAAGCGTTTTGGCTATACTGTAGATTTGTACTAGTATATTGTATAAAATGGTGTGTTTGTGTGTCAGTCAGGTTTATTATCTGTCTAGCGTCATACCCCTCAGAAAGAAATACTACAGTAATACATAGTGAATACTATGGCAGTGTTTTTTAAAGTATACTATAGTAAAAAACTTAAATTAATCTGTTGCTGTTGTAATTTTATAGTTATTGTGGTACTACAACAACTATAGGCTATATTATACTACAATACACCGCAGTTTACTGTAGTAAGAACTAAAGTATACTACAATATTTATTAGGTTATCAGTTCACTATTGTAGTATGCTGTATCATTCATTATAAATGTGTTGAAAATACTATAAAATACTATAATAATTATAAGCCATAGTAATTGCAACAACAAATTCAACTATTTTACTATAGTACGGTTCAAAAATAGTACAGTAATTTGTAGTGATTACTATAGTATTTATTTAATTATACTATAGTACAGTAGTTGAATTAATCTGTTGTTGTAATTCTATAGTTACTGTGGTAATACAACAACAACTATAAGCGATAGTATACTACAATATACCACAGTTTACTGTAGTAAAAACTAAAGTATACTACAATATTTATTAGTTTATCAGTTCACTATTGTAGTATGCTGTATCATTCATTAACAAAGTGTAGAAAATACTATAACATATGTAAACCATAGTAATTACAACAACATGTCAATTTAAGTACTTTACTATAGTATAGTTCAAAAATAGCACAGTAATTTATAGTGATTACTATAGTATTTATTTGATTATACTATAGTAAAGTACTTGAATTAATCTGTTCTTGTAATTCTATAGTTACTGTGATACTACAACAACAACTATAGGCTATATTATACTACAATATACCACAGTTTACTGTAGTAAATACTAAAGTATACTACAATATTTATTAGTTTATCAGTTCACTATTGTAGCATGCTGTATCATTCATTAACAAAGTGTAGAAAATACTGTAACGTATATAAACCATAGTAATTACAACAACATGTCAATTTAAGTACTTTACTATAGTATAGTTCAAAATAGCACAGTAATTTATAGTGATTACTATAGTATTTATTTAATTATACTATAGAAAAGTAGTTGAATTAATCTGTTCTTGTAATTTTATAGTTACTGTGGTACTACAACAACTATAGGCGATAGTATACTACAATATACCACAGTTTACTGTAGTAAATACTAAAGTATACTACATTATTTATTAGTTTATCAGTTTACTATTGTAGCATGCTGTATCATTCATTAACAAAGTGTTGAAAATACTATAACATACAGTATATAAACCATAGTAATTACAACAACATGTCAATTTAAGTACTTTACTATAGTATAGTTCAAAATAGCACAGTAATTTATAGTGATTACTATAGTATTTATTTAATTATACTATAGAAAAGTACTTGAATTAATCTGTTGTTGTAATTCTATAGTTACTGTGATACTACAACAACAACTATAGGCGATAGTATACTACAATATACCACAGTTTACTGTAGTAAAAACTAAAGTATACTACATTATTTATTAGTTTATCAGTTCACTATTGTAGTATGCTGTATCATTCATTAACAAAGTGTTGAAAATACTATAACATATATAAACCATAGTAATTACAACAACATGTCAATTTAAGTACTTTACTATAGTATAGTTCAAAAATAGCACAGTAATTTCTAGTGATTACTATAGTATTTATTTAATTATACTATAGTAAAGTACTTGAATTAATCTGTTCTTGTAATTCTATAGTTTCTGTGGTACTACAACAACAACTATAGGCTATATTTTACTACAATACACCGCAGTTTACTGTAGTAAAAACTAAAGTATCCTACAACATTTATTAGTTTATCAGTTCACTATTGTAGTATGCTGTATCATTCATTAACAAAGTGTAGAAAATACTATAATAATTATAAGCAATAGTAATTACAACAACAGATTAATTCAACTATTTTACTGTAGTATAGTTCAAAAATAGTACAGTAATTTATAGTGATTACTATAGTATTTATTTAATTATACTATAGTAAAGTAATTGAATTAATCTGTTGTTGTAATTTTATAGTTACTGTGGTCCTACAACAACAACTATAGGCTATATTTTACTACAATACACCGCAGTTTACTGTAGTAAATACTAAAGTATACTACATTATTTATAAGTTTATCAGTTCACTATAGTTAATAGTTATACATACTTACTACAGTATACTGAAGCATTCACTAACAAAGTGTTGAAATTACTATAATATACTATAATAATTATAAGCCATAGTAATTACTCATTCATTCATTCATTTTCTTTTTGGCTTAGTCCCTTTATTAATCTGGGGTCGCCACAGCGGAATGAACCGCCAACTTATCCAGTATATGTTTTACGCAGCGAATGCCCTTCCAGCTGCAACCCATACACACTCATTCACACACACACACACACACACACACACACACACACACACACACACACACACACACACACACACACACACACACAACAATTTAGCCTACCCAATTCACCTGTACCGCATGTCTTTAAACTGTGGGGGAAACCGGAGCACCCGGAGGAAACCCACACGAACACGGGGAGAACATGCAAACTCACTCTATTATAACAGATTAATTCAAGTACTATAGTAAGATTCAAAAATAGTACAGTAATTTATAGTTTTTGATTATATAGATTTTGAAATATATAGCATTAATTCAAATAAAAATATCATGCTCCACTGTCTCTGTAGTTTTTAAAATGCTTTTATTTTGTAAATCTATGTCTACAAAAGTATTAAATATGTTGCTGTTCATGTCCTTTCCTATGCTGTGACATTTCTCAGTGCAATCTACAAGATAGCATTAAACCTCTTAGAAAATACGAGAGCAAACTTTATTATTATTTTGTTTGAAGCTTCAACCTAGTTATACGATTAGCATTCAATGTGTTTAGAAAGCGAAGTCATAGATTGTAAAAATTGAAGTCCATATGAACCGGAATTTGCTGCAGACTTTTATTGCAGTATAATGATGTATTTCCAACTGAAACAAAATACTGACAATGGGGTGGGGTTTTAATTGTTTGCCCCTCCTCTCATCTTTCACTTGCAGCAAACAAATGATTAGAGGGGTGTGGCTAATCAGAGAAGGACTGCCATTCCAGAGTGTCAGGTTTTAATTAAAGATTACCATAACACACTTTTTTTTCAGTGGATTAATTTACAAGGATTAATTGTTCACCCTAAAGGGATAGTTCACCCAAAAATGAACATTTACTCATTATTTAGGCCCAATCCCAATTCTATTTTTGTACCCCTTCCCCTTGGCCCTTAAAACCGACTGTGAAGGGGAAGGGCTTCAAAATTTACCCTTAAGAATTGGAACAGCACTTCAAAACCTGCACATGTCATCATATGTCATCGCGATCTCTTGCTTCATATGAGATCAGACAATGGCGACTGCTGTAGTTATTCCAGTTGGGTTATTTTTTGGTATTCATCTTCAGGAAATCCCTGAAGGCATATATTATGTTATCATAACGATCTAATGTGGCAATAAGATCGTAACTGTACTGCGCATTTACACAGTGGCCATATTCATCTATGTAAACACACCAAAAACAACATTAACATTGTAGCAGACACTGGAAAAAGCTCATTCACAGCCACTAGACTTTTCTGACAGAGTATTCGAGTGTCATCGAGTGTCAGAATGTTGTGGGACTGCTGTAAGGGAGTTATTATTATGGATTATAGATCGCAAAATTTTAGCGTTTCTTTTAAAGCATGACTGTAAAACATGAACATGGTTATGACTATATTAAAACATGTGTTTGTTTGTTGTAAAAATTCATAATAATGACAAAAAATACTAATTTGTGGATCTCCTTACTTCCGGGTGCAGCTATCCTGCCGTTGTAGCTGGTGTATTCTGGGAAATTTTCTACCCCTTCCCCTTAGCCCTATGCCTTCAAGCTAAAGAGAATTGGGACACCCCTACCCCTTCACGGGAATGGAAAGGGTTAAGGGGTAGAATTGGGATTGGGCCTTACTCTTCCTCAGGTGGTTGCAAACTTTTATGACTTTCTTTCTTCTACACAAAAGAAGATATTTTGAAAAATGCTGAAAACCATTGACTTCCATAGTTGGAAAAACAAATACTATGGAAGTCAATGGTTACAGGATTCTAACATTTTTCAAAATATCTTCTTTAGTGTTCAGCAAAAGAAAAAACACATAAAAGAGGGTTGAAACAAGTAAAGGGTGAGTAAATTATTATTATTATTATTTTTTTTTTTTTGGGGGGGGGGGGTGAACTATCCCTTTAACTAACAATGTGTGCTAGCAAAATAAATATTGTAGATTTTGATTTTATTCAAACTTTAAGTTACACAGTGTGATTTGAAAATTGTTATTCAACAAATAAATTGTTATTCAAGTATAGAATCCATTATATTTAATATTTGGTTTTAAAATATTGTTTCCCTACATTTTAAAGGGGCCTTATTTTGCCCCTTTTTACAAGATGTAAAATAAGTATCTGATGTCCCTTGAGTGTGTACAGTTTTAGCTCAAAATACCTCACAAATAATGTCTTATAACTCTTTGAAATGGATTCAAATTGAGTGGTTTTGGTGACTGTCACTTTAAATTCAAATGAGATTATTCTAATTTCAAAAGAGGGTGGAGCATGTCAGGAGAATGTCAATCAGAGTGTTTCTGCAGATTGTTTTTATCAACTGTAAATATAAAAAAAATTTAATTAATTAATTTTTATTATATTCATACACTCCTGCCACACAACTGTGTTTAAACCCCTTATAAAGGTGATTTTTGCATAATAGGTCCCCTTTAAAGCACATATGGCATAATTTCATGAGAATATCTCATCCACTAAATGAACCTCATGCAGGTGAGACGTAATCGGCTCTTACCTGTAGTGCCGGGATAGAGAGAGCGAATGTAGGAATGGAGCGAACCAGCTACGAATGCGCATGAATGCGAGTCACACAGACAGAGAGACAGAGTGAGCGTTATGGTGTGCTGAGCAGTGCATTATGGGTTGTGATTCTAGAATAAAATGAACGGATTCCACATCGTGATGGACAACATTAAATGGGTTTTGTCTAATGACTACAGCAGTGATTACATTTAATATCAACAACAGCAAGCGGCTAGTGTATTTTTAGCTACAGCGCTAAAGCGTACCTCCTCTTGCTGTCCATCTGTCTCAGACTGGTGGGGATCTGGGTAGTGCTTCAGAAACTGAGCTACATAGGTCATTATGGATTTCTCATCAGGCTTGTCCACATCCACATCTGCAAAATAACAACAAACAAAGTTGGAGGTTTGAACCCCTCAAGGGGAAATCCATGTGTTTTTAGCATTATATCTATCCATATCTATCCATTATATCTATCCATGCTGTTTTAGTGTTTTAGGTTTAGTGCACTATAAATAATTATACATTTCTACAGTAGATTAGTGTTATAAAAGAATCCACAGCTTAATATATAAAATCTAAAATTATAAAATAAAATAAATAATTACTTTAATTTAATTTAAAAATAAAATAAATATAAAATAAATATAAATTAAATAATTCAATAAATTAAATTAATTAATAAAAATAAAATAAAAAAAATATAAATAAAATATAATAAAATTGAATAAAAATAATTAAATAAAAATAATAAAAATTTAATTAAATTAAATAAAACTAAATTATTATTATTATTATTATAAAATTAAAATTAAATAAAATTAAATATAATACAATTAAATAAATTAAATAAAATTATAATAATAACAATAAAATAAATATAATAAAAATGAATTAAATAAAATTATAATAATAAAATTATAATAATAAAAATAAAATAAAATAAGGTTAGGGTTAATGAACACTAACCTTACATAAAGTAAAAAACATTATTATTTTATTTAGTTGTAATAGAAAAGTCATTTATAATGTTACAAAAAGTTTTTTAAAATGTATAAAAAGTTTTTTTAAAAGTTAATTTGTTGACAAACATTGAATATGTTGCTGTTTAGTCTTGCATCCACATTATGTTCTTATTGAAAAATAACATGTAATATGTGCACAGATGTATTTATAATAAATAATTAACGATTTTAAATGTATTATGTGACCCTGGACCACAAGTTGTATGGGTTAAAATATCGATTTTTACTTAATACCAAAAATCATGAGAGTATTATGTATTGATCATTTTTCATAAAAAGTTTTTTCATTTCCTTCCAAAAGTATATTAAAAAATAATTTTTGATTAGTAGGTACATCGCTAAGAACTTAATTTGTGTGATTTTCTCAATATTTATATATTTTTGAACCTTCAAATGATCATACCTCAGCCAAATACTATCTTAACAAACCACACTGTAAGTCAATAGAAAGCTATTTATTAATAAATTTCCAAAAAGAATTTTTTCCAAGAATAGAAATAAGGACCATAAGAAATATCATCATCCAACAAATCTCAAAATCACATTTTGTAATTCTCTAATAACCACCCAGAATGCTTTAGAAACCAATCAGGATAAACAATAGCAATGGATTAGTAATAAGTAGGCCCACACGGAATCTGTGTCCGCAGAAATGTGCAGATTTCCACAGATTTATCACTAAATATGTTTATTGACTTATGTAAATGTGTACAAATATATATTAATTAGGTTTTTATATTAATTTGAGTAATATTATTAACTAAAGGTCGGAATGGTGGCTTAGTGGGTAGCACTGTCACCTCACAACAAGAAGGCCACAGATTCGAGTCCCGGCTGGGCCAGTTGGCATTTCTGTGTGGACTTAGCATGTTCTCCCCATGTTCACATGGGTTTTTAGGTGCTCCGGTTTCCCCCACAGTCCAAAGACAGTGAAATGTGAATTGAATAAACTAAATTGACTGTAGTGTATGAGTGTGTGTGTGTGTAAACATGAGTGTATGGGTGTTTCCCAGTACTGGGTTGTGGCTGGAAGGGCATCCATTGTGTAAAACATATGACAGAATAGTTGGCGGTTCATTCCGCTGTGGCGACCCCTGATAAATAAAGGACTAAGCTGAAGGAAAATTAATGAATTATTAACTAATATGCAAATGTTTCTATGATTTATTTACAATACAGTTTGTAATATATATCTTTTATAGTTCCCAACATAGTCAAACGTCTTAAGACCCAAGAGTGTTTTATTGTTTTAGAAAAGGCCTTGTCGATTCATCGTTCAACAAAATGAATCCTCAGGTGTTCCATACACTTGATATCCTATTTAACGATCCACTGACCTGGAGAGCCAAATGAGGCTATTTATAGCCTCTTCAAAGGGCTTCTTCTACATCACATCATGATGTCATGCTGTGTGTATTTGATCTGGCCTGATGTCATGCTTGAATAACAGCATGACCTACATAAACGATAAAAGCGTCTGTCTGTAATGAGGCCCGATGATGGTGAATCCCCAGTATAATTAAGTGGCGTCTTTTCATATCAACTCAAAACAAATGAGTGGCTCTTCAAAAGCACAACAGATCATTGACTGAATCAGTCACAGAGTATTAGTATCGGAGCAATCGTCTACTTACTGTATATTCACTATAATTTTAGAACCATTGATTTGTTGCATTACAATTTGTGTGTTTATGCTCTTGTTATATTGGAGAGTAAATAATGCAAGCAGTGTGTTCACACCAGAAAGAAATAGTGCACTTTAAATACGCAGATGATGCTTGTTGGACACTTTTTCTGCTTTAATTAAACACAAAAAAAGATCTTTGCTGCTACTACTTATTGTTGTTCAAACTACTTATTTAAAATGAGTTAAAACAACATTATTCTTAATTTTCTGGGGGGGATAACTTAATTGTTTTATTTTCAATCCACTTAAATTTGTAAATGTCACGACCACACAAGGAAGGCAAAGCAGGAATCACTTCAAGGGTTTTATTAGTACAACAACAGTAAAGAGGTGAAACAGGTGAGTGGTGTGGCAGAGGGAGAGCAATCTCACACACAGATAATGAGGTAAGTTCAGTACTTCGGCAAATCAAATATAACAATAGTCACTTCTCTGAATCAGGTGTATACATCACGCTGGTAGACAAGGAAGACAGAGATGGTTATCTTTTCACAATATTTATTCAACGTAAAGTCAATAATCACACAGGGAGTATTGCAGGCTGATATGTGTGCACTTGTGATCTTCGCTCACGGCATAGAGAGTGTTAACAATGAATGTTAACCAGCTCGCTAGCAGTTAGCTCGCTGTAGACCAGGGGTGCTCAACCCTGTTTCTGGCGAAACCCTGTTTCTGGCGATCGACCTTCCAGCTGATTTCAGCTCCAACCCTGATCAAACACACCTGAACCAATTATTTAGAACGTGAGGAGCACTTGATAATTACAGGCAGGTGTGTTTGATAAGGGCTGCCACTAAAAACTGCAGTAAGGTCGATCGCCAAGAATAGGGTTGAGCACCCCTGCTGTAGAACACAGCAGGTGAGTATATAGAAACACACAGTTCATCAAGTAGATCGTAGATCTTCGGGTAAACACCACACAAGTGTAAGCACTCCTTATTCACAGTGAGAAGGATCGTGAAGCATTGTAAACAATCATCTGTTGGTGAGGATAAGGCACACAGTTCATGTTAGTGAATACAGATCTTCTGGTGAATGGCAGATAAGTAATATCACTTCCCTTTATCAGTGTGAAGAACTCGAAGACTCATAAGGAACATCCATGGAAGAAGAGGAGAAGACGAAGGAGCATGGAAGAGGACAACCATCTGACTTCAATACAGGCCGAGGAATGGAAGGATAGGGTGAGTTTAAGTAGTGTCCTTGATGAGGGGGGAACAGGTGCAGACCCTTAGAACTCTGGTGAGGGTTCACGGGATTGGATGGATGTGGTTTGAGATGGTGATTGATGATTGGGTGAGCAGGAACGAGCCGGGGATCTGACAGTATATGCATCCACAGGATAAAGGGGACATCCACAGAGGAGCACAGAAGAGTTGTAAAGGAGGACCATTCAACTTTGATTCCAGCCAGTGAGTGAATGACAGAGGTGAGTATATTTATGGCCCGTTTCCACTGTACCATACCACTTTTCGATCACTCTTTGCAAAGGGTAGCTAGCACGAAAAAAAGGGTACCAAAAGGCGGAGCTAGACGTGCAGCTGAACGCTATTGGTTTACAGAGATACATTACTCGCAGAAGCAGGAAAATGAAAACAAAGGAAGCGGCATTATTAAAAACACAGCCGAGACATTACACCGTAATAATATATACATATAATAACGAGCCATGGTCGAGCCGAGCTCAAACAAACCCTGTCGTCATCTTGATGAACAGCCACAAAGCCAAGACTAAAATCTACTGTGTCCTGTTTTTGTTTTACAAGTCTGTCTTAAAATGCGGGCAGTTTCACTTTCTCCAGAGAGCTTGCCGCGCATCTATTTTTTGAAATAACAAACTTTTTGAGCTCATATTAATAACGTGCGCGTGATCATTGAAGCGCTCTGATATACGATCCATTCAGAAAGGATTAAACGTGAGAGTGAAGTGTGAAAAAACAAAGGAGAACCCGGAAAAAAACAGCAGCAAATGATGCTTCTACAACCTAAACCATGAACAAACTGCCATGTTTAACTATTCTCATCACCTTTTGGACTATTATGAACTTGGAATGACGGAAATACTTTCTAACAAGAGGCTACATGTGCTGTTGAAGATTACAAACACATATGAGAGGTTTGCTCTGATTGTGGGTTATATGTTGCGTGTTGTTTTTGAACCCAAATAAGGACTAAATGTATGCTGTGTGTAGTTTTTCTGTAATTTGTAACGTATCGGAGACTGTAAGGGTCTGTATGTGTTTACATATGTTGCATTTATTTATTTATTTCATATAACTGCAGACGTTACAGTAGGCTATTTCACACTATCATTGATCTGCAGTTATAATGAAATCATGTTCATAGAAAGATTAGTAATAAACATTTATACACTATTATGTATGTTTATAAAGCATCTGTTTTGTGAGAAGTGCTTCTCATATGATATGTGAACGACCCATACGGCTTTACTGTGACATTTCCTTGAGTAAAAATGACATCATCTGAAACTTTCTGTCGTACACCACGCTCACCAAAAGGGTACCCTTTTGGCAGTGGAAACGCAAGCTTGATAAAGGTGACCCGTACCGTACTGTACCTCTCTGTGGAAATGGGCCAATAGTGAGTGGGTGATTGCAGGTGCAGGTGTGGGTGATCAGTAGTCTGGTGAGGGTTCACGTGTGTGGTGTGTGGTGGATGGTGACTGAGTGCAGTGATTAGGACTGCGGGAGCGAGCAGAGGGCGTGACAGATTAAGTTAACCTAATTGATTTGTGTTGGGACAACATGAAGGAATTGGGTGGAATCCTGCATTTTTTTTTTACAGTGAAAAGACTTTATAAAGTTCAATCACTAGACATATGAGTGCATATAGTACAAAAGTACATAGTGTATAAGTGCATAATGCATAATTTGGGATACAACTATAGTTCTAGTAATATACTGTATTAGTCACAATTAATCTTTTTTTCTTTTGTTTATACAAGAAAAAAAAAAACAATTGGGTCAATTAAAACAAATTACTTCAACTTGTTATGCCTAAAATTATAAATTTTTCAACTTTATTTATTATCACTCATTCATTTATTTACTTTTCGGCTTAGTCCCTTTAATAATCTGGGGTCGCCACAGCGGAATGAACTGCCAATTTATCCAGCATATGTTTTACGCAGTGGATGCTCTTCCAACTGCAACCCATCACTGGGAAACACTGTAAAAAATGCAGGTTTCCACACAATTTATTCATGTTGTCCCAACACAAATCGATTAAGTTAACTTAACACTTTTAACAAATGTATGTGGATTGAACATAAAAAAATTAAGTTGCCCCAATGAAATCTCAATAATTGTGTTGATTCAGCTTATTTTAAATAAGTAGTTTGAACAAGCAAAAAAATAAAATTTTGAATGAATATCCATACACACTCATTCACACACATACACTACGGACAATTTTAGCATACCCAATTCACCTATAGCGCATGTCTTTGGACTTGTGGGGGAAACCGGAGCACCTGGAGGAAACCCACGCCAACACGGGGAGAACATGCAAACTCCACACAGAAATGCCAACTGACCCAGACGAGGCTCGAACCAGTGACCTTCTTGCTGTGTGTCGATTGGGCTGCTACCCACTGCGCCACCATGACGCCCCACTTTATTTATTAGTGAAAACTAAATTTTTATTATTTTTCAAATATTTCTGAGATTTTTTTCAATGCATTTTTAATCATAATAACTTTAAGATCTAACTTCTAATAACTAATATCTTTGTTGTATATCTAATATCTTAATATTTTGTCTTTGTTATGATAAAAGTACATCATATTTTACTACAAAATTTTCAAGATACTACTAAATTGCAATTTAAAAACGTACCTATGTTAATTAGGTTAATTAGGCAAGTTAGGTTATTTATAATACAAATGTTTTTCTCTGTTAAACATGACTAGTGAAATTCACTGGAGGGCTAATAATTTTGCCTTCAACATTACAATAGTGTTTCAATTGCAAAGATAATCATATTACACATCAAAAAACCTGTTAATACCATAGTGTGATTCTAAAATTCTACATGGCTCATCTCAAGGGAAATGAAAGAGTTTTTGCAGAAAAAATAGCCGCATCAGTACCTTCAGGATCTAATAAGCGTGGTATTCCCAGCTCATTCTCTGCTACACTGAACGCCTCTTCCAGGTTTTCTCGATTGCTTCTTTTCCTCACAACGTCCATGTCCACGAGTTCTGGCCGAATGGCATGAATGACAGAATGGAAGGCCACGCCGCTGCGCCAACTAGAACCAAAGTCTTTAACTTCAATCCCAAGACGCCTTGCAAAGGAAATAATGACATATTAGGGGTCTTATTTACAATTAGGCCAATTCAGTTCATGTTGGTTGACATGCATTACAAATAGTCCCTATGAAAGTGTTCATCTTCGTCTATACATTTGGTTTTTATCTTGAAATTTTCCTGCAACAAGTAGTTTGCTAGTCGGAAGTAATAATTTTTTCGGTAACACTTTATAATAAGGTTGTATTTGTTGATGTACGTTAATGTATCTACTAACACGAACAAACTGTCATAATGACCAGTGATCCAGGCTTGTAGATTGCTGAGAATTATTCACTTTCACTCAGGACTACAAATCTGTCAACATATGGACTACACATCCTGTCATGCACCACACACTCACACCTGTTCCGGTTTCCCACTGATTGGTAACACACACAGCTGAAGCTGTTCAGAACTGATTACATGGACTTTAAAAGAAGCACAGACACATACACACCAGTTGATGAGTCTTCTATATTGTATTTTGAACATTACGACGCGTTTCCTTTGTCTTGCTTTGCCTTGCCATGTTTGACCCTTGCTTTGTTCTGTTCATTTGCCTGTTTATTGATCACGACTCAGGATTCCCTGCATGCATCTGTTTGCCCATGTTTTGCTTTCCTGACCATTCTCATAATAAACCTGCATATGAATCCTCAACTCCTTTTGTCAGCGCCATCATATTACAGAAGACTCAGCCAATGGTGTGTGTGTCTGTGCTGCTTTTAAAGTCCATGTAATCAGTTCTGAAGAGCTTCAGCTGTGTGTTTAAGCCATCAGCGAAAAAATGGAACAGGTGTGAGTGTGTGGTGCATGACAGGGTTCGTAGTCTATATGTTGACAGTTTTGTAGTCCTGAGTGAAAGTGAATGACTCCCAGCGATCTACAAGCCCGGATCGCTGATGATTGCGACACAAACAATGAACAATACATTTATTATAGTATTTGTTCATGTTGGTTAACGTTAGGTAGTGGAAATAAAGTTGTTCTTGTTAGTTCATGCAAAATTATGGTGCATTAACTAATGTTAACAAGCATTAATCTGGATTTTAATAATGCATTAGTTAATATTGAACTATAATCGATAAATGCTGTACAAGTATTGTTTACGCTTAGTTCATGTTAGTAAATCCATTAACTAGCCTTAACTAATGAAACCTTACTCTAAAGTGTGACCATTTTTTCACATATTTAAATTGTGTGTATTGCCTCTTCTTGTTGAATCGCTGAATGTCTCCTCAATTGTAAGTCGCTTTGGACAAAAGTATCTGCTAAATGGCTAAATGTAAATGCAAATAAATGACATACTTGGTTGCTGTGTTTTGGACCCATCTGAGCAGGGCTCGTTTGGCATTGCCCTGAAACTTTGTGACCACCTTTCGTTTCATCGGTGGGCTTCCGGTCTCAGAGC
This sequence comes from Danio kyathit, assembly GCA_903798195.1. NCBI lineage: Eukaryota > Metazoa > Chordata > Actinopteri > Cypriniformes > Danionidae > Danio > Danio kyathit. Next base: position 10,530,635 of record LR812535.1, read on the forward strand.
TGGCCATGCTGTCCACTGAAGATGCACTGCTGGATAAAGCCTGAAGTGCTGGAAGATTACTGGTCAGCTCCTCAATCTGCAAGAGTTTGACAGGATAGAGCCTTAACATACAAATATAGAGTGATGTGAAAAAGTTAGGACACCCTATTAAATTCAAATGTTTCTATATCAGAACATAAACAATTATCTGATCATTGGCAGGTCTTAAAATTTGGGAAATAACATTTCAGATGCACAACAACATCTAGTGTTAGTATATAAAGCTAGCATATACTGTAGTGTTAGCCAGTGTTGGGCACGGTGCTTTAAAAGGTAATTAGTTATAGTTACTAGTTACTTCTCAGAAATAGTATCTGAGTTAGTAACTGAGTTACATAACTATAAAAGTAACTAATTACCAGGGAAAGTAACTATTGCGTTACTTTAAAAAATCGAATATGTCAAATGACTATAAAATAAATATAAAACATTGTACATGTCCTCAACTATATATCTAGATATAATTTTGTTTAATTCTGTCAGAGTAATAAGTGTTTGTGGTGGAGAAAAATCAAGTTTTATTTGCTTTGACGTCGTGGCTTCATCTCCTCCTTTGATAGCAGAGCTCACGTTATCACTTGCGTAGCCACTAATTTGTGGCAGCATGTGACCACGTGAGGTGCTTCATTAGATTAGAATTACTTGTCACCGACGCAGAGAGACTCTTTTTTTACTGGGCATAAGTTGCATGATACAGAAACATTCTTGCCTTTCACCTCAGCGAGGGAAAAGTAGTGCTTGTATTTCCAGTTTGCAAAAGCTACCTTTGAACTTGTTGGATTTGCCAACATTCTGACTCCTGGTAGTTGGTGTGTGCCACTAACTGTGCGTGTGCTTGTGTGTGAACAGCCGCACTACTCTGAAACAATGGAAAGTACTCTAAGCCAATCATCATGTTTTCAGTTACACTTTGTTCACAGACACACCAATCATCATCGCTGGTTGGTTATGTGTCCTGCCCCAGCCCCACACACACACCCACCCCAGAGAAAGAGAGGTCCAGTCATATGGCTGAGAGATAATGGCGTTGTAATGGGGGAAACAGTAATTCATTTGATTACTCGTTACTGAAAAAAGTATCACCGTTAGTAACTCCGTTTATTTATAGCGCCGTTATTCCCATCACTGGTGTTAGCATATAGTGTTAGCAAAATAGGTCAGGCACTGGTGATAAAACGCCTGAACTCCAGTGTGTTAGTCTGGACCATGAGTTTGTCACTCATGGCTTTTCTATTTTGGCTTTATTTTTGCTGACTTAATTGACATTAAATTAATGACACAGTGTGAGATGTCATTCATTTATTCATTTTCTGTTTGGCTTAGTCCCTTTATTAATCCGGGGTCGCCCACAGTGAAATGAACCACCAACTTATCCAGCATATGTTTTACGCAGCGGATGCCCTTCCAGTTGCAACCCATCACCAGGAAACACCCACACATTCCCATTCACACACATACACTACAGACAATTTAGCTTACCCAATTCATCTGTTCCACATGTCTTTGGACTTGTGGGGGAAACCGGAGCACCCGGAGGAAACCGACGCGATCGCTGGGAGAACATGCAAACTCCACACAGAAATGCCAAGTGACCCAGCCGAGGCTCAAACCAGCGACCTTCTTGCTGTAAGGCGACAGCGCTACCCACTGTGCCACTGCGTCGTCAAGTGTGAGATGTCATGTGATGTTATTCATCTAATCTTTCAAATTTTAGGCTCTGCCAAGGACCATGTTGTTGTTTATTTATAATCATGTTCTGACATGGGCGACGCAGTGGTGCTGTCGCCTCACAGCAAGAAGGTCGCTGGTTCAAACCTCGGCTGGGTCAGTTGGAGATTCTGTGTGGAGTTTGCATGTTCTCCCTGCGTTCGCCTGGGTTTCCCCCACAGTCCAAAGACATGCGGTACAGGTGAATTGGGTAGGCTAAATTGTCCGTAGTGTATGAGTGTGAATGAGTGTGCATGGATGTTTCCCAGAGATGGGTTGCGGCTGGAAGGGCATCCGCTGCGTGAAACAAATTTCGGATAAGTTGGCGGTTTAATCCTCTGTGGCGACCGCAGATTAATAAAGGGACTAAGCCGAAAAGAAAATGAATGAATGAATGAATGAATGTTCTGACAAGCAAATCCATGAAATTCAAAAGGGTATCCAAACTTTTTCAAGTGACTGTGCACAGACATATGACAATTTTCTTGATCCCACTATGATAACTGGAAAGCATTACCTGAAAATAGAGGATAATGGTCCACATCAGCCCCAAGACGATTGACGGGCGTCCATCAGCAATGTCGGTGGCATTGATATTGACCAGTTTGATCTGCAAAATAAATATCTGTCATGTAAGAAACTCTTACTAAATGTATAGTTAAAGTGTTATGATAAGGTTAAATTAGTGAACTAAAACTAAAACTGTAAAACTAAAACTATTTTCGATAAAATGAAACAATATTTAAAATTAAATCTACAGCATCGAAAACATTAACTCTATTGCAGTAAGTTAACAAAGAAATCTCCCTATAGTTTAACCTGATATACTAAAATAACAATAAAATATAATAATAATAACAATATAATAATAATTACATATTACAATATAATAGATTACAATATAATAATAGCATATAATAATAATTTAGAAATATTAAAAGCACACAAATACTAAAAACTAATTACTAAAAAGTTCCCTAAAATTAAACCAAAAACAGACAATACATAAACCAAACTATTAATAAAACCAACCATATTATATCAAGGATACAAAAAAATAACATAAATCAACAGATCTGAGGTCAGTGCATCTGGAAAAAAAGCCAATCTAAACCAGCATTATCCCCCGATGCATCGTGCAGAATAAAACCAAAAGCGTGCATTCAGAAAGTAAATACAGCTCATTTTGACTTCTAAAACTAAATTAAGTAGTCAGTCTTATTCATTTCTTCAGGAATAAGCAAATATAAATGCACTGTGCGTATGAGTAACGTGAGTGAACAAAGAAAAGTGCAATTCTCTGATGGTCAGCCAGTCATGGACATCATAAGATGCTGCAGAAGTAAAATAAAAAAAACAAGCTTTCTAAAAAAAGTGCAGCTCTTTCAGCCAGTAGCAGATACAGCAGATCAGTGAATGATGCTCGCTGCATACAGTACACATCATCAAATGCAGATATGTGTATCAACAGCAGGCGTTTGTGGGAACTGTAACTAGACAAAGTACTGACCGGAGACCCTCGGTACACAGACTGAGACGAGACATGTTAAGAGAGAGGACACAGTTAGAAACACAACATAAAGACAGAGGGTGGAGTGGGACATGTGAACATATACAAAGAGCAAATAAAACTGCAGATACGGGCGAATCATTCCTAAAAATAAGGAGATTTTGGATGTTACCGTTCAAAAGTTTAGGATGAGGGCTTTTTTTGTTTGTTTTTTTAGGAAAACATAGATGCAGCAAGGATGCATTAAATTAAATCAAGAGTTCACACTTAGCTGATGATTGATTACAAAGCGTGTTTGGTATGCTGTCCCAGGAGAGAGCTCTGAGTTCATTAGATCCTCAAGCCCGGAGCTCCCTCCTGTTTGCAGGGCAGGGAGAGTAGTTTGAACTCAGGTAGATCTCGAGAACTCCCCTGCTTGTTTATGGCAAATGGCGGATTAGGGATTGTTATGAAGAGATATACTGCTGATTAAAAGCTCATATGGTGCCGATTTGGTTTGGTCAATTTACCTATGTCACCTACTGTATCTTTGGACTGTGGAAGGAAATTGAAGAACCCGGAGAAAACCCACGTGAGCATGGGGAGAACTCCACACAGAAATGTCGACTGGCCAGGTAAAAACTTGAACCAGTGGCATTCTTGTTGTGGGGCAGCAGTGCTAACCACTGGGCTGCCGTGCCGCCCTGTCAAGGAAAAAGGGGAGGAGTAGGGCTGGAAGGGGGGATTCTTCAAGACGAAGATGACTTGAAGGTAAGATGCTCTGGTTATTTATAGTCAGTTAGGAATCATCTGGTAAATAATGCATTAGCTATTGTGGGACCAGCCATGGTCAATCATAAGCACATGATCCTCTCAAAATTAGTTTAGAAATAAACTTCACTTAAAAACAGTAACGAGATTTATAATGTAACATATTCTTCTCTTTTTTCTTCTGGAGAAAGTCTTATAGATTTAAGTTTAGCTGGAACCCAAGCAGTTTAAAAAATACAAATAAAACACTTTTTATTAGTCGTAAGAATTATTATTATTATTAACTACAGAACAAAGCACTGCTGTCCAATTACTTGCTAATGACTTGCTAATTAACCTAATTAACCTTTAAATTGCACTGTAAGCTGAATACTACCCAACAGCCACACAACGTCATAAGACATTAATATTAGGTTAGATTTAGTTTGTGACCAAAATTCAATGTACAGTAATTTGACATTCAATAACGACGTCAAATGACGCATTTAGGTTGCATTTAAAAGTGACCAAAATGCACCAAACGTCGAGCCAACATCTTAAACCAACCTCATATTGACCTCAAATACTGACATTTGTTAGTCAGGTATGGCAACCAAAATCCAACGTCTGATAGACATCATAGTGGTAACGTCCAAACAACTGTAACATCATTAGACATTGAGATTTGGTTGCTTTAGGTTGTGTTTGACAGTGACCAAAATGCAACGTCTGTCTGATGTTGGACACTGACGTCAGTCTGACGTTAAGTTCTGAAGTCAACCCGATTTTTATTTACAAAGAAAATGCAACGTCCCACAACGTTGGGGTCCAACATCAATCTGATGTCATATTGACATCAGTGCCTGCTGGGCAGTATCTTGCAAATTAACAAACAATATTTGAAAAAGAATAAACATTTGACAGGATGGCAACAATTTTGATATGCACAATTGTGATATTATAATTTTTTTATTAACCAAAGAATCTTAAATATACATACATAATAAATATATTTTTGCTTCCATATTTTCTTGCTTTCAATATTAATAATTATATAAAATAATTTGAGCAAAACATTTTTCACAAATTCCCAGATGTTTAGCCCATTGAGTCTATTTAATTAATTAATTAACTCATTTTCTTTTCGGCTTAGTCCTTTTTATTAATCTGGGGTCGCCACAGCGGAATGAACCGCCAACTTTTCCAGCCGCAACCCATCACTTGGAAAGTTTTTTTATTTACTTATGTAAATGTGTATTTATTAAGTTTTTATATTAACTTCAGTAATATTATTGAATCATTTGCAAATGTTTATATGATTTATATACAATACAGTTCAAGAGTTCACACTTAGCTCATGATTTATCACATAGCTTGTTTGGCATGCTGTCCCGGGAGAGAGCCCTGAGCTCAAGGGATCCTCGGGCCCAGGGCTCCCCCCTTTCACATGGCGAGGGGAAATTGAGCTCAGGTCGATCTCAAACTCCCCCTCTGCTGAGGCCAAGGTGAACTTCTTGAGAGTAAGACATTAGAAAAAGATTTAGGCTTATTATAGAGCATATTTGGCCGGTGGGAGGAAACCGGGGAACCCGGGGGAAACCCACGCGGACACGGGGAGAATATGCAAACTCCGCACAGAAATACCAGATGGCCCAGCAAGGACCTGACGCCATTGGTATTCTTGCTGTGAGGCAACAGTGCTAGTCACTGGGCCACCGTGCCGCCCATTCTGGATAAAGGTGGAAGAAGGGGAGGAGGGGGGTTTCTTCCAAATGAAGATAGATGTAGAGAGGAAATAAGGATATATATATAGTGACTTGGGGTGCTTTGATTGGAAGATCATGATTAGCTAATGTGGGCCAGCTGGGTCAATCATGAGCACATGCTCCTCTCGAAATTAGTTTAAAATTAAACTTCACTTTGTAAAGTAATATTTTCTGTATTTTAGTATTTTAGATCAATTATACAGTGCTCAGCATAAATAAGTACGCCCCTCATAAATCTATAATGGTTACAAATCTATCACAAATCTTTTAAATTCATATTTTAAATAGGAAGCTATACAATATTTTATTTGTGCATATACATTAGATAAGTCAGTACTGAAGCCAAATCTGGAGCTTATCTAGCAAAATAACTTATCATAACGGTCCAAAAACTAGTACAGCCAAATTTATATCTTATAGAAAAATATTAAATACAAATTTAAAAAAAAGGAAAAATCAAGAGAAGGAAAAAAATTGAAAAATTTAGTTGAAATTTTGCAGGTTGTGCTTTTTTTTGCCATATTTTGCATGAATTTAATTGTTTTATCTTTCAATTTCTAAATATGTTCTGTGACTAAAATATTAATTTAATAAATATATATGTTTAATAAATCTGTTTTGTTTAAATGCACCTAAACACATTGCCTATATTCACTGAGAAATGAATACAAATATTTATTTTCAAAATGGGGTGTACTCAATTACGCTGAGCACTGTATGAGATCTTTATACTTGCTTTGTTTACAAAAAATTCATTTTCCTTTATTCATGAGGGGTCGCCACAGGAGAATGAACTGCCAACTTATCCAGCATATGTTTTATGCAGCGAATGCCCTTCCAGCTGCAACCCAGTACTGTGAAATGTTTACCAAACAAGTAAATCTAATTATATTTGCATTGCAAACCTTAAATAAAATGATGTGTTACGTTTTCAGTTACTATACTCTCTCAAAATCATCCTGCAGAATTTTCTTCTGAGCAGAAATAGCACTTAAATTCTGTCTGGCCTAATTTTAGCTCTTTATTTCCATCCTTTTCATCTCTTGTCCTTGCCTGATTTTGACCAGAGCATAGTTCTGACAGTCTGAAATATCCTCTTCTACACGACCCTGAATTATAGCACAAGTCTGTTTCATTTTTAATCATTTAAAAAGCACTGCAGAGCAGGAATGGCCCGGCTGGGAGTGTTACACCAAATTTCACACTATAATTAAGACAGATGAGCAGTTCAATGAGTCAGATCACATAACCAGATTGTTCATAAAGTCACCTACCTTCCTTCCCTCCAGGAACTTTAGAGCTGTGCCAATGTTAGACACCCAGTGGATCCTTTTGAGTTGGCGGCCCTGTTCGCATGGCTGCAGGCATGAAAGAAGAGGCTTATCAGTGGCAGAAATGAAAGGAAGGAGGACTCTAGCCCATCATCCTGGCATTAAACACACTCTGAAGGCTAAAGATGCACACAAGCCGCTCAATGCAGAGGTTTCACACTGGGATAATCTGCAGATATACTGTAGTGCATCACATCAACACTTACTAATCTCTGGCCAGACAGCACCTCGAGCAGAGCCAGCAGTTTCACCCCATCCTTGATATCCTCGAAGAGATCGTTGACTTCAAAAGGAGGTTTGTGCTGGAAAAAGAGAGGGAATAAATAACTTAATAAACCCCAATAGTGCTTTGATTACAAAACTGTACTTCTGTTGCTGTGATATCTGTGTTCTTGCTCCAACTAATTTCTTCAGCTTCACTATTTGGATTGTACTTTATTTTTTATGATGCTTAAGGGAGTAGACAGTAATTTGGATTTTGACTTAAAATCTTTTCTTATATATATGTTTCTGTATGTGTGTATTTGTGCTGTTGTTAATATAAATATTAAGGGTGTAACGATACGCGTATTCGTAGTGAACCGTTCGGTACGAGACTTTCGGTTCGGTACGCTATACAGTACATACCGAACGATTCAGACAAATATCTAAAAAGATAAAAGAGAATAAGTGTACAGAATATAAAGTTTTCAGTGCAACAATGCTCAACAAGGCATCCCAAATGACGTGACAGGCAACATGCTGCCTTCCCCGCCCATCTCCAAACACTGCTCCAGTCAGGGACACGCTGCACTAGCTCGCAAAATGGCTAGTAACGTTAATGTAATCCTCCTATAACCAACAGCGGGTCTGGCGTTTGGGAGCACTTTGGTTTCCCTGTAAGTTATGAGGGTGATAGCAAGAGAGTGGTGGATAAAAAAAACAATGACATCTGCTATGACAGTAAGCTATTTTAGCGGGTAATATTTTAGCATGTCAACTCATTTACACTGACATCACAAAATCACTAACTGGAATTAGACGAAAACTAGAAACACGCGCACTACATGCAACTATCCCCGGAGCATTCAGACAGGCAATTTCTACAGATTCGAACAGGGCAAAACATCACCGAGGCGATCGGTACATTTATAGCTGTGTATATGAAACCTTAATCGGTAGTGGAAATTTCGGGTTTTAAGAAAATGTTTGTAATAGAGCCCCGTTACATTATTCCTTCATAAGCCCATTTCAGTTAGATAATAAATCCTGCTTTCAGATCCACTAAAATGGCAGGTGACAGTCAAATCAAGCATATCTGTGCTGTCTGACGAAAAGGTGGACACTTTCTGAAAATAAAAAAATTACTTAAAAATTGATTGAAACTAAGTTCAATATAAAAACTAAATTGTTCTTTTCTTATATTTGTTTAACTACTAAAATATTACATTTATTTTTATAAGCAGCTTTTTGGTTGAGTATAAAGAAGGATTTGTTTAATTTGCTGCTAAGCAGAAACATCAGACGTATAGCTCTATCACTGTTCAAAGTAAAGGAAAAAAAACAAGATCATACTTTTATGACGTTAGTTTTAATACATTAAAACAATTAAAAATCAGAGAAATCCTCTGGCTTTTTTCTTTTTTTGCTATGTCGAAAACATACTGAACCGTGACACCACTGTGTGGTATCAAACTGAACCGTGATTTTTGTGAACCGTTACACCCCTAATAAATATATATGTTTTATACATGTTTATAAACATTTATAAATATTAATGTTGTTGTTTTTATTTAGTAATTTTCTGTTGGTTTCAACTTGTGTATTTTTCTTATTAACTTATTTATTGGTTAACTGGTGTGATCATTGTTTGCAGGTGTGATGACTAGAGTTTAACTATATCTTGAATTCTTTTACGTTTTATGTGTGACCTGAGGAAGACCTTGTAGTTTGAAATGTTTTCCAATTAAGTTTGTCTCTTGTGAGAGCTAAAGTGGCAGCGTGTCAATTTGTTTATTTGACTTTTTCCACTGTGTTTGGCTTGATCGAGCACCTGCCTTTAAGATTTTCTTAGATCTGCGCACAATGATGTTTTTCTTTTTAAATAAGGGCATAGTTCACCCAAACATTTTAATTAACTTACCATTTCCTAAGTGGTTTCAAACCTTTAGGAGTTTTTCCTCTGTTGAACACAAAAGAAGATATTTTGAAGAAAGCTGAAAAGCTGTGACCGTTGACTTTCCATTGTAGGAAAAACAAATACTCAGTGGTTACAGGTTTCCAGCTTTCATCAAAATGTCTTCTTTTGTGTTCGACAGAATAAAGAAAGCTAAACAGGTTTGGAAGAAGTAAAAAGTGAGTAAATTATGACACTATATTATATTATGAAATAAATTATTATTTTCATTTTTTAAATGAAATTAAATGAATGCTGGAAACGTCCTCATCGTTTATTCACACTTACATAATTCAGAAATTTTATGAGTTTCTTTCTTCTGTTGAACCCAAAGGAAGGTATTCTGAAGAATGTTGAAAAAACAGCCATTGACAACCACAGTAGAAAGAAACCAATTCTATGGAAGACAATGGCTGTTTTTTCCAACATTCCAACAGTGTATTTTCTTTGTTAAACAAGAGAAGGACAAGTAAATGATGAATTTAATATTTTTTTGTGCAAACTGCCCCAATGAGTAGTCACTTAAAGGAAAAGCTTTACCAAAATAGAACAATTCTTCACCCTCAGGTCATCCAATATGTAAATTTAGCTTTATTTTCAGTAGAACTTTAAAGAAGACTTTTAGCTGAAGACATGTTCTTGGAGATTCATATAATGCAAGGCAATGGCTACTGGCACTTTGAGAGTTCAAAAACATAGCAAGGCAAAACAGAATTATTACATTTTTCATACATCCTTAACCAACAAGAAGCTCATGAGCTCTTATAGTCGCAACCCAAAAGTTGGTCATAGAACATTTTTCAATGGGTCTCAGAGTGTTTTTGTGACTCACAACTTTAATTTTGATTGGTGTGTGCGAAAGCTGTTCATGCTTCAGTTCATTTGTATCAAGTGTCTCTGCTACACACTGTGATTTATGTATCAAAATAATTATCAACATGGTGTATGAAAATGTTTGTTGTTCTGTAGGGTTCTCTTATGATCGTTTTTGTAACCAAAATAAATAAATAAATACTAGGAAATCAATAGTTACAGGTTTCCAGCTTTCTTCAAAATATCAGAAACAAAGGTGAGTAATGTGAGTAAACAGTGACAGAAATGTTTCAATTTTAGGTGAACTGTCCCTTAAGGACTTGATTCAGACAGGTCTGGGTTTACTTTGAAAATATCAGATCAGCTGATGATGTAAAAACACCATAAACATTGCAAAAAGCTTTAAAATGTTAAAGGAAACAGACACAATAGGAAAAGATAACAGACGTGTCAGAGGCCAAACTAAAATAGACAAAACTTTCCACTATGAAAAGCCTAATGTGCAAAAGTGGTGTGCAAACACATTAGCTTTAGAAATGCTGACTATTAAGAAATTTAAAGGAAGAATTAAATGGTAATACAGATATAATTTTGTCAAATATATTCACTAACACGGCAACGCAGTGGCGCAGTAGGTAGTGCTGTTGTCTCACAGCAAGAACGTCGCTGGGTCGCAGGTTCGAACCTCAGCTGGGCTTGGTCAGTTGGCGTTTCTGTGTGGAGTTTGCATGTTTTCCCTGCGTTTGCGTGGGTTTCCTCCGGGTGCTCCAGTTTCCCCCACAGTCCAAAGACATGCGATACAGGTGAATTGGGTAAGCTAAATTGTCCATAGTGTATGAGTGTGAATGTGTGTGTGGAAGTTCCCAGAGATGGGTTGCGCTGGAAGGGCATCCGCTGCGTAAAATCATGCTGGATAAGTTGGCGGTTCATTCCGCTGTGGCGACCCCACAAGGGACAAAGCCGACAAGAAAATGAATGAATGAATGAATATTCACTAACACATTTGTAATGCACAAAAATAGCAATACAGACCAACAAGCAGTTGGACTGTGATATAAATAAACTCCTACAATAATAAATTAATAATAAGTAATAAATAGCTTTTTTACTTAGTTTTTGTATTGATTGTAGTCCAAATATCTAAAAAAAAATTACAAATATTGTTTGTTTGGTTTTTTCAGAACTTATTTATCAAAATTAAGTAAGTTTTTCCTTCAAACAACCAAAATAATGAGCAAGTGGATTAAGTGAATTAATACTGTTTTTAGTTTGGAATAAGTTTCTATTACTTACCTCACTGGCAGATTATTTAGCTTGTTTAAAGGAAAAATTCACTTAATTTTGACTTATTATTTGTAAAATCTAGGGCTGGGCCCTATTTTTTTTCACAAAACAAATTGATTCACGATTTACATCGATGTTTTTCCCCCCACAGAAAAATGCTTGGAATTGAAGGTTATTAACCTATACTGTATACTGTATAACCTTATGAGAATTATAATAAATGATAGGATCTAAAAATGCTAAAGAAAAAAAGCGGTCATTTAAAAATCAAATTTAACAACTATTTACAATTGCATACAAGACATTTATAATAATAACATAAAATAAAACATTTCGTACAATTACAGTAAAAGTAAACTCATAATGATTGTTAAAAAGAGGACCTTTTTTAAGGTGAATTATTTTTATTTATTTATTTTTTTCAATGAACACACATTCAGAGGTTTATTTATTTTCATTTTGTATTATATCAGTTCATATAAATGACTCGCATTAGGCTAGTGGGTTGCAGCTTATTGCTTTTATTTACGTGGGGTCGCTGCATCTGGTAGATTAGTCTAGAGCACTGAGCAAGTTTTGTCAGTGTTGATATTTACAGTAATGAACGTCTTTCCAGTTGGGTCACGTCATTTATTCAATTCAATTCAATTCATCTTTATTTGTATAGCGCTTATACAATGTAGATTGTGTCAAAGCAGCTTCACATGGAAGATTATAGTGAATTGAAACAAAGTCAGTTCAGTTTTCAGAGATTAAGTTCAGTTCAGTTTAGCTCAGTTCAGTGTGGGTTAATAATCACTACTGAGAGTCCAAACACTGAAGAGCAAATCCATCGATGCACAGCTCTACAGATCCCGAACCATGCAAGCCAGTGGCGACAGCGGCGAGGAAAAAACTTCACCAATTGCCGAAAGCGAAGATTTAAAAAACCCTGAAACCGTTGGATTCCAACATTAGATCGGTAACAGTTCCTTTCATATGCGCATCTTCTCCATTAATTGTCTTGTCCATTACTGCTCACTGTAAAAAAATACATGGTGTGGCGCACAGGTTCAAATGCACGTGTCTGACGAATGCAAGCCCTGAATTATGCCGTTTTTTTGGTGGGTGTTTTTTACGAATGAGCGCAACATTCGTCCGAGTTGTCTCGCTGACACTGCCATGTTGTTCATGTGTTTCCAACGCTATCTCACTGCAATTCGTAACTTGGCAAATGTGAGGGGAACTACAGGAACCCAGAGGGGAGCGTCACATGTTAGGGTGAAAAACGTTTTTACTTTGAACAAATCGATGTCAACTTAACACTTCAGTTATCGATAAAATCGATTTATCACCCAGCCCTACTAAAACAAAACAATATTTTAACTTGTCTATAAAATGCTTATAATTTAAGACTTTTTAGATATTTAGACTGAAAGCAAGACAAAAACCCCAAGAAAAGCATTTTAGTGTCCAGGCCTCTGCAGACTCATAAAGCATTGCACAGCATATTCTGCAGCTCAAACATTAAAAATTAAGTGAGTTTTTCCTTAAAACAATCAAAATAATGGACAAGTTGGTTAAGTATTTAATTTTGCTTTAGGTTTGAAATAAAATTCTATTATTGCCACGATCACCAGTGGTGTTTTCAATGCTGGAGATTCATTCCGGTATTCTTGCAGAACTACAATTCCCAGAACTCTTTGCACCAGCTGACAATAATCCTGACACTTACACACAGACACAGCTGTAGCTCGTTTTCACTCATTACTTGGACCATACACTGCACTTTTTCATTCACAAGTTTTGTTAGTCTGTAACACCATGAAGTGTTTCTTTGTCTAGGTCTTTTCATGTTTGATCCTTGCCTATTTTTTATTGTTTATGCTCTTTGCCGTCTGAACTAATCTCTTCGCCTGTGACTTGACTACTTTTTTGGATTGCCCTGTATGTACCCGTTTGCTCCTGACATTGACCATTGCCTGACAACTCGTGCCTGACTACTCTTGTAATTGCCTGACTACTCTTGTAAATAAAGACGCTGCATTTGGATGATCAAATTCGTTGCAAGAATCGTATGTTACAATAATCTACTGGCAGATTGTTTAGCTTATTTTAATGAAAAACCCACTTAATTTTGACTTATTATTTATGAAAACAGAACAATATTTTTAACTTGCCTATAAAATTCTTCTTAATTAAAGACTTTGGACATTTAGACTAGAAACAAGACAAACTCCAAGTAAGACAAGCATTTTTAACAGTGTACAGGCCTTTGCAGACTCTTAAAGCATTACACAGCATATTCTTCAGCTCAGTTAGTATGCACTGAGCGTGTGTTTCTGTATGGATGCACTGCACTGAACCTCACTGGCTGAAAAAACCATTACTTGGATTCTTCAAACTTTTCCTAGTTGCGCTTTGAACTGTTGTGTAGCAGATTGTGTGGAACAAAAGGGCCCTCAGTACAATCTGCACTGACTGGAATACTTAAACCCACCATTTGTGTCAGATTATCCTCTCTTTGTGCTTTGCATAGTGCCCCGTCACCAAAGCAACTAATCACGCATAATGAGCGAGGGGGAGGAGCAACAACATCTCACAACAGCTACATTTCAGCTTCTGTGATCCGCATGTGGGTCATTATACAAAACAATGGAGAGCTGATGTCATCATTTACTGTGAGCCATCAAAGCATTTTACAGCCTCTCCAACAACAAAATTGTTTTATTTTGAGTGCTATTTGTCTATTTCCGAATGAAGATGTCTTTTTTGTTAAACTTCTATTCACATATGGAGAGCATAGACCATACAACCAGTCATAAGGGAGTCATTCAATCATTTATTTTCCTTCAGCTTAGTCCCTTTATTCATTAGGGGTTGCCACAGCCAACTTATCAGCATATGTTTTATACAGCGGATGCCCTTCCAGCTGCAACCTAGTACTGGGAAACATCCATACACACTCATTCACTACGGCCAATTTAGTTTATGCAATTCACCTATAGCGCATGTCTTTGGACTGTGGGGGAAACCGGAGCACCCGGAGGAAACCCACGCCCACATGCAAACTCCATGCAGAAATGCCAACTGGGCCAGTCGGACTCAAACCAGCGACCTTCTTGCTGTGAGGTGACAATGTTAACCACTGAGCCTCTGTGTTGCCCTCATAAGGGAGTTTGCTGAATAAATAAGCTGAGGATCTGAGTGTTCAAAATAAATAAATATTGAGAAAAACACCTTTAATGTTGTGCAAATTAAGTACTTAGCTAGGCCAGAGGTTCTCAATCTCAGTCCTGGAGGCACATGTCCTGCAGATTTTAGCTCCAACCCCAATTAGACACACCTGGGCTAGCTAATCAAGCTCTTATAGGCTTTCTAGAAACATTTTTGGAGGTGTGTTGAGGCAAGTTGGAGCTAAAATCTGCAGGACACCTCCTGATCAAAAAATGAGCTTTGATATATTTACTGTAGGACATTTACTAAATATTTTCATTGAACTTTGCTTAATATCCTAATGATTTTAAGCATTTAAAAAATCTATATTTTTGACCTAGACAATGACAAAAATTTACCCTGCATGCAACATGACACTGGTTTTGTCGTCCAGGTTCACACATTTGGTTAAAAAAAGAAAAGAAAACACAAAGAAAGCATGATTTTCAAGAAAATGCTGTTAGTTTTGTTCAAAATCATGTGTTTTAATGTGTTGACAGCTGTTTGTTTGTTATTAATTGTGAAATTTACTAGCAATATGAATTGTTTCTACAACTTTTTTAGCTAAGTCTTTTACATATTTCATAGTAGTTATAATGAATTGGTACAGTAAACCATTGATTACTGAAAAAAAATTATTTGCACAAAGCATAAATATATAAGATAACATTATTAGCCCTTTTGTGAAATTTGTATTATTTTTCAAATCTTTCCTAGTGAACAGAGAGAGAAAAATTTGTTAGTATTTGCTATTATATTTTTCTTCTGGAGAAAGTCTTATTTCTTTGAGTTTGGCTGGAATAAAATATATATAAAATAAATAAAAATAAAAAAACACTAAAGTCAAAATTGTTTGCCCATTAAGATATATCTGTATATGGCAGTGGTGCAGTGGGTAGCACAATCGCCTCACAGCAAGAAGGTCGCTGGTTCGAACCCTGGCTGGGTCAGTTGGCATTTCTGTGTGGAGTTTGCATGTTCTCCCATTGTTGGCGTGGGTGTCCCCCGGGTGCTCCGGTTTTCCCCCACAGTCCAAAGACATGCGCTATACAGTAGGTGAATTGGGTAAGCTAAACTGGCCATAGTGTGTGTGTGAATGCAAGAGTGCGTGGGTGTTTCCCAGTATTGAGTTGCGGCTGGAAGGGCATCTGCTGCGTAAAACATATGTTGGATAAGTTGGCGGTTCATTCCACTGTGGCAACCCCTGGTTAATAAATAAAGCGACTAAGCCAAAAAGAAAATGAATGAAAAAAAAAATGATGTTTAACAGAGCAATGAAATTTTCACAGTATGTCTGATAATATTTTTTCTTCTGGAGAAAGTCTTATTTGTTTTATTTAGGCTAGAATAAAAGCAGTTTCTAATTTTTAAAAAACCATTTTAAGGTCAAAATGATTAGCCCCTTTAAGCAAATTTTTTTTCGATAATCTACAGAACAAACCATCATTATACAATAACTTGCCTAATTACCCTAACCTGCCTAGTTACCCTTATTAACCTAGTTAAGCCTTTAAATGCCACTTTAAGCTGTATACTGTAGAAGTGTCTTGAAAAATATCTAGTAAAATATTATTTACTGTCATCATGACAAAGATAAAATAAATCAGTTATTAGAAATGAGTTATTAAAACTATTATGTTTAGAAATGTGTTGAAAAAAAATCTGCTCTCCGTTAAACAGAAATTGGGGGAAAAAATAAACAGGGGGGCTAATAATTCTGACTTCAACTGTATATGTATATATATTATAGGTGGGCATAGATTAATTTTTTTAAATGGCTCATTTGAATTCTGCCGAAGGCATTCAGCATATGTGTGCTACCCAAATAATAAGTCTTTGAGAATGGGTTTCTCAAGCCAGGTGGCGCATTAGACCAGGGGCTCATCTCCTGTTTCCAAAATGCATCACAAACTGCTTGAGAAACTGTTCTACTATGATAATTGGTGATGAAATTACAGTTAATCATGTTCAATAAGATGTACTTTTGTTTACTAACTGTTTATTCAGTTAAACAGGAATTTTGAACTGTAGGCCTACATAAGCTCCAAACAGCGATTTTTGATTACCTTAATCCGACTAAAGTCATAACTGAACTAAACAGAAATGGAATTAAGACGTGGAGTATGCAGATATTAGTGGCATTATTGAAGTAAACACCACAATCAAACTATTACTGTCATGTAGGACTTTTCGCCATATTTTCCAACAAGATCCACACACGCGGCTGTCAGTAAAGGACCGCACACACACACACACACACACACACACACACACACACACACACACACACACACACACACACACACACACACACACACACACACACACACAGCGAAATGTGGATTTCTTTTTTTCTTTCCATTTGGCGTGCGTTATCAAATTCCATAACACTCTCACCAGTCCTTACTCCTTATTTGTGTCTAATACCCCAGTTTGTCACGGGGCATGAATGAAATGTTTGTGAGTTAAAGTGAAACTGCCGAACTGCAGTTAAAGTCAGGCATCCCGCTGATTTGATTCAGAAGGGCACTTTTTTGTCAGACGCCTCACCGGTCAGCTAAAATCTCAAGGTGAAAGTCATCATAGCTTGCGTAGAATAGACCCAGATCACAACCCAACTTTGAGAATAAATTAACGGTGATATTTTTTTTATCGTGCGATACGAGTCTCGCGTTTACGCAGCACGTTAACGCCGATAACGGCCCACCACTAATATATATATATATATATAAAAATAAATATAAATATAATAACAAATTGCACTTTAAGCAGAAAACTTGTATATTACAAAATAACTAATAAAATAGTTTTTCATGTCATCATGCCAAGGACAAAAAATAATAGTTTGAATAACTAATTTCTAATTACTGTTATCTTTACAAAGGTGTTAAAAAAATCTTGTCTCTGTTTAACACCACTTGGGATATACGTGAAAAATAAATAAAATTTCACAGAAGGGCTAATAATTTTGTCATTAACTGTATATCAATATAGTAAATGATTTAATTTATTATCAGCTATCAAAATGTAATTTAGTAAATAGTTTTGTAAATAATTTAAATAATTTTCAATTAGAGCACAAAGCCAATCAGAACACAAAGCAAGACTCTTGCGTGACTCGCATCATTTGCATATACTTAGGGTCGTTCATCTGGACCTAGATCACTAGCCAAAACACAGACTGATATGTTGCTCTGGGATCATTAATATGCATGCCTCAGGCTGCGTTTGATAAGCCACAATGTTTCCCAGTAAGACAACAAAAATCATTTTCGTCCCTTAGCTATTTTAAAGTTTATATTTAACATGCTATGCATGTGGGACTTTTCAGTTGAAAATAGAGCTGGGCCGATAAACTATATTATGGCGATAATGGAGAATGGCAATAAAATTCATTTCAATAACAATGATAAGCTCTGGACTTCTTTACTCTATACTGATCTAAGAGCCAATCACACAGCAGAAACAACGGGAATCTAAAAGTGTGTTGATAGAGATGTACCGAATTTTTGACCACCGAAAATTTATCAGCTGAAAATATGTTATGCCATTTAATAGACCCTTTAATTTTTGTTCAGTCATTGTTGGGGTACTCTTTTAAATCTGGAAGCATTAACAAATTATATTCAAGTATATATCGTTATCATTCAATATTGAAAATAATTATCGAGATTGCATTTTTGCCTTACCGCCCAGCCTTATTTGAAACGTTTACTATATGTTACTGAGCAACGACGGCACAAGACATATTCAGGGTCAATGCAGTATATGACACTTTTAAAGAAAATGTTTTTTTTTTTGTTTTTTGTTTTTATCAAAAAGGCAACATGTCTGTCATTAAAATGACCATTTTCCACCAAAATATTTACATTTTTCAATGTTTTTAAAAAGCAATTACTTCTCTGGGAATCCAGTTTCACACTATAATAAGTCCTATTTTAATAGTAGAATGGCAATGCAAAGGCATTTCACATTTTTATTTTGAAATAAGTTGACAGTCAGACAGAATCTTCTTAACTACTTCTTCACATTAAATGCTGAGCAAGGCTGGATTGATTGCATCTTAAAGGATCTCGCTAATGCTCTGTTGTTGATTTTTTAATCACACCATCTGAAATGACCGGACACGCGCCTCTAAGACCTCAAGAGCGAAGCATGATTCTCCCTACTGAGAATTGTTCCAGCCCCTCTCGACGGCCATCTGCACATACAAACAGTGTCCAAAACCTCCCATAAATACACCCGTCTCCATAAACAGACATTCAACCAGCATTTCCGCACAACATAACCTGAACTAAGGGGTAACATCTTAAAGCTGAAAGTAACAGTATGACAATCATCTCAAAGCGGCTGTCTGACAGAATGTTTCTGTCCAGTTAAAGCACTTTCACCTGTTAAATGCAAACTTCTTTTTAATTTTTTCATTCAACACAGAGTTTCTGATCAGTGATTTGTAAACAGAGAGCCTTGTGTTACAGTGGATTCTGAAGACAGAGCTTTACAAGTTACCAGTCATACAAATACATTTGAAGTCAAAATTATTCACCCCCTTGTGAGTTTTTTTTTCTTTTTCAAATATTTCCCAAGCGTTTAACAGAGCAAGGAATTTTTCACAATATTTCCTACATTATTTTCCTAGTCTAATTTCTTTTAGTTTTTGCCAGAATATAAGTTTTTATTATTTTTTAAACCATTTTAAGGTCGATATTATTAGCCCCCTTAAGCAATGTTTTCGATTGTCTACAGAACAAACCACCATTATATGATGACTTGCCTAACTACCCTAACCTGCCTTATTAATCTAATTAACCTATTTAAGTCTTAAAAATTGCAATTTAAGCTGAATACTAGCATCTTGAAAAATATCTAGTAAAATAATATTTACTGTCATCAAGGCAAAAATAAAAGAAATCAGTTATTAGAAATGAGTTATTAAAACTATTATGTTTAGAAATGTGTTGAAAAAAAAAAAACTTTCCGTTAAACAGAAAATGGGGAAAAATATACGGGGGGTTTAATAATTCAGGACGCCTAATAACTCTGGCTTCATCTGTATATTTGTATACTTCACATCATACATTTTTAGTCACTTACTTTCACATTGTGAATTTGTTGTCTAAAAAATTTAATAATTTGTATTTAAGATTCAGGGGAAAATTATGAAAGAATTTTTGACTTATACAAGCGACTTATGAAATTAAAAGTTAAAACCAACAAGCTGTAATTCATGACATAGATATTAGGGATGCTGCAATACTCTGTATAATACTGAACCATTCGGTACAACCTCCACAGTTCAATACGTATATGGATATTGCAGTTTTTTTAGTTTTGCATTAAAAATTTTAAATTGTATTTTGCATTTCACTCATTCCTTTTATTATTCTCTGAACTGGCTCTGTTTATGTTTGATGTACAGAGGTTTGACAATGAAACTGAAACACTGGCCAATTTAGTGTTGGAGGTTTCATGGCTAAATTTAACCAATCTGCGGTGCGTTTTCAAAAACCATCGTTAGCCAACTAAGTCGCAAGTTCTGTGATTACAAACATAGTTTGTTGATTTGGCGTTTCCCAAATCCGTCGTTCCAACAAACATTCGCAAACTGCGTCGCAAACTTGTATGCTTGCAACTACACCTCTAGAGCTGTAGTTAGAAACATAGTTCCTGGCTGTGTTCTATTCCCAGTTATCCCCCCTATGCCCTATTCGTTTAGAACATTCTAACATTTAAACTTGGAATGATATTTTTAAAAAAAGCATTAAGGTCATCTCTCTTAGGTGTAATTTGCTTTCAAAGTATTTTTACAGTTCAGTTTTAGCGATCTTCATGTTTACAATTGCGTTCCCTTCGCAATGCACTTTGAAAACATTGATGTCATTTTGAACACAGCCATGGCTCATGGCGAAAGCTATAGGTGACCTATTATTTAAAAGTGGAATTTACATTATGTCTGCAAAGCTTGTGAAAACAAAAAACATAGCATACGTTAATGCTTTTACTTTATAGTGGGTTATTTATTAAGTATCTGTACTGTATATGACATGGGCCTGTTGGTTAGAACATTTCTGCAGTGGTTTGCATGTGTCAAATTGTAAAAGTAGACTTTTCAAAAAATAAATAAACAATATCCTACTTAATAATCATCATCATCATCATCATCATTAATATTATTATTATTAAAGTAGGATTTTTTTCATTTTTCTAAAATATAATAAATATGAAATTTAATTTCTTAATAAAATCGCCTCATTATTTATTTATTTATTTATATGATTTATATATGATATTAGAATACGTGTTAGCTTTTGTAAGTGATTTTATGTTTTAGAATAGAATGTGGAATATTCTCGATAATATTTGTAAAGGAAACATTGGCTCTATACTGTATGTGCCATTTACATGGAAAGCGAGTGCATGTTTTTACCAAAACTAATATTGGATTTTTTTAATGCGTGTGCGTGTAAAACAATATAACTTGTACAAAAAAATTATGGGGTTCTTCTCTAAATAAGTTGTTACCACCCCATTTAGAGCATCATTACGGGCGTTTTACGCTATAACTAACGTGGTCCAAACGATGGATCTGCGACAGAGAAACTACAGTTTTGGGGAAACACTCGTCACTACATCGTTCTTTTCCCAAACAATGCATCGTACTATGATAGTTCAGCCATGAGTTATGTCGTTGTTTGGGAAACGCACCTCTGGTGGCCAATCTTCATTGGTTGGACATTCTACCAGTAAGAGCAGAGTGTGAAGATTTAAAGTAATAGCACAGTTTTGCTTGAAATATTGCAATGCACACAACATTATGGTTGACATATCAGAGTTGAAAGGAGGACAAAGTGTTGGTGCATGTCTCGCTAGCGCTTCTGTGACCGAGACAGCAAGTCTTTGTGGTGCAACAAGAGCCACGGCTATACAGGCTAATATCAGCATACCACCAAGAAGGATGAACCACATACAACAGGAGTAACTGTGGATGCAAGAGGAAGATATCTGAAAGGGATGCCAGGTGCTAACCTGAATTCTACCCAAAATACATCAAACCCAAATCACTGCTAATTAAATGTGCACCTCAACTCTCCTGTTTCCACCAAAACTGTTGGTCGGGAGCTCCACAGGGTCAATATACATGGCCGGGCTGCTATGTGCCACACATCGGCTTCGATGGTGCCAGCAGCAAAACTCTTTGGCTGTGGACAATGTGAAACATGTATTGTTCTCTGATGAGTCCACCTTCACTGTCTTTCCCACATCCAGGAGAGTTACAGTGTGGAGAAGCCCCAAAGAAGCATACCACCCAGACCTTTGCATGCCCAGAGTGAAGCATTGAGGTAAACCAGTGATGACTTGGGCTGTAAAATCAAGGCATTCTCTAGGCCCAATACTTGTGCTAGATGGGTGCATCACTGCCAAGGACTACCAAACCATTCTAGAGAACCATGTGGTTCAAATATTGTATCCTGAAGGCGGTGACGTGAATCAGGATGATAATGCACCGATACACACCTTGAAATGTAAACATTCTGCTCATCTGTGCTGCATCCTAAAAGTTAAACACTTCTTTACTTTTTTTGAAAAGAGTTAAAAGTTTTTTTTGTTTTTTTTTGACAGTGCTTTTTTACTGAACATATCAAATACAGAACCGTACTGAAACCGTGACCTAAAACCGAAAACCAAACCAAACCATATATTGTATTGTTGCACCCATAATAGACATGTCAGTTTTATGCAACCCAGGCTCATCGGAAATATGTGCCTGGGGCTACATTTTTGAGAACAGAGAAATATAAACAGTTACTTTGCTTCCACTAGAGGGCGCAGTGTACATTTTTTGACCAGCTTAAATTGATTACTGGGGGACATTTTCTCATAGGTGCCAATTTTGGAAATCCACCAGAGGCCGTTGTATACATTTCTGCTAAACTCAACGTCCTTCTCGTGCGTGTACATTTGAGAATTCAGTCGGCCGGTTTGTAGTGCATAATATATCAGCTTGATACATACCTGTCAACATTGGAATGTGAAAATAAGGGATTCCCAAAAGCATTCAAAGCATTTGATTGCTTAACTTTTTATGCTCATTTAAGAAAAAATTTGTTGTGTTTAAAAGACCAAGATTGACATGTTTAGTTGTTATTATTATTATTATTATTATGGGTATAAGTCTGTTCAAACACGCACCCCAAGACCCAGAGTGTCCATTTTTGCTCTACTTCAACTCACGTGTACAGAATCCGTTTGGAAAACAGCGTCAACTTATCAATATGGAGCACATCTGATAGTCACGCACCGCTACATGAACTGCCCGACTGTTTTGAGGATTGTATAAGAGGTGCAAAGGAGCCTGTAATGAAAAGAAAGGGAATCCTGCCATTTTTATATTTATTTCAAAGTGTTTTCATGCCATTAATAAAATGAAAGCACAGAACAGATTTACATTTAAGAAAATTAACCTGGTGGTTCGGCGTTAAGTTGCATATAGGGAGGACCCAAAGACTGAAAGGACCCTTCATAGAAAGATTAAAATACGGGAAATACCTTTACGGGTTGATAGCGGGATAGAATTATAAAATACAGGAGAAAATCCCGGGAAAAACAGGAGGGTTGACAGGTATGGCTTGATATCTACTGACCCACCCACTCCCTTCCCTAAACCCAACCAACAGTGTTCTCAAAAGCAAACTACAAGAGAAAAGCCAAGGCAGCTGTATGCTTCTACCACAATCTCAAGATGCTTTTTTGGGTTTCGTTTAACCTGGTTTTTGGAACCGTCCACCACCAGACTCAAACCCTGGTCTGCTCCGCATCCCAAGTCTGACACTGTTCACGCCGGAGGAAAAAATGCAGTCCATACAGAGGCAAGCGGTCAGCGGTACCGACCCGTAGCGTTAATATTACACACAAAATGCAGCCAAATGTACAAGCACATAATTCTCGGTTCTCAAAAATGTATCCCTGGGCACATATGAGCATGTGATCGTTTATATTACATGAATATTAGGTGTTAGGTGACAATAATTAAATATGAAGGAAGTATGTCATAATTCTTAATTTTTGGCAATTTAGTTTTTTATGCAAGTACTTTTTTGCTCTGGTTATGATTTACCAAAGAAATGTTTTAAATTGGTCAAAACGAGCT
The DNA here is from genome assembly GCA_903798195.1 of Danio kyathit. Classification (NCBI taxonomy): domain Eukaryota; kingdom Metazoa; phylum Chordata; class Actinopteri; order Cypriniformes; family Danionidae; genus Danio; species Danio kyathit. The sequence goes on from LR812535.1 coordinate 10,554,312, forward strand.
TCCATAAATCCACATATCTCACATGTCACATTTCATAAACTCATGTTTCAGAGGGTTTTTTATGCTCAGCCCACAAACACAAGATCACCCACTCATCTTGGCCATGGCAGCGGGACAGCACAACAACACAGCATTCATTCTCAAAGCGCAGAGCATAAACGGCGGCCTTCAGGATTTTTTTATTAGAGTATTACATCATTACGCCCCCTCAATCACTGTTTACGGTCTTGACAACGATCAGCCTTTAATCATCGGAGCTTTACTCTGTTACACAGACATTTAGCCTTTAGAGTGATTATGACATTAGGCTACAAAGCAAATCTCATGGACCGTTCACTGTTCACGGATGACGGGTCAGGAAAACAGTAACACAGCCATCACAGCTTAAGACACCAGGACATTTCCCCTGGACAAAATTAATCGCCACTGTCTATCATTATATTCTCATTTAGTGACTGTCTATAATAATATATATTGACACACAGGTTACAAAACATAAGCTACATTTTTATAAAAAGTCACTAAAGGTCATTGTTCTAAACAATGAAATATCATCAAGTTGTCGTTTATTTTTAAAGCTGCCATAGAATGCATTGATACCATATGCTAAATTATTCTCTGATATCTAAATAGAAAGTATGTGCAGTGGTGGAAAGAGTACTGAAAAATCATACTTAAGTAAAAGTACCATTACTTGCCTAAAAATGTAGTGCAAGTAGAGTTAAAGTATCTGCTGTAAATATTACTCAAAGTATGAGTAAAAAGTAGACCTTTTAAAAGTACTCAAGAGTAATGAGTAGTGAGTATTATGCTGTCAAAAACTGATGCATTTACATCTTATTTGTGAATGTGTGTAAACGTAACATTCTGTAGTGCATTTAGTTATTGCCCAGCAGGCACACAACGTCATGAGACATTATTACTAGGTTAGATTTAGGTTGTGATGTCAGGTGGCCAAATTCAACATCTAGCCAGTGTCTAAGGATTTCGGTTGTGTTAGAAAGTGACCAAAATCCAACGTTGAGCCAACATCTTAAACCAACGTCATACTGACATCAAATACTGACATTTATTACTCAGGTATGGCAACCAAAATCCAGTGGTAACGTCCACACAACATCAAGCTGTAACATCATTAGGCGTTAATACTTGGTTGATTTTAAGTTGGACAATGGACATTGATGTCGGCCTGATGTTGGGTTCTGATGTCAACCTAATTTTCATTTCCAAACAAAATGCAATGTCCCCACGACGTTGGGGTACAACGCCAATCTGACATCATGTTGACGTCTTGTGACTGCTGGATGTTTAAGGCCATTTCGGTCATCATACAGTAAACATCTGTTATCTTCTCATCAGTGATATGCATCTAAACAGTATCTGGGTCAATGCGTGTAAAGATTTTGGACATCTTCTTGGACACTTTTAATGCTTCCAGCAGTTTGCTGCAAATAAATCAATCGCCCATGTCTTGACGTAATTAATTATGATGCGATTTACCGTCTAGGTGTTACCCTCACATGTATTTGTTTGGATAGAAATCACAAGACTACTCAGCCAATCCCCATAGACAAGGAAAAATAAAAGGAGTGACTGCAGTTTGAAGGAAAGTAGTGGAGTAAAAGTACAGATACAGCAGTAAAAATGTACTTAAGGGAAAGTAAAAGCACACATTTTTAAAACTACTTAGTAAATTACAATTTCTGAGAAAAACTACTCAATTACAGTAATTTGAGTATTTGTAATTTGTTACTTTACACCACTTAGTATGTGGTTTGTGTAAAAGCAAAGATTCTCCTGAAATTGTTTCACGTGACCATTTTTAACCCAAAATAATCATACAACACTCTAACAATTGGAGAAGATTGCTTGTTAAATTACAATGTTTTTTCATTTAGCAGAAAGGAGTGAGTAAGCTATCTTAACTAGTTCTGAAACCTAGTTTGCTCCTGAGTGTGCTGTGGTTCAAATATAGGCTAAAGTTGAATTATTATCAATAAAAGGAGCTGACAGAGATGTATTTATAGTTGTATGTTTTTAATCTATATGAAAGGACAGGCAGGAATTAATGTCAACCTCTGCATAAACAGATTCATTTTTTAAAGCTTAATGGCAACCTTTTATCCAAGAGAAATCACAGAAAGAGCTGTGTGATATGACACCATGCATAAACGTGTACTGAACACTTATATTCAGCAGTCCACATGTGTTTGTTGCCTTATCACAAATATATGTCAAGTTTCACAATATACACGTTAAACTTACAAAATATACATTTAAACAGACTTTATGCATCTTCAGGATGTCACTAAATAAATTTATAATCTGTTTATCCCACAATTTGCATTCTGATGAGATATAAACAGATGTTATTGCTTCACAGAACTGCTTACTCTTCCTAAAAGCCTCTCCCATGTTCAAAATATCTCACATACACAGTAAGTATAGCACACAAGGTTAGATAAACTTAAAAATAAGGGGAAAATTATCATTGTTGTCATTTCACTAGGAAATATTGTGGCCAATCAAAAGCTGCCTGAAGCATGCATATGAATGATCCTGTATCAATGATCATCACAGTGGGTGCATTTTTCTAAATATCCTGTTTTTCAATGGAATTTTAAAACAATGGTGTTTGAGGTTGACATTATGTCACTTCCATGTAAAAAAAATAATAACTTGTATTATTTAGCTATGCCCATGTACATACAGATTTGGCACCTTTAACCATATATACCACATATACCACATGCACAATTAAAAAGCATACACTATGCATTACATGCATTACATAGCGGTATGACGCATGATGTGCCCCACACATAATTTTGGTTCTCATTTATATACACTATGAACAGCAGCTACGCTAATTATTCTCCTTATTCTGAATTTCCACCTGGGGGTACTCATCTCGAGGCCCTCAGACTATGCAGTGCCACTGACGGGATCCGAGAACAGCGACGAGATGATCCCAAGGTTTTCTGGACCAGGCCGTATCCTGCTGTGGTCATCATGGAGTGAGAGCATGAGACTGACTCCTGTGATGCTCTAAGGACAGACGAGTCTTCGCTGAGGTCCACCTTCCTGCGCCTAGACTGCAGCTCTGCACAAGACGTTTGGCCATAGGGGAAATGGTCATGCCCAACTGAGCCAGGTTTCTCTCGAGGTTTTTTAAATCTTCGCTTTCGCCAATTGGTGAAGTTTTTTCCTCGCCGCTGTCGCCACTGGCTTGCATGGTTCGGGATCTGTAGAGCTGCGCATCGATGGATTTGCTCTTCAGTGTTTGGACTCTCAGTAGTGATTATTAACCCACACGGAACTGAGCTAAACTGAATTGAACTAAATCTCTGAAAACTGAACTGACACTGTTTCAATTCACTATAATCTTCCATGTGAAGCTGCTTTGACACAATCTACATTGTATAAGCGCTATACAAATAAAGATGAATTGAATTGAAAAATACATCACAATAAAGTTTTTAGGTTTTATGTGATAAAAAAACATAATTTTTTCAAATCTTTGCAGTCTGTAAAATTTAAAAAATCCAAAGTCTCTTCAGCACACAGAGACTACATTTATTTAATCAAACTACAATAAAATCAAAAATGTAGTGTAGAAATTAAAATAACTTGTTTTCTATTTTAACATATTTTTAGAAACTTAAAACAGCAAAGGTTTGTGCACAAACGACACTACATATGTTATTATAATACCATAAAAACAATAATTCATCTATCATTCATTCATTCATTCACCTTCAACTTAGGCCCAATCCCAATTCTACCCCTTAGCCCTTCCCCTTACCCCTACCCCTTGCTTCGCACGTTCCCGTGAAGGGGTAGGGGTGTCCCAATTCTCTTTAGCTTGAAGGCGTAGGGCTAAGGGGAAGGGGTAGATAGCCCTTCGAACAAAGATTTTTCAGGACCACACTCAAAACTGAGGGGTAAGAAAATTTTCCAGAATACACCAGCCACAATGGCAGGATAGCTGCACCCGGAAGTAAGGAGATCCACAAATTTGTATTTTTTGCCATTATTATGAAGTTTTACAATGAACAAGCACATGTTTTAATATATTCAGATCAGTGTTCGTGTTTTACCGTCATGCTTTAAAAAAAATGCAAAAATAAAAACTGCTGAATTTTGTTATCTATAACCCACAATAATAACTCCTGTACAGCAGTTCCACAACATTCTGACACTCGATGACCCTCGAACACCCTGTCACAAAAGTCTTGTGGCTGTGAATGAGCTTTTTACAGTGTCTGCTATAATGTTCATGTTGTTTTTTGTGTGTTTACATAGCTGAATATGGCCACGGTGTAAATGCGCAGTACAGTTACGATCTTGATATGATAACATATTATATGCCTTCAGTGATTTCCTGAAGATTAATACCAAAAAATAAAGCAACTGGAATAACTACAGCAGTCGCGATCGTCTGATCTCATATGAAACAAGAGATCGCGATGACCTACAGATGACGTGTGCAGGTGCTGTAGTGCTGTCCCATTTCTTAGGGGTAAATTTTTCCCCTTCACACTCAGTTTTAAGAGCCAAGGGGAAGGGGTACAAATATAGAATTGGGATTGGGCCTTAGTTCCTTATTTATCAGGAGCCACCACAGCAGAATGAACCGCCAACTATTCCAGCATATGTTTTACACAGCGGATGCCCTTCCAGCTGCAACCCAGTTCTGGGAAACACCCATACACTCTCACATTCACACACACACACTCATACAATACGTCAATTTAGTTCATCCAATTCACCTATAGCGCATGTCTTTGGACTGTGGGGGAAACCGGAGCACCTGGAGGATACCCACGCCAACAAGGGGGAAACATGCAAACTCCACACAGAAATGCCAACTGATCCAGCCTGGACTCGAACCAGCAACCGTCTTGCTGTGAGATGACAGTGCTAACCACTGAGCCACAGTACCACCCATAAATACCATTCAAGCATTTTTAAAAACAGCAGGAGTGAACCCAATACTATTTGTACTGTAATCCAGTGTAAAAATTGCTAAACATCTTACCTTGGCCAAGTGTGAATTAATCCACTTTGTGAAAGTTCTTTTCTGCACAGACTCCTGTTCATCTGCAAAAGAGAGAAACACAATAAGCACATAAGTGGGCAAACACTTTACTGTTCATTAATTTACAATGATATTACGGCTTCCTGTCTTCATGATTCTGCTCACAGCCATCATGACTCATTTGGTTATCTTGTTGTATTTATAAAAAGTAAATGCATTCCAGAGAATTTAATATTGTGTGTTTTACAGTTCCATTACTATAAGCCTGCATTCAAAGCTAGAGAGAAGATATTCACCAGCACAGAAGAGCTGAGAGTCCACATGTGGCATGGGCAAAAACATTAACATGATATCAGAAACATCTGGCATTATTCCCATTATTAGATAGAGTACAAATCATACTCAACATAAACAACATACTGCATTTTTAAGCCAACATAGATATGCATTTAAACTCAACCCACAAGCTTTCAAGAGGTTGTGCAAGCCAGAGTGTAAGCAAAGACTATAGAATACACAAGACATGTCACTCATATCTTTTAATGGGGAAAAGTATAACGATCAATATGGTAAATAAAGACCCGCCTACCACTACAGCAGCCAATCATCGCCTTCTAGTACAGGAACCAATCATCAACCACTATAGATTGACGATACTTCTGGGAGGGGCTTGGACCAGACGTGAGTTTCTGCAGATTTTGTGTGATTTGGATGTTTAGAAATGAAACTAAAAAGACAGATGTTGTTTATTTTTATTGGTGATTCCTAATATGAAATTCAATAGTAAGCTTGGCAAGCAGTTTTGGAGAGTTTCATGTTTCCCCATTCAGACAGAATGCCCGAGAAGGTGTTTTAAAGATGACCATCATCAAAATACATTGGTGTTATGAGGTGGTTGTTGCTATGTAAATATTAGCATGTTACCAGAATGTTGATATGTACAGTTTCTAGTGGTGTAACAGATCACAAATCTCACAGTTCGGATCACACTACGGTTTTTGAGTCACAGATCGGACCTTTTTTCGGATCAGCAAAAAAGGGAGGAGACAAATGTCATTTGCTTTCCATTTATACAAAAATATTACTGCAAAAACCACTGGTTTTTTAACAAACAGAACTTAGAACCTGAAATAAAAAAAAATAAAAAAAAATCAAGAAGAACCAGCTGAAAATATTCAATACGAAAAATGATCTTTGCTACTGTTGCTGATAATGCTAAATATTGAAATCTAACATCTCATACAATATATCATATTTATTTTCAATTAATGATTCAACAATTCACACAAAACTTCATGTTTCATTATAGGTGGATTATTTTTTAAAAACTATTCAGTGACATAATTTTGACGGTTTTGATGGGCTTCTGGTAGTACCTAGAATAGCAAAGTCAAGTAAAGGAGGTCAATACTTCTCATTTATGACTCCTAATCTCTGGAATAGCCTTCCTGATAATGTCCGAGGCTCAGACACACTCTCGCAGTTCAAAACTATATTAAAGACTTATCTTTTTAGTAAAGCGTACGCTCAATGCATCACATAGCGGTATGATGCATGAATGCGCTCCACACATCTCATTTATATACACTATAAACAGCAGCTACTATAATTATTCTCGTTTATCTCTACTTCCACCTGGGGATACTCATCCCGAGACCCCCAGAGATTATGCAGTGCCACTGATGCAATCCAAGACCTGTGAAGAGATGATCCCAAGGTTCCACAATCCTGGACCAGGCCGTTTCCTGAGTAGCAGCTGTGGTGGTCATGGAGGAGTGGAGAGCATGCGTCTGACTCCTGTGACCTCCAGGGACAGCCGAGTCTTCACTGACGTCCAGCGTTCTCCAGCTTACGGCGCCTAGACTGCAGCTCTGCACAGGACATTTGGCCATATGAGAAATGGTTGTGCCCAACTGAGCCAGGTTTCTCTCGAGGTTTTTATCCTTCACTTTCGTCAATTGGTGAAGTTTTTTCCTCACCGCTGTCGCCTCTGGCTTGCATGGTCCGGGACTTGTAGAGCTGCGCATCGATGGATTACTCTTCAGTGTTTGGACTCTCAGCAGTGAATATTAAACCACACTGACCTGAACTGAACTTAAACTCTGAAAACTGAACTGACACTTTTTACTTCAACATAATCTTATATATGAAGCTGCTTTGACACAATCCACGTTGTAAAAGTGCTATACAAATAAAGATGAATTGAATTGAATTATCCAGTTTTGCGCATAAAGTTAATTCGCATTTTTGGATGGAAACATGGCTTGTGACTCAACAAGCTGCCACAAGAAAATATCTCCATATATGATTTTCTTCTTTATTTGTAGTGTGAATGTGTACAGTTTATTGCAATCAGAGTATGATAGTTTATGATACAATAAACCTCAAGACATCAATGGATTCCTGTGTCCCAAATTTCCATAATGCATCACGCTGTAATGTCCCATTCCTATTATCTATTCGGAGTAGTTTTAGCAGGCTCTAGACTGCAAGTAAAATTGTTGGATTTTGTAATGGTTTTTTTTTTCCTTGTCAGTATGGCTCAATTTTGCTAGATGCTGCACTTGTGTGACCACCTAACTCATAGCATTGCCATTCTCTTCTGTATGAAAAATATTAAAATGGCAAATGTGGCAAAAGCAGGATGTGGCTTTAAAGGTGTTCAAAGAGGTTGCCGGCATCTTGTAACACAACTATAAATTATTCTGAGTAGCTGTCAAGTCATCATTATCTTGTTACTAAGATGTTCTTGACAGTTTCCAGGGCATTGCGAAGTGGCTGTAAACATGTTCACAGGGGTTGCCAGAGTGTTGCTACTTGTTTTCAAAAGATGTTCTAAGTGGTTGCCAGGTTGTTTCTATGCAGCTAAAAGGATATTCTGAGTTACTGTAAGGCCAGTGTCATTATGTTGTTATAAAGATTAAGTTGACAAGGTGTTGCTTGCTATGCAGTCAATAAGATGTTCAATGTGTGAGCACTATTATGTTTTGAGATGTTCTGTATGTGGTTAGCACTGTCGCCTCACAGCAAGAAGGTCGCTGGTTCGAATCCCGGCTGGGCCAGTTGGCATTTCTGTGTGTTCTCCCTGTGTTGGCGTGGGTTTCCTCCGGGTGCTTCGGTTTCACCCACAGTCCAAACTCATGCGCTATATGGGAATTGAATAAACTAAATTGGCCGTAGTGTATAAGTGTAAATGTGTGAGTGTGAGTGGAGCTTTATTTTAACATTTTAAATATTTTGAAACATTAAACATGTCGGGCTATATGATTAAAATAAATCACTCCTGCGGTCTTCATTAGTTTCGAAAACACAATTTTCTTTAAAACCTTAGGCATCTTTGGATATCTTTCTTTTCTTTAGATATAAAGTTTGCCACTGCATTGTTCAGGTCAATAGAATGCACGGATGTTGGTTTATAAGCGATTTTTTTTATAGATATTTCCTGAATTATGGGCGGACCAGTAGCTTTCGATCTGGGGGGTTCTTTTCTGCTGAGGATACTACTGCCCTAAAAAAAACCTTAATAAAATAATTGTAAAAAACACGTAAAAAATAAATTATAAATACTCTAGGAACGGTATAGCTGACCATTTTAACGGTTTTAAATCCTTGACTTTTCAATACCGCTGTAAACCTTAAAACCGGTTATCTTCCATGCCTACCGCCCACCCACTTCTTTAAACCCAGCCGACAGTTTTAAAAGGCAATACAGAAAAAGAAAAGCCCTCGACTGATTTTTACCATGTTTTCAGATATTACCACATTCTCACCCTGTTATTTACTTGTTTATTTTATTTTTTGGCTTGTGCTTTTGTCTTACACACTTTCTGCAAGCGTTCTTTGCCAGACTCGAACCCCATCATAGTGGTCAACTCCATTCTGAGTCTCAAGTCCGATGACGTACATGGCAAGCTACTCGACAAACTGGTAACAGAGGGAAAGGCGTCCATACAGAGGTAAGCGTTCAGCTGCTAGATCGAAAAAGAACGGCGTCATACCGCCCCGTAGCGTTTGATTTAAAGGCAAAATGCAGCCATACGTACATCTGGATACATAATTGGCAATCTCTAGAAATGTATATAGGGCTACGTTTTCAGAATGAGCCTATGTTGCATTATTCAGTATTCACTTTATGCAAATACCCCAGCTCAGACAGTAGCCAATTGCGGTCTAATTTCATTGGCTGATGCTGCTATGACGATCACGCCAGTACCAAGCTTCAGACATGCTCTCCGTCAAGTGTTGATGCTGACGCCCAGTGTGAATGTACTGTAAGTCGTTCAATGTGGTTTTCATGGCACTGTTATGGGTTTTACTAAGATGTTATGTATGTTGTACAGAAATTGTTCTGTAAATGACTTCTGAGACGTTTCCAGGGTGTTGCTATGCACTAGGGCTGTTGTTTCTAACATGTTCTTTGCGTTCTCATCAGAGGTGGGTGGTAACGAATTACATTTACTTCGTTACATTTACTTCAGTAAAATTGTTGGGTAACATGTACTTTGAGTACATTTAAAAATGTGTACTTTTACTAAAGTAAATTATTAGAGAAAAATTATTACTCTTACTTCGCTACATTTGGCGGCGTTCCTCCGTTA